>CM077228.1:16803330-17295830 GCA_039654775.1 Spinibarbus caldwelli | reverse complement strand
TTAGTCTTTAAATGGACTGTAAGGTGAAAGGAGTGAAAAAGAAAACCCAGTTTTCTTTGTATTCACACTGACTTTGGGTCTAAAAGTGGATTCAGATCTCTTGAGTCTACTTTAATGTAAAGGGTCACCAGTTCTTTTTTTTTTCTTTAATCAACATAACATAACAACATAATATAAAAAATTAAAAGCATACTGACAACGTTTACTTGTTTAAAATCAATATTTAATAGCAGTAGAGTGACATGACTGATGCTAGTAGGTCGTGTGATAGTAACAACACAGCAGATGCTGTATGTCCAAATTTCATTCATACAATCCATATTTATACTATATAGAACATACTTGTTTAATGGTTGCGAAGTTCAAAATCAAATGTAGTGCCTACTCAGATAGTATGTGATTTCAGATGCACAGACAATCATTAATTCATCTCATTAGTTAAGCAACAGTGAAACAATCCTAAGATTCTAATGATCAAAAGACAAAACTCTAACATTCTTAAACTACATAAAACCAGATACTGAGATCTAATTTATTTTATCCGTGTTATACACAGACAATAAACAAACAAACCATGTTCAAACCTTTAAAAATCAACCAGTTAAATATTGACCCAATGAAGCTTCTTCGGCTCTGCTCAAAAACACCTGTCTGTAATTTTCAAGTGATCCTGCTGGATTCAGCTAATCAGTTGTGTTTGATAAAGGTCAAAGGGGCTCTGGAGCAGGTTCGGAGACCTACTCCTTTTTCTTATGTGGTTTCTGTTAGTGAAATTCAATCTGTTTGAGGTCTGCTATTATTATGTCCTCTCCATGTTACCATCTGTAAATAATTTCCTGTGCTCTCATGGAGGATGTATAATACAGGAAGTCAAATGCTCAAATCCATATCAGAGAAACCAGAATGTCAAGAAGATGAACATTGAACTAATACATGTAATAAAAAGAGTGAATTTGAGTTACCTTGCGTCACAATCATGTTTTCTTCTGTCACCATTTAGACCTACTCACCCTCATGTAGTTCCAAAACTGTTTGGATGTATGGCTTTCTTCTGTGGAAAACAGATATTTATTTAAGGAAATAATAACAATTTTAATACACAGACATGCACAACTTACTTCCAAATGTCTTTAATACAAATGCTGAATATTGCAGGAAGGAAACCTGCACAAATTAATAGATTTTAAAATTAGAAAAGGGGTCATAAAAACCAAACATAACATAAAAAACAATTTACGTAAAGAACTAAATTTAAAAAGCAAATTATAAGATAAACTAGGGGGGTTCGATATATATTGCAAGCAATTTAGAGAGGCATTCCTGATGTTTAAGAGATAATAAGGATAATTGAAAAAAATGTTAACAAAATTAACTTGAACTTGGCTTTTAAAACCAAGACGTTCCTTGCGTAAAGAATACCTTACGTCACCAAACTACACGACGTCATCGCGCTACAATCTGTAGAAGATTGTTTGAATTTTCCAGCGACGTTGGCTGATTACGCCAGTAGGTGGTAGCAATTAACTGTTCATAAGTGAGTTATTGAACCGTTCATAGACCAATACGTTCATTCAGAACGAAAAAAGCAAGTTTTATTTGGACTTTGAGTGCCAGCCACATTTGCGAGATTCAACTGACGCGCAATGGTGCCAGCTTCGCTTCAGTCATGTGAAATCCCTTTAAGCGTCAAAAGGATACTACGCCAAAGATATTGAGATTGTTTTTTTTTTCCTCCACAAATGTATTATTTACATGACCTGAAGAGGGAGAGATATTACAGACGCAGGTAATTACAAACGCTCAGTTGAGCTTGCTCTCTTACTTGTTACATACTTGTATAAATACATATAACGTTACATTAAAACATTAATACTTATAATAGAGCACATTGTTATAACAATTAATGACTTTGAAAGATTTTATTTTATTTATTTTATTTTCAGCTGCAAGAGACTTGACCTTTCTAAACACTGTTTTAGTTTCAGATCATAATTGTGTCAACATCTTTCTAAGGTTTCAGATTATATAATTTAACAGGCAGATCCATATACTGCAAGATATTCATGTAACATGTTCATGTAACACAACCATTGATTAAAATGAGAGAAATCCAAAAAAAAAAAAAAAAACAGCCATTTCAGAGACATGCTATGCATATGTACGGAAATGAGACCTTTTACATTATGCACAAATTTTTCCATGAATTTCAAAAACAGTTCAACATGACATGCAAATTCTGCCTCCACCGCTGACAATAAGCTGCCCATAGAGCCGCATACACTGCGTGCCATCTTAATGTGCCACATCAAGTCAGAGCACAAAGCCTCCACCACCGGTCCTACGCAAATGTGTTTCTTTCAAATCCCCCCCGCTCGCTCCTCAGCTTCATTATTCTCCAAACATCATGAAAATACAGTGAGACACTGTCAACAGATTCAGATGGCTTCCTTCCCACCACGTCTACATCAAACCTCATGCCATTATATCCTTCCAAGATTGACTTACAAACGCCAATATGAGGCCCAAGACTCCCACGAGCCCATTTCCACGGTGTTTGGTGGAAGAGGTTTATAACATGGTGGAAATATTCTAGATGTTCTTTTAGAGCTGTATGATTAAATAATGATAGAGAAGAAACCTTTGAGTCCAGATGGAAAGACGTTTTTACTGTATATGAAGACACTGAGCTGAAAGACGCTTCCTGTTTATGTTTCATCTGCTGAAAATAAAGTTGACATTTTTTTTAAGTAAAGAAACATTTAACAGCAGCAGAGATTTATATTTTTTGAGTCTCTGATGGCCAATATTGCACTGCTATATATAATGCAATATGATTATAGCTACGTACTAGGAGTGGGTGATATGGCAAAAATATCATATCTCGATTTTTTCAGGACTATCACAATTAATGATTTTATCACAATTCTTTGTCTTGTGGGTTTTGCTATTTTGTCTGAGCATTACAGCCAAACTAATTTCCCTATTTTAAAAGCAGAGCCTTACAAGGTAACAAAATAAAGTGAAGATAAAAATCTTTGTCATAATTTTATCTTTGTTGTTAAAAATAAGAACAAAGATACACATTACAAATACACATACAGATAAAACAAACCGTCCTTCATTTTTCTGGTACAGCAGGTGTATTTAGCAGTAGCATTCAAGATTGAATCAACAAAATATAATAATAAAACACTATATTCACTGTATGTTACATAGAATCTCATTAAAGCAACTGTATTAATTTTCTTCAGTCAAGACCAGCGAGTGATTTTTCTTTTTGTTTTGTTGTTTTATTATTAAGAAGCTAGCTCACCCAAAAATGAAAATTCTGTCGTCTGTCTGTCAATTCGGTCATAGTGTTTCATTTTTATACCATAATTTACTCAATCTCAAGTTGTTTTTAACCTGAATGATTTTCTTTCTTTTGCTGAACATAAATGTTATGTTGAAGAATGTGAATAAGTTAACAGTTGCTTGGGTCCATTTTTTCCTACTATCAAAGTCATTGTGGTCCAGCAACTGTTTGGTTACCCACATTCTTCAAAATATCTTCTTTTGTGTTCAGCACAAGAAAGAAATTAATACAGGTTTGAGACAGCATGTGAGTGAATAAATAATGACAGAAATTAAATTTTTGGGTGAATTACCCTTTAATGACAAGCGGTAGCATGTTTAGTACTGTCCCTTTAAGACCTGCATGCATCTAATATACAGGTGCGTGTCTGTTTTTCTTTTTTGTTTACTTTCTGTTTACTTTTACTTTTGTTTACTGTTTTGTTTAATTTCACTTTTGACATAACCAACAGTGTTTATATGTACACCTTGTATGTTTTCTTAGTTAATTAATGAATATGACTTAGTTCAGTAAAAAAAAAAACCAAAAAAAAAAAACATGCAAATAATGTACTTTTGTGATTGCGAATAAGTGCAGTGTCCCATACATGAGTACAGTATATTGAGACGGAGTTGCCAGAACTGCAACTGATGTAATGTGCGCTGTAGCGCGATACTACGATATTTCTCCAAAAGCAGATCGTGGAGACATTTTTAACGTCCACGATCAAATATCATCATATCGCACACCCCTACTATGTACACAAAAATGCTGATTCTAAATAAAAACTTAATTTGCACTTTTTTTATTATTTACTTAAAAGTTCAGTAAAACCTGAGCGCATAATCTGCAGATGCTTTAGTTAGTTTGCATTTTAATTTTGAAAGATTTGCTAGAAAATATTCTAGAATGTTTGTTTCTATTCACTAAAATATTTGTAAACGTAAAATGTGAACTAATGAACCATTGAAAAAGTTACTGGTAATTGTAACTCTTAAGTGCACGACTACACAACATCAAATAATCTGAAAAAAGGCATAAATGGGTCAGTTAATTTGCTTATAAAAGTATATTGTCACAGTTGCAGACTATGACAAAATGAGGAACAAGGAGACGTAGGCAAAACTCAAAGTAAACAGTCTTTAATCCAAAATAGGGATACACAAGGCAGGGAGAGACTCACAGGAAACACAACATCGACAATCATCACCAGACGCTAGACTAAGGAAAACACAGGGCTTAAGTAACTCAAATTAAACGAGATAATTAAAAAACACAGGTGGATACTAATGAACTAATAATGAAACAACGAGGACAGGAACAGGAAGGTAACCAAACATGGGCATAATGACACAAGAGGGAAAACTAGGAGCACATAAGGAGGAAAACCACAACACACGACAGACACAAGTCTGACATATATATGGTTATTATCAAGCGTAGGTCACGTTAGTCAAGCTCGCATCAGCTGTCTCTCATCTGATCCACGTCTACCTATAGGGATGCGACACCTATCACAGGCAGCACCCATATATAAGATCCTTCAGTATTATCACCAGCTTTCGCATTGCTCAATAGCTAATTACCCTCCTCCATCCCCAACTCCTCCTCTCGTCAGTCAGGATTCGGCCTACTGATTGTCGTTTGAATCAGACTAATTTCTAAAATGTTGCATTAAATTATTAAACTTTTATGATATCTGCAATACATTTATTTTGGTTCTGTTCTATTTACCCTTGGGGATTATTGCTGCTCTCCCTGCTCTTATCCATACTCATCTGCATGGACACAACCATACCGCCAGTCCAAACTGTATGCTAATTGTCAGTCATCTTTGACGATAGTTGTCCTGATAGAAATAATTATTCATTACTTAGATATACTTGCTTTAATATAACCCCTAGAATTAGGGGTTATATTAAAGCATTAAAACTTACTATATGTATATATATATATTTATCTTCGGATGTGAACCACAAAGGCATCCAGAAGCTTTTTGTAATAATCGAGACTTATTTGTGATTCTCAGACGGACATATGGAAAAATGTGCTGAGCATTTTAAATTCTGACAGTCTGGTCAGGAAGAGATGAGACCAGACACATTGTGAGCAGCTGAAACATGGGAAACTGAAGTGCCTGGGGCTTCTATCAGCGGCCAGGATTGTGATGAGTTATTGAGTTTGGGGAGGAGATTTGAGTTTGTGCTGAGGTAAGCTTGGACAGACCGATACAAATAAAAAACTATGGAAGCAATCCAATGCTCGATAACCCACCTCCACCAAGACCCCTTCAGACGGCTTACATTGTTAACAATCCACCAACATCCAACAGAAAAATCAAAGGAACCAGTTCACCAATGTTCAGACAATAAAGCTCAGCATCTGATGATAGAACTTCAGTTTGAGATTGACTGATCTAACATCTATTCTTGATCATCAGTTCTTGGATGAGTGTTAATAAAAATGCAAATGTAAAGGAAACTTTTTCATTTTATTCAGGATGTGAAATACCTGAAAGCTCATTTGCAGCTTCTGTTGCACATTTAAGAAGTCTAAAATCAGCCTTTTACTGTCTTTGTTTAGCCTCAGTCAACAACAATGTGCTGAAAACATCTGAACTTGTTCATGCCTCATTTTCTCTCTTTGGGTTTGATGCAGGAAACTCAAGGTCAACAGTCAAACTGAAGGGAGCAAAACAATGTGGCTGCAGTGCCTGAGCAAACCTGTTATCATCTGTGCGACGCAAACTAAACGCTTTCGTGATATTTGTCCCTGTTGACCTCAGACACCGAAACACAGAAGCCACACAGAAGCCAACATCTCAGAGAAAATAGGCTACTTGCACCTTTGTCACGTTTAACTTCTCCGAGCCTGTTTTTCATGCGCCTGTGGCCTCCATCCATTCCTCTTCCTTGCTGTTTGTTTTACTGGGAGTTGGTTCTCATTAAATCTCTTGAACTCATTTTATATGTGTGTTTTCAAATTGAATCTGCATCTCTCCAGGCGCTGTGTGGGACTTGCTCGCATAAACCTCCTCATTCACTCTTTAGACACTTTAAATCCTCCCCGGCCGACTGGAGGATTTCCCAGACAGATTATCATTTTAATAGTCAAATCGATCCGTCGATGTCACGCCGTCGACTGCTTTACATTCCCAAGTATATGAAATTATTTTCAGCCTCTCCGTGTCTTCTGGGTCACGGCCTGATTCACAGACCCCCACACAAACCTGTTGCACCTCGAAGGCAAACACACTTGAGCTATTCTTTAACGCAGCTTTTCTCTATGTGTATTTCAGTCGCTCTGGATTTGCCCCAGAGAGCAGCGAAGCGCCAGAGGTCCAAAAGAAGCAGATAATAGATAAAGCCTCCAGCTCTCAGTGAACACAGCTGCTAATCTCCACATTTGTATGTATGTGCTCTTCTCTATCACTACAGTTCCTTTGAGGATGGAGATCTGGAGTGTCTCAGAGTGCCTCACCCTTGAGCCAGAGCAAGTAACACAACATTTAGCTTCGTCCCGATAAGAGAGATCAGCCTCTTTTGATGTGTGAAGCCACATTTGGGATTACAAATGTCCGTTCTTGGTTGCTTCAGACTTCACACCCAAGATGACAGCTGAGGGAAATGTTTGATATTTAAGTATATTTACAGTATAATCAATACTGATTGTTCTGCTAGACAATAGTTGCATCTAATGTATAATTTTACCCATTATTAGTGTTTGATACCTGTTTTTGTGCATATGAAAGTATTGAATCATTAGCATAGTAGCCTATGTTAGCTTACTTACTTTCTTATTTGACCCGTATTACCCGAAACACAAATTAAGATATTTTTGGTGAAATCTGAGAGCTTTCTGACCCTGCATAGAAAGCCATGTAACTGAAACGTTCAAGGCCCAGAAAGGTAGTAAGGACATTGTTAAAGTGCACCTATTATGGATTTTTTGAAAATTACCTATCATGCAGTGTGTAACACAGCTCTAAGTGAATGAAAACATCCTGCAAAGTTTTAAATCTGAACGTGCACCGTGTATAAAGTTATTGTCTCTCAAAAGAAAGAGTCGACTCTGAATCATTGAAACGAGGCATCATTACAGGCATGATGAAATGAAAATTAGACCAGTCGGACCAATCACCGCAAATTAGCGTCACGCAAAGGAGGGGTTTGGAAAAATGAATCATTGAGCGAATTGTTTTTGGAGTCGTTGAGCAAGTAAGGTAAAAAATAAATGCATATTATAAGACAATGAAAGTGTTTTTTGACCTTGCATGCATGTCAACCTGTTGTTGGGGACTCCCAAAACCAAAATATAAACCTTTCATTACCCATAACAGAGGCACTTTAAAATAGTGACATAAGTGGTTCAACCGTAATGTTATGAAGCTACGAGAAAACTTTTTGCATGCAAAGAAAACAAAAATAACGACTTTATTCAATAAATTAACTATGTCCTTACTACCTTTCTGTGCCTTGAACGTTTCAGTTGCATTGCTGTCAAATGTGAGTGGATTTCAGCTGTGGCGGTTAATAGTCACTCCTGATAGCCACTTTTGAGGGCTGAATTTTATATACAGCAACAGAGCTCAACACTAATGCTTGTCAGGGACAAGTAGATTTTTGTAAGGGGCAAGTGAAAGAGAATTTTACTTGTCCGACCTGACAGCAAACGTGATTAAAACATTTAATTAGGGAATCTAATTAGGAATATTACAACAACAAAAACACTATTTTATATTTAATGTAATTAAAAATTACTTGAAAACCACAAAAATATGATGAATTCACGTTGAATGTCAACTCCGTAACTGGCCCGTCACCACCATCAGACAGAAAATCTTACGGTGTTGACATCTGAACGTGTTGACAAATTTAGCATTTCTTTCACAAAACAAATGGAGTTCATGTAGTAGCTGCTTTGTTTTTTGTTTTTTTCTGTTGATGCTAGATGCTAATAGAACCTGCTTCAGGAGGATAAGATGATCTAAACATTTCAACTAACTTCCTCAGAAATTGGAAGATGGTGTTGATATATCATGGTTGTGACACAGGAAATATTAATATTAGGATTTAAAATATTCTAAAACTATAAAAGGTGGTTGTTTAGAGTGACAGCTGCCCCTGATATACCCTGATTATTATTATTTTTTTTTTTTTTTTTTTTTTTTTACATTTTAATGAATGTCTCATGGTGTTGACAAAAAGTGGGGACACAACTTTGAAACCTTATGAAACACACATGTGTCCTTGAAAAACAACCTTGCTTTGATATGAGATATTATTAAGTGTTGCTTTTAATAAATCAAGCTTTTTTTCATAATTAAAAAAACATTTTTATCCTTTTTATTGCTTATGAACGATTGAACCCTTCTCTGGGGACACACTGTTTTTGATGTAGTGATAAGACAATAAGTGTCATATATTTGATATAGTAATGATACAATGAAATTCAAGTGGATAATTGTATTAAATACAGTCTATTATTAATCCCTCATAACATCTACAATTGAAAGTATTTTCATTTTTAAACCTAATAGCAGTTACAATTGTTGGACATGTTTTGTCCCATATCTCAAGAATCAGTGATATGTATATGCATACATACATACATACAACCGAATTCCGCAAATGTTGGGACGTTTTTTAAATTTGAATAAAATGAAAACTAAAAGACTTTCAAATCACATGAGCCAATATTTTATTCACAATAGAACATAGATAACATAACAAATGTTTAAATTTTAAATTTTAAACATTTTATGCACAAAATGAGCTCATTTCAAATTTGATGCCTGCTACAGGTCTCAAAATAGTTGGGACGGGGGCATGTTTACAATGGTGTAGCATCTCCTCTTCTTTTCAAAACAGTTTGAAGACATCTGGGCATCGAGGTTATGAGTTTCTGGAGTTTTGGTGTTGGAATTTGGTCCCATTCTTGCCTGATATAGGTTTCCAGCTGCTGAAGAGTTCGTGGTCATCTTTGACGTATTTTTCATTTAATGATGCGCTAAATGTTCTCTATAGCTGAAAGATCTGGACTGCAGGCAGGCCAATTCAGCACCCGGACTCTTCTACTACGAAGCCATGCTGTTGTAATAGCTGCAGTATGTGGTTTTGCATTGTCCTGCTGAAACACACAAGGTCTTCCCTGAAATAGATGCTGTCTGGATGGGAGCATACCTTTCAGCATTCATAGTGCCTTCCAAAACATGCAAGTTGCCCATACCGTATGCACTTATGCACCCCCATACCATCAGAGATGCTGGCTTTTGAACTGAACGCTGATAACACGCTGGAAGGTCTCCCTCCTCTTTAGCCCGGAGGACACGGCGTCCGTGATTTCCAACAAGAATGTCAAATTTGGACTCGTCTGACCATAGAACACTTTTCCACTTTGAAACAGTCTATTTTAAATGAGCCTTGGCCCACAGGACACGACGGGGCTTCTGGACCATGTTCACATATAGCTTCCTTTTTGTATGATAGAGCTTTAGTTGGCATCTGCAGATGGCACGGTGGATTGTGTTTACCGACAATGCACTGTAAAATCTAATTAGTTGGGTTTACTTTAAGAAAGCATGCAAACTGATTGCCTTAAAAAAAAACTAAGTAAAGTGTTTGGTGAGAATTTCGGAGGTGTGATGTATGACCACAATATGAGAAATTTTATTTTATATATATATATATATACACACACAACCACACACACATTTGCTTCTTTAAATTTCAAATTACAAACCATAAAATTATAGTTTGTAATTTGCTTCTTTAAAAATAAAGAAGCAAATTACAAACCATAAGACAAATACAATAGATAAAGATTAAATTTTAAATAAACAAATTTTTCTAATTCAGTAGGTTGAACATGTATACCTTTATTTAACATCTTTTGTTGTTTGATTAACATTAATGAGACAGACAGGTATTTAATTAGGCTGCTGTCCCTTTAAAGCCGAATGAACGTAATATACTTACATATCTGGTTTCTCCGCCTGTCCCGCCTTCACTCATACTACTGCAAGTTAATCGATAAAAAATGTGATTGGATGGTAATTTTGTTCTATGACCAGCTTAGTTACCTTTGATTAGGCTGTTCTCGCGTGACAGAACCCTTCTACTACTCGCTCTGATCACCCAATCGTAAAGAAATTTTGAAATACAGGACAAAACATGATTTTTTTCAAAATAAGTCGGGACACTAAAAATAGAGCTGAAATACAGGACTGTCCCGGGAAAAACGGGACGTCTGGCCACCCTAATGATAGAGCTTTAGCTGGCATCTGCAGATGGCATGGCAGATTGTGTTTACCGACAGTGGTTTCTGGAAGTATTCCTGGGCCCATTTAGTAATGTCAATGACAGAATCATGCCGATGAGTGATGCAGTGTCGTCTGAGGGCCTGAAGACCACAGGCGTCCAACAAAGGTCTTCGGTCTTGTCCCTTATGGACAGAGATTTCTCCAGTTTCTCTGAATCTTTTGATGATGTTATGCACTGTAGATGGTGAGATTACTTTTCTTTACTTCTGAGAGATTCTTCCTCTCTAAGACATCCCTTTTATAGCTAATCATGTTACAGACCTGATGTCAATTAACTTAATTAGTAGATAGATGTTCTCCCAGCTGAATCTTTTCCAAATTTCTTGCTTTTTCAGCCCTTTGTTGCCCCCGTGCCAACTTTTTGAGACCTGTAGCACAAATGCACAGAGCCCTGATCTCAACCCCACTGAACATCTTTGGGATGAACTGAAACAGGGATTGCGAGCCAGGTCTTCTCATCCAACATCAGTGCCTGACCTCACAAATACTCTGTTAAATGAATGGGCAAACCTTCCCCACACAAACACTTCAAAATCTTGAAGTGTTTGGATTTTGAAGTCTTCCCAGAAGAGTGGAAGCTGTTATAGTTATAAAGGGGGGACCAAAAAAAAAAAAAAAACACATCTTTGTATGTAGAATGCCATGTCATTAAAGTGTCTGTTGGTGTAATCGCCAGTCCAAATACTTTTGTCCACATAGTGTATGATAAATATACTTATGTTCATTTTTTAATTTTAGTAAGTCCAATATTTTTCTTCTTATTAAACTATAGGTCTAAATAATTCAACTTTTTTAAAGAGTTTAGGTGTCCCAAAACATTGAACCCCATTGACTTTCACCTTACGGAAGGGGAAAAATGGACAATTTTTAAAATAACTTCTTTTGTGTTCCACAGAAGAAAGAAATTCATACAGGATTGGAAATTTGGAATGCAATGAGGGTGAGTAAATAATTACAGAACACCTGGCCTTTGAAAGTGCTGACACTGACAGGCACACCAAATTATACATCTTTTAAGCAATCACACCTTTATTGACTTAATGAGAACATATAAAAAAAGCACAGAAACAATCAATTAATGCTATACTAGTAAGCTCAAAGACATGAACAAGCTGAATCATTCATATCAACAAAAACAAATCTACTTTCACCTACCTCACCACGACCACTTGATCAGGGATGACTCTTCCCACAGAGGGAAACTTACAACTTTTTAAAGCTGCCTTCAGGATAAATATTTGAAGTTCGAATTCATGAACTGCAGTGATTTCTGGAGGCTTTTTTTTTCCCCTTCTTCTGTTATAATGTGACTGAACTGGCCCCCAGGATGCTTCTTGATGTCATTTTAAATTGTACAAGTTTTCAACATTGCTTTATTAGCTTGCACCAACACTCCACAAAAACCTAACGGTGCAATGCAATTACTGAAAGAATTCCGCATGGGAGTTTCGAATGCCAACACTTTCTTAGTCAAGCAAGCTCCAATTGTCTTTATGCAACTTCCTGGAGTCTGAGTGCACAGGTTTTTGTCTATTGCTACAATGTGCATGCATTTTTATTTGCTCATTATACATTTCATTTCTAATTCAATTACTTAAGTTATTTCCATGTGGTTTATTATTATGGCCTCAGCAATTTCAGATAAGACAGCCTCCTAATGTCTAAAGTCATTATGCAGAGCCCCTAAGGGAAGATGGTGATGAAAAAATATAAGGTCAGAAAAAAATAAAAAATAAAAATAAAAAAAATTGAAAAAATGTATGCTTTTGTGTTCTTTTGCAAAATTATTGTGCTCCCCAACAAACTTTTGTTCACTCTCAAAAGCAATGAAATACAGTTTTTCCTCTCTTGTCATATTTCCATCATCAGTTTTGTGTGAACATGAGTTTTTTTTTTTAAAGGGGGAAAAAAAATTAAAAATTTAGGGAACGAACATTTCATCAAAATAACACATTTAATAAAAAATTTTCTCATATCTCATCTCATCTCATCTCATCTCATCTCATCTCATCTCATCACCATGTCCCTTTAGGGGCTCTTTATAATAATACCTTGATGCCTTGCTATTCTTATTTCATTTTAGTGAACATGATTTGAAAAATCTGATTCATTTAGTGTACTGACATTATTGATTGTATCACCAAACCACACACATAGAGTGCACACACGTGATTTATTAGTCTATTAAAATTCAAGGCATTCTAAATTGTACAAAAATGCTTCTATGCTTTTCATATTTATAAAATTTAATATAGTATACTTAATCTATAGCACACAAAGAGTACCGTTTTTTTTTTTTTTCCAGATATCAGCATGATAAAAAGTGTAATAATCATTTTATACAAATATGTGATTTACATTTTAGACACAATATTGCCTGTTTTTGCTCAATTTTGCCACTGAAAATAGTTCCAAACAAAGATCACAGCACTGTTGCACAGCACTCACTGAATGAATCAGCTTTTTGAATGAATGGTTGAATAAATGGTTAAGTGATTCTCTCATTAACACAGTCAAAGGTAGGTTAAGACTATTCTAGTCTCGCGTAGCCAGACCTTCAGACTAGGACTATTCTAAGGGCTAGTGATGTGTCGTTCACAAACGAGCAGGCTCTAAGAGCCGATTCTTTGTAGCGAACGAGAAGAGCCATCTCTTCAGCCGGAGCCTTCTATTTTAACCAAATTTAGCAGTTGTGAATGGTTTGTGTGTTGGTAAGCAATTTTTTATTTAGTGTTTTCATAAAAGCCTTATTTTTATGCATTTTTCATTACAAAAAAAATAAATAAATAAAAAAACATATGCAGCTAATCACATGGGAGGACAGACTAGGATCATAAAATTATGTGAAAGAAGGAAGGGGGACACACACTGCAAAGAAAGCGGTGTAGAGAGAGGCGGGTGAACCTCTGCACTGCAACATCGGTCCCCTCAGAGAGTCTCCTCAAAAACAGTACAAATAATCACAGAGAGGAGAAATCGCATCAGCCCATCCAAGCTGAGGCATCTGATATTTCTGAATGCCAACCTGCACTAAAGACTAAAGTGTCTTAATGTTAAATTAATGTTGACTTTTGCCTTTATTTATTTGTTTTGTTTGTTGTGGTTCTGTGTTCAATTGTTCAATAACGTTTTATTAAAATGTTAAATAATAGTAACTGTGCAATTTTTTGTAACAAAAAAAAAAAAGGAATAAAAATAAGGCTTTTATGAAAACACTGAATAAAAAATTGCTTACCAGCACACAAATCATTCACAGTTGCTATTTGGGCTAAAATAGAAGGTTCAGAGTGATACTAAATAAAGAGCCATTTGGGAGCCGTAAGAGCCAGCTCTTCTAAGGGAACCGAGCCAAAAGAGCCGAATCTTTGAAAAGAGCCAAACTTACCATCATTACTAAGGGCCCCAACGATGGAGGGGGGCCCCCCGAGGGAGAAACGCGATTTCTACTGAGGGGAATGCGATCACAATTTCTACAGAGTGGGACCCCCTGGAACGCGATTTATCGAGAGGAGATCTTTACGGAGGGGGACCACCCCTGGCTGGAATGAAAGACATTATGTACCAGGTGAAGTGCTTCTTATTCTTACCCAAAGACACAAAATGGAAGAAAGAGTTAAAACTGAACACAGTCTTGCTGCTCAAGCTGTGTATGAACATTTATATATATACAGTATATATATACAGTATATATATATATATATATATATATATATATATGCTCCTTTTCCATTTTGCATTTACTTGTACTTTTACTTTCACTACTTAAGTACATTTAATATTTAAAAAAAAATACTTTTCATACTTAAATCACATACTTTAAGACTTTTACTCAAGTAATATTCTAAACGGTGACTTCAAGTTCTACCAAAGTCATTTTCTGGTAAGATATCTGTACTTTTACTTGAGTATGGCTTTCAGGTGCTTTATACACCACTGGTTACCTGTAGTGGAGGACAGTTGTGTAGAAATCAGCACTGTGATTGACATGAACAATGACATCTTTGGAATCAGCTGCAGGGAAGGGTTTTCATTTAACTGGTTTAGGGGAAAAATCAAAAAATTTCAGTGTTTCACAAACAAACCTGCTGCAAAGACACCTGGGAATTAAATGCTCATTGGTCTGTAATATTTCAGTTTTCTCAAGCAATCGCTCTGGGTCTCAGACGTGAGATTGTAGCGTGTCTTTCACCCTCCTCTCCAGTGTTGACATACTTTGATGAAACTCGTCCCATCTCTTATCTTCCCTGCAGCGATAGATTAAATGTCACAGGGCTTCTTGTAGGACAAAATTCTGGTGTTTCTCTCCTCTGCTGAGTGTATCAGCACCCCTTCACCTTCTCAAGAGCGTTTCTGATATATTTCTAATCCCGCTACAAGTGATAGAATAACAATGAAGTTTGCACTAATAGTCACAGTCCAGCGAGGACGTCTTTGTGTCCTTGACTCTTGTCTGATCTGCTCACAGATGTTCACACACAAAGTACAAAGCCCTGACTGGCAGCCAGTGGACGTTTGTTCAAAAACATTTAAATATGCTATTGCATTGCGACTGAAAGTGAAATCATGGTGTTAGGTGAAGCAAAAGCTTAGTATTTCAATTATATTTAAAATGATTACAATTTACAAATATTTATTTATTTACAGAATAAATAAATCATTAGAAATCAGTGATCCAGCGAGAAACCATGAAACTGGCTCATTTCAGATATGTATATGTGGCATTCTGAACACAGTAGCTTTCACATGCAATTACCATAATTACTCCTGCCATATAGACTCTACATCAGCTACAGTATTTGACATGTACTGTAATAACACGTGAGACTCAGCATGTGTGAATGATTGACCTCTCCGAAGCTTTTATTCCAATCCAGACTTTGTTATGAAACAAAAATAACCATAAGAGAAAATAATCAAAAGAGAATAAATGGAAACATGTCTGTCCCTGGAGACAGGAGCACGAACATAAAAATAAATGAAGCTTGTACAAAAATAATAATGATAATAATATGAAGAAGAATGATAGGTAGAAGACAAATATAAAAAATCTAAATTTGCTCTCTTCTGCATTAACGCATATTTTTTTTTTCACACAGGCAGCCGTTCAGCACCAAGGACAGCAGCCAAACAAATGAGCATAATTTAGATGTGACATTATTAATCAAACACATGTGACAACATCACATAAATGCAAAAAATAATTTTCTTTAAGAGTATTTATAGAGGAGGCTGGGGGTAGTTCTTACATTTTTCAATTAATTTTATAAAAGGCCATAAACCAACAATGCAAGAAAACCACCTTTTTGACCCGACAGCAAAATGTAAACAGATATGCACATATTAAATCAGCTGATAAGGCTCATAAGACAAAAATATAGTGTGTTCCTTGTCACAAACATGCGCTAGTCTGTACACCTCTGGTCTACACCTGTGAATCAGATATTGAACAGACTTCTTGTTTTGCACCATGTTGTGTCATCTGTTCTTATATCAGGGGTCATGTACCAGCATCAGAGGAGAAGCATCAGAAAACACACAGGTCTTGTCTAACAGAGACCTGAAATCCACTGAAGAGCATCATATTTATGTGGAATCCCCACAGGCCTGATGTCTGCAGCATCTGTAAACATCCATGTACCTGTGGTCTGTGACTAAAAGGAGTTTTATTGCTTGACACTCATGAATTATTTAGAAAAGTCTGCTGTAAAGATGCAGATATCTTTGGCATATTTCCTGCCTGCAGTCGTCAAACTGAAAGATAAATATACATTTTTGATATATACACTTTTGTAACTAACCTTTGAAAGGGAATGTTTACTTAAAAAATTGAAATTCTGATTGTCAATATTTATTCACTTTTATGTCGTTCCAAACCCGTATGACTTACTTTTTTCTGTGCAGCACAAAAGAAGCATATAGTGGCCAGGGGCTGTCATGCTCCAAAAAGACAGAAAAAAAAAAATCAACACACAAAGTCTGACTCTAATTTTATATTCTAAGTCTGAATTTTTGTTTCATGTCCAGTCAGGTGAAAGTTAGAAATGACAGAGTCATTACACCTGCACATAATCGGTGCCGAACACATCTGAATAAGCTGGATAAACAAAGCATTCGCTGTAAACTTCTGACATGAGATATCTGAAGTTAATTGCTTGTGAAAACGTTTCATCACTGCACACGTAGCGATCGGCTGTTGTCAGGTTTATAGTGAACGTGACTGTGCGTATAATTAACTTTCTTCAGAGGCTTTAAACTTGCAAAGTGTGGCACAAAAATCTTCTATTGATTGAAGTTTCATCTTGCAGCGTCTCATAAGTCCTGTATGCAGAAACAGGACACACTGTTCTGGTCACAAAGGCCTTTTTTCTCAATCACAGAGCAGTCGCTCATGCAAACAGGACTTTTCTCTTTGCTAAGTCAAGCAGCAAATGTTCAGCTTTGATACATTTTCAATTTTCCACTTCCTATCTTCTATTTATGGCATGCATAAATCATAAGTGAGCCGTGTTACTTTCCAAAGACGTCAGATATGAATTAGCACATGCACGTGGGGAATTCAGATGCACTAAAGTACAGTAATGATATCTGCTTTTACATACTGCAGCAGCAGGGCAGCCGCTGGTTACAAGATTTAACAGCTTTTAATGGCTTAACATTTAACTGCTCATAAATTCCTCAAATTTCCCTTCACATGTCGAACTTGTGCTGCAGGGTGTAAATTATATTTATATCATGAGTGTGATATCATGCTGAAGTACATGACGACAGAACTTAAAGGAACAGTTCACCTAAAAATGAAAATGAAAAGATCCCTAATTTTTGGTATGACTATAGAAGACTTTGAATATAGCACACAAGACGTTCAGTGTGCTTTTTGTGCTTTGTGGAGATTTTGCTTTGTATGGAAATGTCCAGCTTGAACATTCTGCTAGACATTTTTTTGGGGGGGTTTTCACAGAAGAAAAAAATCATAAAAGTTTGTAAAGACGAATGAATAAATGATGAATGAATTCATAATTTTTTGGTTACCTTCAGATACCTCAAGACAAAATAAACAGCACAGTTACATTATATAAGAAGTGTTGATCTGTTTAAGTAGGTTCCCTCAAGATGACTGTGTAATTCAGTCTTGGGTCTGGATTGAGTTGACCTGCATTACTAAAGATGGCCTGACTAACACAAACACGAGCTCGTGGCCTGTAGAAGCTCCAGATATAAGAGATCAGGAAATGCAGGCACTGAAATGTAGCCGAACTGCAGTAATGAGAACACTGAGGTCTGAGCCGTCTGCAACCAGATTCTGAAATCTGCTGCACAAATGAGACCTTACATATGCATACTAAGTCAAGCTATATGAATCAGATCCTAAAGTGGTTTTCGTGGCTCTTTGGGCATGGATAAAACAGCCTGAAAGCTTGAGAAAAATTTTGGATTCTAAGAGCCCATCCATGTTTTTAACAACAGGATTTCCTTGGGGAAAAAAAGAATGAATGAATGATTGAAGTTTTACAAGTGAAAGCTTTGAAAGTGGAGCTCACAGTGAAATGCTATTTTATTATAAGAGCACCCCAAGAAACAAAAGAATTTGTATAAAATAAAATAATAAGAATAAGAATTTCTTGACCCCTTTAACCGGTTTTTTAGTTTTTTTGTTTTGTAGAAAGAATGTCTAGTAGTATACATTGAAAAGCACAAATAACCCTTATTTTTATTTATTTATTTATTTTAAAAAGTTTTTTCTTTTCTTTTTCTTTTTGTGTAGTTATTTTGGTCAGATTTATCCAACTTTTTTAGACTGCATGGAGATATTAGTACAAGAGGAAACATGCACAATATAATACGTTGTTCACTTTTATGAGTATTACAGCAAGGTCTACTAACGCAGACTCCTTTACTCCTGCAGAATTAATGATGACATTCAAACAGCTTCAGGTTAAAACAGAGTCAATGGGGTGTTTATAAGTTACATTTAGTATCTGACACAAATGGAGATAGAATTAACACACATTCACAGAATCATTAAAGCTCTCGGTTCAGTGAAATACTGTCACACCTGTTACAGCAGCAGAGACAAGAGAGAGAGGAAATAAATCTTACAGTATGTCATTTTCTGCTAACATTGAAGCAGTCTGTGCAAGCATTGCTGTCTGCGGTGGTCAGACTGTTCTGTTAGCATGAGATAATGGAAATAATCCGCAGAAAATAATGTATTTAATTAGAAACACAAAGAGCACATTGTCAGCGTGGTGTGGATGAGTCAGTCATTTAATCCTAATTGGTGTTTTATTCTTCAGACATTATGTAGCCAACAGCTAATATATAAAAATGAGTTGTAGCAAAGAGTTTATGAAATAGAAAGCTTTTCATGCAGTTCTGTCTCCAAGCCAAAGTCTGACTCTACAAAAGTTGCTTTTCAGGTTCCAGTTCCTCGTGTTTCTCTTATGTCAAATATTATGTATGCTTGTTTTTCCAAGAGTATCACACGTCATTAGATCATTGATTTTTGTCTATTAAATGCATGCTTCTATTTACATCTGAACTTATTGAACTTAAGGAGAATTTCCTCTGATTTTTGTCTCAAAGCCTTGATATTTAAAAAGCTTTGTATCTGAAAATAATGTAAATAAACAACAACAACAAAAAGCCCAGGAATGAATCGATTGATTCTGCTTCTGATTTTGCGTCATCCGTTTTGGCTTTAACAAGGTTTGCGGCTCAATCAGCTGTGACGACGTGTCAGCGTTATTTTGAGCTCTGCGTGTGCGTCTGCACAGCCTGTGGCATGTGATGGAGTCGGCCTGATGCTGCCAAATCGAGCAGGGCAAATAATTCAGATAGCGAGTGGGTGGAACAAGATAATTAGGACCTCCAACAGGAGGGAGGACGATCCGCCGCATTTTAGGAGACATAAAAACAGAGAGGAGCCGATACAGCTGCAAAACTATCACAATGATTTTCACTTCAAACTGAGACGAGATCTGTTGCTTTGCCTGTTTGCTGAACAAGTTACCAGCCGCTTATTATCGCATTTCACGTCTGAAGTGCTTCTATTGTAAAAATATAGCTAGATCTAATTTAGATTGCAGAAAAGACTCATGTGGAATTATTAAGTGGATATTCCGGCTGCACGACTTGGAGAAAAATGCTACTTATTAATTTATTTTTCTGATAAATATTTGATTTTAAAATGTGTGTCTGTTCCAGGTTTGCTGTTCTTGTTTGTAGGGCTCCACAGTTTGTCCATATTTTTGTGATTATATATCAGTATCCCAATAATTATAACTATATATGGTTGTGTATGGTAGTCGATGGTGGCATATGACCTTGAACTGGCTAATAAATGGTTTCTTTCAGTATAGCAAGCAAGGCCTCTCAGCAAAACACAGCAGCCAAAGTCACGAAAAAGTCATTTGTCTTCTTGAGCACATGTGTCTCAGTCACTCGCAGTAATAAATGGATCAATTGTTCATCATCAAACTAATTTTTTATTCTTTTCCACTCTTGATTTTGTCAGCCAGATGTCTGATTTGTCCCATATGCGATGAGATTTCAGGGACTGTTAGCCATGCCGGATTGTCAACGTATAAAACCAACAGCATCTTGCTTCCAATTAGACTAATAACGTGTCCGAAAACAGCAGTCAATGAGAATCTCACCTCATCTCCTCCATGTTCATTCAGTCATCATTAACACGCCATTATGTTCACTGACCACAAATAGAGGCACGTATCGACGTCCCCCTCCGTCTTATTAATATTGTTTTTGCTTCCCGTCTTCAAAGACACATAAGTAATGTTTCATGTGAGGCTGTTGTTGTTTCATCTGATTGGGTCGGTACTGTAATGAAAGTGCAAAATGCGATAATGGGTCATGTGTCACGTTTAAAGGACATTCACGAGGAATGAATAAGTAAGCCTTCATATTGGTATGATTAATGAAGTTCACTCTTAAAAAATACTGTATTAGAGGTTGGCATTTTGGTTTCTTTATATTTTACAACTTGTATATTTCATTGAGAGATTTAATGTTAATATAGTTATCTACTTGAACTACTAAGTAAATGTATTGATAAGCATCATAATAGCTCAGGTGGTACAATAGAATATAGAAAATCATTTACAATTTTTTACAAAAAAAAAATACAGTGGTAAGTAACTTATAGTTAACCAATTAACAGGTTTTTATTGTAGCATTTTTAAAGCATTACTTTGTAAAAAAAAAAAAAAAAAAAGACATTGTAGCAACTAAACAAAGGTTTAATACCTGTATGCTGAGTCTCACTGAGGGATTCAGACCGAGTTCACCTGACTTGAATGTTGAGTTGTTTCACTCTGATTGGAAGCTCGTCTTATCACCCGCCACACGAGTCCAGCACCTGAGAGGCATGTCAATAGTTAACCACAACCATCTAGTTCTTCTTCAATGTCACCAACATTTTTTCGGTGCAAAGCCTGGGGTTGATTTGTAAAAGTGAATAACAGTGCAACTACCAGTGTTCATAATTCACATTATTGTTGGACAGAACAAGTAATTAATATGTATAAAGCCGGATTATGTTCAGTGTTTCATGTCTATGTTTGTTAGCTAAAGGCGTGTGGTGAGAAATGGAGGTCTGGCTTATAGTGACTGTCGTGTTTTCTCGGATAGTTTGAAGTTCTGTACTTTGTGCTCTTGTAAGTTGCTATGATAAGAATAGCATCTGCTATGAACATGACAGTGAATGTAAACAAACAGTGTGAAGGATGTTTTGTCAGCTCATGAAGGAGAAATGGGAAGTTAGTTGCTTTATAATTAAAATCAACATGATTTAGCATAATCTTTCAAGAAAATATCAAAAGAGTCGCAGGCTGACGATTGTGGCAGTAAAATCATTTGAAGATTTTCAGTCTTTTGTCTTTCTGACCGTCAACAAACGGTCCCCCGCACATGGACGTCTCTGTGGGCTTTCTGAATATTACAGATGTGTTTTCACGTCCAGCTCTTCTTTCTGATTGCTGCGCAGTCGACTGCCAGACGTCCACCAGCCAACGTTCCCTGCCAAAACAAATTGACTAGATAACCTGCTATTCGTACGCATTATGCATTGAACTGAACCAGTTCGTAATGGGATCTGACTGCATTTCCCCATCACCCTTTTTCATTTGGAACAAAATAATGCATTTAGAAATATCCCATTAAAATCACAATCTCTTCAATCTTTCTCTTTATTATGCAACAAACTGTATCCATTAAAACACAATGGCCATCTGTTTGGTTTTGAGTTACTGCCATTGTAGTTGATTTGTATTCTTCTGAAAGTATGATATGAAGGATAAGAAAAGTGACATGAAACATTCACTTCGCAAAAAAAAAAAAAAAAATTAAATAAATAAAAAACTGTAAAAGCAAAACAAATCATTTTGGCTTGTAAAATCTTAGAGGGCACTACAGAATATGTCTGTATTACAGTAAGAGACAGTAATAGTTAGTAATAGTATAGATAGATAGTAGTAATATAATCACTGATACTCAGTAAAGAAACAGTGTAGCGATTCTTGTGTGGCTCAGTAAGAAGCTTATTGGTATTTTAATAGTAAAAATTATATTAATAATAGTAAATAAATATGTAAATATGTATCAAAGGTTAAATTATAGATTCACTCTCTAAGTTTCTCATGAGTTACTTTATCTGTATTTGACTCTGTTCCCATAAAGGTGTCTTAACTTTTAAATATAAATATTGGATACTTTATGTAACACTGTACAAGACACACACACACACACACACACATATTTTTTCACCTTTTTCTTCATGTTCAATGTGGTAGCCTCTCATCTTTGTTCCCTGCAGACATTAATTGGAATAAAACAAACTCATTCAATTTATGTCTAGAAACAAGAATATTTCACGGTGACTCATAACAAGTGAATGTTGGATGCCTCAGGCTTTAATGTAGTTTTCCTTCCTTGACTCCGAATAACGAAGCATAAATTTACTGCTTCCACCTAAGCAGTAACTTCACCTATCACACTTCAGTGTCTCAAAATACGTTTCTGACCTATGTTTTAGATCTTGTTAGATGTAACAAGACTGCAGACATGACTTGTTCATGGAGATGTGACACTATCACTTTGATAGAGTGAAAATAAAGGCTTTTCACTACACCATTAAGCAGTGCTTTTTGAAAATGTTAGCACGAGCACCACTGTGAAATCTTTCTGTCACAAAGGCTTGTTAGTGATGTTAGGGGCTCGCTGCTTGTCATTGGGCTTTTCACAAAACAAGGCATCATTTCCACCTTTTCAAATATAAACTGCTGCAGTCTGTGAAACCGATCCTTCAATTGTGCTTGCTGTGAAGTATACATGGTTTCCAAACTGATGCCTCATTTGTATTAAAACTAGATAAACTTTGGCTTGTGCTCCAGCAGAGAGAGAGAGTTTAAATCAGCAGCACATAATAAATACATTTAAAATGAGCTCTGGAGTGGAGGTGCTCCAAATTGTAGCTTCTTTAACGCCTACATCTGCTCAGAGCCACAGAGAGGAGCAAATGGTTCCTCTGTTTTTTATGTTCTGCGCTACATTAAGAATGTGTGCACTGCAGCTCTGAGAACAGTGATCTTTCTTTTGAACTAAGAAAGAAACAGTGCATAATTTACTTGGGGAAGAAGCAAAGGGCAGCTGTTTCTTTTTGCACAGAAGCAATGTCATTAAAACATTTATATATGTTTACCAAAATAAAGGACTTCTTTTGTCTGTAAAATCAAGCATGGGGTTTTCGGAAACATTTTTATAGATAATAGTATAAAATTAAAATGATATAATTCTCAAAATGTTCATTAATCTAATCTGAAAACACAATTTTTAAAATGCACAGATATGTAAATGTTTCTAATACATAATTAAGCAATAAGGCACGAAATATTTTGATGTATATTGTCTGTGTTTTGCAGCAGAGATTTACAGCCTGGTCTTTATTCTTTCATTCGAAGCGAAAACACTTCAACTATTTGTTTTCAATCAACTCGCAGAACAACCAGCTAAACAACAATCAGTCAGATTTCAAAAGCGGATATTCAACAGAGACTGCCTTGCTGTCCATCACCAAAGCCCTGCGGCTTGTGAGAACTGCCTCCATTGTCTATCCTCATTCTGTCTGCAACACAGTAAGTCACCATATCCTCCAGTATATAATAAGTCCCAGTGATCCTAGTATATACTGAGAAAAGGAGGAGGTCCAGCACTGAACCCTGTGGTACCCCTATTGATAAGTGATGTAGACACCACTCCTCTCAAAGATTAAAAAACACATTACATTCCGGAATTACCCGAATTCCGAAAATGTTGGGACGCTTTTTAAATTTGAATAAAATGAAAACTTAAAGACTTTCAAATCACATGAGCCAATATTTTATTCACAATAGAACATACAGAACATGACAAATGTTTAAGCAGAGAAATTCTACACTTTTATCCACAAAATGAGCTAATTTGATGCCTGCTACAGGTCTAAAAAAAGTTGGCATGGGGGCAACAAAGGGATGAAAAAGCAAGAAATTTTGAAAATATTCAGCTGGGAGAACATCTAGCTACTAATTAAGTTAATTGACATCAGGTCTGTAACAAGATTAGCTATAAAAGAGATGTCTAAGAGAGGCAGAGTCTCTCAGAAGTAAAGATGAGCAGAGGCTCTCCAATCTGTGAAAGAGTGTGTAAAAAGATTGTGGAATACTTTAAAAACAACGTTCCTCAACGTCAAATTGCAAAGGCTTTGCAAATCTCATCATCTGCAGTGCATAACACCTTCAAAAGATTCAGAGAAACTGGAGAAATCTCTGTGCGTAAGGGACAAGGCCATTTGAGACCTTTGTTGGATGCCCGTGGTCTTCGGGCCCTCAGACCACACTGCATTCCAACACCAAAACTCCAGAAACTCATAGCCTTGATGCCCAGACATCTTCAAACTGTTTTAAAAAGAAGAGGAGATGCTACACCATGGTAAACATGCCCCCGTCCCAACTATTTTGAGACCTGTAGCAGGCATCAAATTTGAAATGAGCTCATTTTGTGCATAAAATTGTAAAATTTCTCAGTTTAAACATTTGTTACGTTATCTATGTTCTATTGTCAATAAAATATTGGCTCATGTGATTTGAAATTCTTTTAGTTTTCATTTTATTAAAATGTAAAAAACGTCCCAAAATTTCCAGAATTCGGGTTGTACATAATAACAACATTCTGCAATAAATTGAATGTTATAATTGTTTAATCCAACCACAATTACATTAATTTTGGTAATATCAAGTTTAATTGTTGCCAAGTGTCTTTAGAAAATACAAGTTTACAAAACTACTAATATATTCATAACAAAAGGAGCTATGTTCCATGAACTTATTCATTGCTGGCTTCACCATGAAGACCATAATGAACACTGTGTTAATGGTTTTGCATTACTGTTGCCAATAGCAACAGTGTGAGAGAGAGAGAAATAAGGAAAAGGTAAAGATGAATGGCTTGGAGAGTTTTGAGGCTAGCTAATACTGGACAGTAAATGAGCATGCCCTTGCTTCCTTTCAGCTAACTTTACAAGCTCGCCACACTCAAGTTGAGTACTCTCCGAAAAGGCTCGGAACGACTAATGAAGCTCGGCATTCATGGTTTCCTTGGAGTGAATCGTTTGATGTTTTCAAACTGGAATGTCTAGTTAGGGCCCTGCAAATGGAGAATTTATCAGGGGCAAATAAAAGCATAAAATGGTCTTTCTTTGCCCGAACCCATACTGCTGCATGATTTCACTTTATTATTTCCAGTGCAAACACAGAATCTTGAGAACTGTGGCCTTAAAGATCTTCACTAATAAAACTTTCACCAAAAATCCGTGTCTAGGCCCTAAGCATTAAACTAAACAGATGAAAATTTTGATGACTCATCTTTCATGTGGGGCACTTAAATACCCTTTAGAATGAGAATGTTCTCTATAATACCAAATGCCACCAAGCGATGAAAATTTTGATGACTCATCTTTCATGTGGGGCACTTAAATACCCTTTAGAATGAGAATGTTCTCTATAATACCAAATGCCACCAAGCAGCTGATCATCGCATAAATGCTCATGTAGTTTTGTGAATAAGCTTGTTTGCAAGAGTTTGAAACTCTTGTAAACAAGCTTATCTACAAACAACATGAACATTTGTTGCAAAGAGCTCTAACTATTTCTACAGTTTTTGCAAAAAACTTTCTTAAAATAAAATTAGACCGCACTAGAGAGTGATTTTATTGTCAGAGGTTGCTCTTTCATTATTTAAAACATTTATCTGAAATATCAGAGATATCAACCTGCACATTTTATCTAAAATTTCTTAAATGAAAAATAAAAACAGATGGAAATTAGATAGTGTTTACCGTTTGAGTGTAGTTCTGTAAAAATAGTTAGCATCACTAATTGATTTTGATGAGGATTTAATGAGAAATATCAAATGAGTTAATATCAAAATTTCATTTGACTGAAGTATTTATCACAGTTTGAGGCATTGAGAAACTCTACATGAGACTGTGAGAATGTGAGATTACTGGAGATTTTTTTTTTTTCTCATAAGGAAAACACATAGAAGCAGAAGACACGAGCAGAGCTTTCAATTTTAGTCTTATTGTGTAGAGAAATATATATATATATATATATATATATATATATAAAGATATCTTTCTATTGTTTGGGGACTAGAGTAGTAGACATGATTTCAGATGTGTTTTCTCTGATACGCTGCTGCACACCAAAGTAGGTAAAAATTTAACACATTTGCATCATTACTTGTATTAATGTCAGCCGATGAAAATTTAGACAACATGGGGCACAATTTTTCACAATATGGAAATGAACAGAATGCTTGATGTCAATATTGACTAACAGAGACAGTTTGTTTTTCCAGAGTGTCTGGAAAAATAAAACCCCCTTTTAAATGCATTCATCAACCATCTATGTGGCTGATTTAGATAAAATGTCTTCAGGGACTCATGTGCAATTTCTCAGAGCGCTATGGGGGAAGGTGACTGCAATCAATTCAATCTGTGCAATATTCTGAGAAAAAGAAAAGTTATTGATGAGGAGCAGCATGCCGAATTAAAGATTCCCGGCACAGAGGCCTTGGGGGGTGGCGAGGTGATTTGTGGAAAATGAAATGTTTAAAGGAAATTGCTTGTGTTTCCTGAAGTTTAGGGCATGTTTTTCACAAATGTGACAAGACGAAGCTGAGGAGCTGGGGCAATTATTGTAGCTGTCTGCATAGATGGATGAGCAGCCACGGTATCTCTCCAGTAGCGCTCACTTTCTCTCTCTTTCTCTCCACTCTCAATTGCCTTCACATTTTATCATTAATCCTCCAGATTGACTGAAAGACTAAGAAGACACAAGCTGAATGCAGGACCCCTTACATCAAGACCAGATTTATAATAAATACAAATAAAATATAATTTTTTTGGCAATGGTTGTTCTGTTTTGATTCTATTGCACAAACAGAAGAATTAACTACAACAAAAGAAAGAGTAAGGATTGCCAAGTTAAGTGATTAGTTAGTATACACTGTTCCAGTGCTATCTCACAACCAATTCGTTCATATTTTACGAGGTGGCTAATTCGTACAAATTTGTATGACTTCACTCGTACAATTTTGTATGACTTCTGTGAGGGGTAGGTTTAAGGGCGGGGTTAGGAGTTGTCCTTTGTACGAACCTCGATATATAGTTTTTAACTTAGTAGCACAATTAGTGCAAGTCATCATCTCACATGATAACAAGGAATATTCAGGTTAATATTAAGCACAATCGTCAATGTGTAATGTTAATAAACACACAAAAAAAAAAACTTTCTTCATTTCTGTTTTTCAATAAAAAAAATCAAGGTTACAGTGAAATACTTATAACGGAAGTAAATGGGACCAATTGCTAGAATATTTAACAGCAGATATGTGATGATTATCATTTCATAAAAACTCCTAGATTAGTTGGTCTCAACATTATTATAGTCTTTTTAGGGTTTTGGTGTTGTAGGTGATTGCCAGGGTGTTGCTTTGCAGCTGCTTAGGTATTTTAAGTGATTTTCTGTGTGTTGCTATGTGGTCTTTCCTACCTGGTTTCATCATAAACGTAACTGGGGCACTTTTTAGCGAGACACGAAATACTTACCAATAAGTACATATCACTGCAGTTTCCAAAAGAAATGAACACTAGAGGCAGTAAAACTCAGACGCCTTTTATTCCTTTTCACACAAATTTACACAGTTTCGATTAATAAAGCGTAATTTTCGCACAATTACTTGAAGAATATCATGTTATGACTTTGAAACAATATTAATATGCTGGGAGATTTGAAAACTGATGCTTTTGAACATTAGCATCACACATATCCAGCTTCATATCTATGGGTTTTCATAGCCGGTAGGTTTGTTCGGTAGCTCACAGAGTACGTAGACGTACATGAGAGGTGAGGAGCTCCGTTCAAATCCCATGTAACTACGGTTCGACAAAACAGTTCAAATCTGCATATAAGGAAGTTCAAATAGCATGGTTGCATCAACAAATGCGTTTTTATATCAGTTTTGCATTTGTCAACACTATCGGGTAGGTTTAGGGTTGGGTTTGGTGTAGGGCATATTTCCAACACGATAGAGTATTAATTTTTAGCAACGGACCCTAGATATTTGAATTCTGAACAGCCGCAACACATACCTGAAGCAACGTAATAAAAACACAGCAATACATATCTATATCAACTTAATAAAAATGTGCCAGGGTTTACGTGTTGAACCCATATTTTAGCGCCACTCAGTAGACATTTCTCTTTGAAACTGCGGCGAAACGTGCAGTAAGGTAAGTAAAAACGGTCTCGCTAAAAAGTGCCCCCAGGTACATTTATGCCATGAGACCAGGTTGGGCCTTTCTGGGTGGTTGCCAGAGTACTAAACATGATCATCCTAAATATCTCAAAAAGATCTCAAAAACAACCTCATTTTGTTTGTTTTTTTTTTTGGCACAAAAAGTTTTACTGTTTACAGTGCTTTGTTATTCTTTTACTTATTATACGAGTTTGTAAATACATAAGAAACAACAACAGAGTGTCTTTAAATTCCCTCTTTTGTCCAGAACTACTTCCTTCCACCATGGATTCAAATCTAAAGTTGACAGTTTAACAGTTGAGCCCAAGCCTCTGTTACTAATTCGAAAACGTCACTTTAGAACTAGTTGAGTTGCTTCATTAAAATCTTATTGTATTACTTTATTAAAGCATACTGTATTATGTAGAGTATTACAAGAGAGAGATGGACTGAGTGAGTGTGATTACCTGCATCTGATGCAACATTCATTCTTCAGCTCAATCTTATTTTCACAATAAAACATTAGTTTGAATGTCCGCTGAGGAAAGTGATAGGCTCTTTGTCATACTATCCTTTCATCTGTTAAGGGTGATTTCTGATGACAGTTCTGCTCAGTGCATTTGTTGGATCTTATAAGCTGTTGTTAAAAGTAAAAATAACTTCCTTGTTTACAACAGCATTTCAGTCTCTATCAATATAAAAGTCTTTACTGCTGACTCCTAAAAACAATCTCTTATCTAATAGCGGAACAATGTAACTAAAATCATGAACACACAGTCTCCCAATACTAAATACTGGTATTATTTATGTAAAATATTATTTATTGAATAATAATATTTGATAAACAACAACAACCATCATAAAAGTTGCTTGGCAATTCAGTCAAAAGTACAAAGTTACATAAAATATAACGTTATGAGATTTTGCATTCTGCCAAATCTATTTGCTCTGGAACAAATAATTGATTAATGAGACCAAATACTACCTGCGAGATTTACCCAAAATGAATTATATCTTATGTTTACCACTATAGAGACATCAGAGCCAGCGGCAAATTCCAGAAGATCTGGCCGAGGTAAGGCTGCTCAGTGGGTTCATGAGCACTGAATGGCCGCTGACGCCCTGGAGCTCACATCTCCAAAAACCTCGAAGCAAATTTTCAAATAGACATTATCTTTATTAACAAACTGTATATTTGAAGTTTAAACAACTACATTCTCACCTAAAAAAAAACTTCTAAAGCTACATTCTGTGACACAAAAACAGTATTAGTTTTAAAATTATAGTGGATTTGGGCACCCGCCATGACACTCGATGTGAGAAATACAGCAAGTGGAGTGATACAAACAGTGAAACAGTTGGAGTTACGATATCATTTGAATATTGCACTCTTAAGGTCCTTGCACACTGAGTCCGAAACTTTCACGTGCGTTTTTCCATTTTTTCATATTCGTTATCCTTTCCTATCAAAATGCATGAAAAAATGCAGAAAATCGAACCTGATCCAATTTTTTTATGACAGACAAAAGTTTCGGAGGCAGTGTGTAAACGTGATTGACACAAAGTGAGGTCGTATTTATTTCTTAACGTGCAAAAATTTTGGACGAAGATTTCGGACTCAGTGTGCAATGACCTTTAGTCAGATTCGAGGACCAGAAAGAACTGTTGTATTAAAGAAATAAGTAATTGTCTTCAGCAAGGATGCACTGAACTGTTTAAATGTTACAGTTAAGATATGCATTGTTACGACTAAAATCTATTTCAATTATATGCTGTTCTTATGAACTTTCTATTATTCAAAGAAGTCTGAAAAGATCACATTTTTCATGAAAATATTAAGCAGCACATCTGTTTTCAACACTGATAATAATAAGAACTGTACGCACCAAATCTGCATATTAGAATGCTTTTTTAAAGATTGCGTAATACAGTAATGGCTGCTGAAAATTTTGCTTTGAAAATATATTAAAATAGTCATTTTGATCAATACATTTTGATATTAAATTTTTTTATCAATAAATGCAGCCTTGATGAGCATAAATTAGTGTACTTGAAGTAAGTCATGGTTTCTTCAAGCTATAGTTTGAGTCCTGGTGCAGAGTTGTTTTATTTAAGCCCTTTTTTTAGTACCATTATGTTTTCACATTATCTGCGGCTCTGCTTTTTAGCTTTAAGGAAGAATTCATTTATTATGCATGTGAATGCATAAAGGTTTTGTTAATAGTGTTCGTAAGATAGTCTGTTTATGGGTGAGTAACTCTCACTTCTAACGTTCTTCCTTGATATTTCAGGTAGTGCTGTGCTGATTTCCATTCTCTGCTTTTGGGCATGTGTTATTTGCTGCTCCACCTCTACATTTGTCTCGCCTTCCTCTCTTCCCCTCGGCCTCACTGTTTCATTTTCAAGTATAATAGACTCAGATAATGACACATGAAAAAAAGCAACCAAGCAGCTAATTGAGATCTATTCTAGAATAGCCTTGTAGTGCCGCAGGGACCCATCCGCCAAATGTTCAACATGTCGTAGTTCATTTCGCTTTGAAATCCCGAACCGTTCTCCCGACAGGGCTGTCTTTAGAGCAACTACTAGTCAAAAGGTTAATATGATGTCATTTTATTTGAATATCCCTTCCAAGATCTTTCTTTGCCTGTGTGTGCATGTGAGTAAGAGGGTTGCAGGCATAGTCCAAATGCAAGGAAATGTTAGCTTTAGAGATACTCGCCATTTGGCTGGTAAACTTCATTAGATACATACTGCATTGTATTACTATATTGCACATATTTACTTTTACTTTACTTTTAGTCATTTAGCAGATGCTTTTATCCAAAGTGACTTACAAATGAGGACAACAGAAACAATCAATTGTAGTATTAAAACAACTAAAACTGATCCAAAACTAAAAGCTAAAACTTTATAAATAGTATATATACACACACATTTAAAAAATAATTAAATAAAAATGAGAAATGCATGACAAAATGTCTAAACTTAACATTTAAATGAAAACAAAATAAAGCAACTAAGTGTATAATAAAAACAACTACGTGTATGTACATACACACACAGATATATATGCACACACACACACATCCATAAACTGAATATTATTCCATTTCCATGTAGTATGTTGAAGTACTAAAAGAACTCAAATTAAATAAAACTAAAACTTAATAAATAACTTATACAGACATAATAGAAGAAACTAACTAAACTGTAACTAAAATTAAAATAGATAAAATATACAAATCAAACTACATTAGTTTAACAGTAATCCTAAAAAAAATAACTGTGCCAAACATACAAGTAAGAAATGGTTATAAAAACTGAAAGAGAAGTGAAACCAGTAATATGAAAGAGAATAAATGAAAAGCGATACTTATCCCTTGCCAGTGTCCCTGTCCGGTGGAGTCGATGGTCTTTACACACATTCTTACATATGTTGTAAGAACAATAATTTTGCTCTCACTGACATGCACAATTACATAAGACATAGCATTTAAAGTTGACAAGAAGTGCCAAATTCACAAATGTAATTATTGTATTTATATTGATTTCATATGGGTTTGAAAACTTTTATACTTATTTTAAGCAAGTTTAAATTTAATGATTTTAAAAATGTCATGTAGTGTAACCAGTAACCAGTGTAAGTGTATTCATCTTGAATACATGTGTGTACACATCTTTGTCATTATTTTTAGAAACGATTTTTACAAATGTAATAAAATACTCATATTCATATATTCATAAATATCATTAGGTTTACGGATGGTTGTACCACATGACATTTTATAAATAAAAAAGTCCAGTTATTTTAAGAGACTTATAATGTTGACTCAGTCATATGGTTCTTCAGCGTTCCTCTCTATGATTATAATTTCCTGTTTTGTTTTATTTTCTCCTTGTTGGTTGCATCAAATGATGCCACATGAAATGCTCCACTGATTTGTTTTTTTCTAAGAAATAAGTAAAATAAGTAGTAATAAGTAATAAGTAAAATAAATGCAGTAAAATAAATGTAAAATAAATTTTAATAATAGTGAAATAAAATAAAAGTACCTTAAAAAGGTTTTATTTTCAAGAATTGTATCCTTTTAATTACTTTTTTCTTCATCATGATCTCGCATTTTTATTTTTAAAATCTATTTAAAATTAAAATCATGTTCAGTATGTATTTGGAAAAAAAAAAAAAACTAGACAGAATAAATTAGCACCATGCCATTGAACTTCAGTATATTTTATTTAAAATAATATTAACATATTTCATATAAAAATATAATGCAAAATATAATTGCATGGCCTGTAAAAAAAAATATTTATAGCTGGTCATGGTTGTGGGGATTTGAAGCTGAACAGCAACATGATTTACAGTACTTGCATGTTACGCTCTGCATTCTTAATCTCTTCGGAGATCAATGTTTAAAACTGACACTTGACACTTGTGAAAACCAGAAGCCAAAACTTGGCAACCCAGATTCACCCAGATCTTCAAAACAAAACTCATCAAGCTGTGTGTTAGACTTGTGTCCCTGTGTCTTGTGTTTCCACGTGCTCCCAGTGTTTCCGTGTCCTTATTTGGTGTTTCCTGTTCCTGTCCCCGTTTAGTTCTATTAGTTTCATTAGTATCCAGCCGTGTTTGATTTTGATTCCCAGGTGTGTCCCTTTAGTCCCCTCTTTATGTTTAGTTTTTATAGTGTGTTCTGCCCTGTGTTTCCTGTCTGGTATTGAATGTACGTCTACCACTCGTGCTGCGTGTGTGTTCCTGCCTGTTCCTTGTTCCTCATTCCCTGGATTAATAAAGACTGGTTATTGTGAATTCTCCTTCATCTCCATGCTCCTTTGTCCCCTCGTCTCCTCCACAGCAGCCGAACGTGACACTGTGATTCTGCATTCCATCCTTCAAAATCTAATCAATCTGTCCAGTGTCCAGTCTCGCCCCGCAGCAAACAGAGCGAGAAATGTTCTCCTCCTCGTGGGTCATTTACCTCAACATAATTCATAGCCAACATCTGCTGTTTACTAAAGCAAAAACATCCCGGCCATCCCTACTGACAGCCACATACACAATCACAGGAAAAAAGAAACCTAAACGACTCTGCCGGCTGAGTGGAAATTGTTCGGTTTGTCTGAGCTAGGGTTGAAACCCTATCAGTGAAGCAGGTGAGCAAATATATGATATGCAGCCTGTATCAAGGAACAAGTAATGCTGGAGACAGAAACAATATCCTGCTCTTGTGGCCCGTTGACATATCCTCAAACAAGAATTTAACCTTCAGCTGCAGAGTTCCCTCAGATATAAAAGGCTTGTCATAGTCCTCCAATAAGAAAGCACATTTTTTAGTTGTCAAAGCACACCACTGGGGGCCTGTACTATGAAGCCGTATTAGCTGGTTAGCCAGGTAAGTTTCAGTTTAGTTTGCACCAATCCTGGGTTTTAGGTACTATGAAAGTGGCTTGGCTTTTAGCTGCGTTCATTGCCATAGTAACTTACACTGCACGGCTAACCTGCTCCAGGGCAGGTTATGTTCTGGGTTAGAGATCTCAAACTGAAATTGGACCAATCAGATTTGAGCAAATTGACACATGTCTGACAAAAAAAAAAAAAAAAAAAAGTCACTCCTACAGTCTCTCTTCCTACAAATTAAAGCTCACTATGAAGTACCTTAAAAAAAAAAAAAAAAAAAATTTTAAAACACTTTAAAAATGGCTACATGTGACCTTACATGTTCGAGTCTCTATCGCTATATATTATCAACTATATAAACTAACTTCACAAGTTTCACTTGTGACTGCACTGATAGAGCAAGATAATTTCCTTTATTTGTCCTCTTTCATGGACAAGTACTTCAGTGGAAATGCGTTTAAATTCCTCATATTCTTTAATCTCTTAACCTTAAAAGAGTTTTGAATCTCGCTGGCTCTCTTGCGAGAAGTGAATCACACTTGCTCTGTGTTGTGATTGGCTGTTCGCCGCTGATGTCACACATTCATGTGCACGCGCTCCATTAACTCAGGATCAAGCCTGAGTTGACAGAGAAAGTTGATGATCAGCTTCATGGTACCAACAAAGCCAGATTGAGTGGTTTGGTTTTGTCAACTCAAAACTTATCCTATAGCTCTGAATTTGTTCAACTACCATCATGGTACAGGCCCTGGAACTCAACACCACATTTCTGTCACATCTTTTTCCTCCTCAACCATTTTAGCCCAGCAGAATGCAGTCAAGAATAAACACTGAATGCTGAACAGCCACTGAGTCAAAGTTTCAGGATATATAGAAATTTCGGTAACATCGTACAACCCGAATTCTGGAAATGTTCGGATGTTTTTTAAATTTGAATAAAATGAAAACTAAACGAATTTCAAATCACATGAGCCAATATATAGAACATAGATAACATAACAAATGTTTAAGCTGAGAAATTTTACAATTTTATGCACAAAATGAGCTAATTGCGAATATGATGCCTGCTACAGGTTTAAAAATAGTTGAGACAAGAGCATGTTTACCATGGTGTAGCATCTCCTCTTCTTTTCAAAACAGTTTGAAGACGTCTGGGCATCGAGGTTATGAGTTTCTGGAGTTTTGGTGTTGGAATTTGGTCCCATTCTTGCTTGATATAGGTTTCCAGCTGCTGAAGAGTTCGTGGTCGTCTTTGACATATTTTTCATTTAATGATGCACCAAATGTTCTCTATAGGTGAAAGATCTGGACTGCAGGCAGGCCAATTCAGCACCCGGACTCTTCTACTACAAAGCCATGCTGTTGTAATAGCTGCAGTATGTGGTTTTGCATTGTCCTGCTGAAATACACAAGGTCTTCTCTGAAATAGACGTCGTCTGGAGGGGAGCATATAACCTTTATATACCTTTCAGCATTCATAGTGCCTTCCAAAACATGCAAGCTGCCCATACCGTATGCACTTATGCACCCCCATACCATCAGAGATGCTGGCTTTTGAACTGAACGCTGATAACACACTGGAAGGTCTCCCTCCTCTTTAGCCCAGAGGACACGGCGTCCGTGATTTCCAACAGGAATGTCAGATTTGGACTCGTCTGACCATAGAACACTTTTCCACTTTGAAACAGTCCATTTTAAATGAGCCTTGGCCCACAAGACACAACGGCGCTTCTGGACCATGTTCACATATGGCTTCCTTTTTACATGATAGAGCTTTAGTTGGCATCTGCAGATGGCACGGCGGATTGTGTTTACCGACAGTGGCAATGTCGTCTGAGGGCCCAAAGACCACGGGCATCCAACAAAGGTCTTCGGCCTTGTCCCTTACGCACAGAGATTTCTCCAGTTTCTCTGAATCTTTTGATGATGTTATGCACAGTAGATGATGAGATTTGCAAAGCCTTTGCAATTTGACATTGAGGAATGTTGTTTTTAAAGTATTCCACAATCTTTTTATGCACTCTTTCACAGATTGGAGAGCCTCTGCCCATCTTTACTTCTGAGAGACTCTGCCTCTCTAAGATATCTCTTTTATAGCTAATCATGTTACAGATCTGATGCCAATTAACTTAATTAGTTGCTAGATGTTCTCCCAGCTGAATCTTTTCAAAATTTCTTCCTTTTTCAGCCCTTTGTCGCCCCGGTGCCAACTTTTTTGAGACCTGTAGCAGGCATCAAATTTTAAATGAGCTCATTTAGTGGATAAAAGTGTAAAATTTCTCAGTTTAAACATTTGTTATGTTCTCTATGTTCTATTGTGAATAAAATATTGGCTCATGTGGTTTGAAAGTCTTTTAGTTTTCATTTTATTCAAATTTAAAAAAAATGTCCCAACATTTCCGAAATTCGGGTTGTATTTTGACCTTCTACTAAGTAACTTTGCAACTACATGTCAACTAGCAGTCATTAGAATATTAGTAGGCTGTCTGACTAATATCTGCTAACACTTTAATTTGATGATTCCCAAAAGACATTCCCGCAAGACCTACGTTCAGCTTCGGAACACAAATTAAGATATTTTTTGATGAAATCCGAAAGCTTTCTGACCCTGCATAGACAGCAACGCAACTACCTCGTTCAAGGCCCAGAAAGATAGTAAGGAAATTGTTAAAATAATCCATGTGACATCAGTGGTTGAACCGTAATTTTATGAAGCTACGAGAAGACGAAAATAACGACTATATTCAATAAATTTTTCTCTTCCGTGTCAGGATTTGACGCGCATTCGCAAAAGTACCATGATGGCTCCGGCACATACTTTGTGGTACTCTCATGAATGCGTGTCAACTGACACAGAAAAGAATAAATTGTTTAATAAAGTCATTATTTTTGTTTTCTTGTAGCTTCATAAAATTACAGTTCAACCACTGATGTCATGTAGACTATTTTAACAATGTCCTAAATTGTTAAAATAAAGTTTTATTTTTATACTTTTTTTTATTGACATAAAGTAAATCATTTGTGGTGAATGATGAGGTTTTATCACAAAGACAATTGACCAAAGCTGTGGCTAACAGACTGTTTTAAAAAAGTTATTTGCAACTCAGTAGGTCTGGGAACAGAGCTACATACTGATTTGTAATTCATCACAATATTAAGAAATATAATTAATGTTGACCTCTTTGGTTGGATGTATGACTCTAGATTCTAGTTTCGTGGAAACTCCTCGACATCGTAGAGCTCTAATGAGCCTGATGCATTTTCTAATTAGAAGAATAACTAATTTACTCTTGCCCTGTAATAAATGCTTAATGATTATGCATACTTCATAAATTCCATGCTTTGCGGGAGAAAATATTCATAATTTGGGCATTTTGATTAATGGTACCTCTGATTAGGCGTGAGTAATTACCGTTGAAGCATTGTGAAGAAAATGCTTTAACTATGTGGCAAATTTGCTGTAAAAAATGAACACCAGTGATTCTCATCAGGTACCTGGTTAATGATTAATATGGCTCCTTGGAGAGAAAAGCAGAGAATCACGATCAAACCTGATGTGACATCAATCAAAAACAATGAAAGTTGACATTCTGCATCTAACATTGTTGAGAGTGTTGCAAATTTCTCTTTGAAGTAACATTGCATTTTGATGTTAATTTGCATTTATTCAAAATTATTCCTCCCTCAAAATTAGGGGTGATACTTAAACACTATGCAACCAGCATTTTACATTTTAAAGTAGGCTATCTACTTTACCCTGTCGCTGCTTCATTATGAATCACTGAGAAAATTATATTATGAGAACAAAAACATGTCGTAATGTAGACAAATCACGCCATATAAAAGAAATACTCCAGACTTTATAAGGTTGCCCTGGTAAAATGTACTTTCCAGATGAATGCACGGCTGGAAAGACCAAGCAAGTGTCATGGACAGCTGATCCCCTTTCCAAGTTTTCTGAGCATCTTATTACGCCAGTATGAAGCTGTAAGCTTGTTTGTTCCGCTCTTTAATATTCTCTCAGTTATCTGCCTTCCTACCAGATGCATCACGCTAGTGTCTTGCCCATGGCATCTTGATTCTCTTTAGAATGCAGCTTCATTGCACCTGAGAGCCATCAGCAAGAGCTGTAAAAGACATGTTTTAGTTTTATTTAAAAAAAAAAAAAAATGCAAATGATAAGAACGAATTACAGTTATTTACATTTAACATAACTAAAAGCTATTTTTTTGAGAATTAGAGAGATTATTGCATGAATTAGAGAGATAAATCAAAATTTAGCATGTTTACTTTCTTAATATGCTTTCCTGGTTTTATCGTGCATGGGTCAAACATTTTATTATATTTTAATGGCGAGGGCTCTTAAAACAGTGTTTTAGTTTTTTTGTTATTTCCCTGTCAATCATGCAAAGATAACAGCATACAGCCACATACATCTGCGGGTGTGTGTTCCTGCCGAGCAAATGCCATTAAGATGAATGGAAATGTTAATAGTGACTTTAATAGTGAAGTCTGTCAGTAATCAAATCAGCACTGAAACACTGTTGAATGTCATGCACAAACCTTATGTGGTTTCTTTCAAGTTCAAAGAAAATGATTTAAGCTTCTTGTACCCAAAGAGGGAGAGCTTTGAAAAGGATTTTCATTTGGTTGACTTGCATTTGGGAATTTGTGGCCTGTTTTCAGAGAACAGAAGCCCCTCCGCCGCTGGTCATTAATCTTTTATGTCTTGTAGCATCTTAATTCTAGAAAAAGAAGTACAACAGGCCTGATGGATTTCTTGTTTACCTTTTCTCTTTTGTGGTTTCTGCTACCTCACATGTTGAAAAAGGATTCTCCGTTACCTCAGAGGTAATTAGTACCTGATTTATAACTGAAGGACCTTCTGCTTGAATAGAACTCAATTAGTCTCTTGAAATACAATAGAGAAATTTCCCAGTATGACAAATAATTAAACCAAGATGCATTTGCAGAACCAAAATCAAAATCTCATTTACTTTCTTTATCTTTCAGTGTCATGTGAATCTATTATCACACCTCTTTATGAAAATATTGTGCTTGTTAGAATTTAAAATTGTGAGAATGTCACAACAGATTTGATATTAAAATAACATGTTGGTTTGTGCATAATTGTACTGAATGTGCATTTTAGTTTACTTCAAATTATATATAATTTACAATTATATTTAAAACTTTCAAATAATAGGACCACTTAAGTGCACTTTAGTAGTACACTTTCATGACTGTTTCCTAACAAACTTACTGTAAGTTCACTTCTAAAAAGTTTACTTTGTAATGACAAATTAAATGTTACTTTTTAATTTTAAAATCATTATGTTTTGATCATATTTTCTCATGCTTTAATGAAGCACTCATTTTGATGTGTTGACTAACATAAAACACAAGTACTTAATAATGATTTTAACTAGTGCTGTCAAATGATTAATCATGATTAATCCAAAATAAAAGTTTTTGTTTACATAATATATGTATGTGCACTGTGTATATTTATTATGTATATATAAATACACACACATACAGTATACATTTTTTTAAATATTTACATGTATATACATTTATATATTTATATTCTTATATTTTATATAATATATAAATATATTTAATATATAAACATAACATATACATGCATGTGTTTGTATTTATATATACATAATAAATATACACAGTATACACACATATATTATGTAAACAAAAACTTTCATTTCGGATGCGATTAATCGCGATTAATCATTTGACAGCACTAATTTTAACTGTAGTGTGTTATTTGATATTACATATAAAGTTAATATATTTTAAATGTGCTAAATTGCAAAGTCATCATCACAAATGTGCAATTACAAATATATGTAAATACATAACATACAAGTTTCAGTAGAAATGTACATTGCTTGTACATTCTGCAGTACACGTTAATCATATTTAATTTACTGTCCTACTTAAGTGGGTCAAAAAAGCACTCTAATGTTCTGCTAATTGCATTTAATATAAGTTGAAACTACAATACATTTGCCTGTTAATTCCAATTAACATGCAGTTAATACCTGAAAACATTAAATGCAGTTCACACTTAGAGTTATATTTTTAGCAGCCATACAGAATACCGTTATTGTACTTTTTGGTGCTCAGCGGCATCCACTTTCATTGTACGGAAAAGAGTAGCATGAACATTCTTCAGAATTTCTACTAATTTCTGTTCCACTGATGAAATTCAGGTGAACTTTTTCTTTACAACTGTTATAAAATCTTGGCTCCACATGTCCTTTAATAGCTGCTCAGTCATGATGCACTTGATTGAACCGACAGAAGAAAAACTGGGGAAAAAAAATTCTATTAGGCGCAGGTTTTTAATCAGAGCTTACGCAGCTGAAAAGAGCTTTGAATTTGTGCTTTACTAAAGGTCCTCAGGAGTTACAATTACACAGAGAAGGTTAGTTTAATAACACCCAGGAGCTATACAGGACAGATTAAATTTCATATTCGGTTTGCTTGTTGAAAATACATTGTATATACATCAGTGGTCCCATTTAGGCCATGGCTTTAAAATTAGATGTCCTGTCAGCATTCGTATTACTAAGTAATCAATATAATGTAACTGAAACCGTGAACAAGGATGGAGAAAACGTCAGATTAATGCTGATATTTCCCTTAGACGTAGCTGGGCATTAATAAACCAATCTGTTGTGTGGGTTCATTATCTACGGTGTGTAGCATATGTTTGTCTCTGTAGGACTGAGTGCATTAATGCATCCACATTTTCCTTTGCATGATGGGAAACAATCTTAAAGCAAGGGTAAAATGAACCGTAATCACTGCAGGCCGCATTCTGTCTATATGATTCATTGTGATCTTCTGCGGTTCTTTTAACCTGTTTAGTTTTTAATATCCTCTCTGCCTGGAGAAGGAAAAAATATTTTCCACTACGTCCACCTCACTGTGACGGATTTGGGCATGTTTAATGGTGACAGATGGGTGACATTATAGACCTCGACTAACCTTTAAAGTTAGATGATGAATATGTGGAGAGTTGAACGGCTTGTCTTTTATCTTGGCCAAATGAGGGCTCTATGTCCAATAACTTCTGCGTTATGAAGATTAAATCGCCATGCATGATGGTGCTAATGTTTTCTGGGTTTAATAATGTCACATCATTTGTGTGACGATACATAAAAATGAGGATTGATTATGTGTGGAATTACAGTCTCATTCTGTGTTCATTTCATTATGTAGCCTTACAGCAAAAACATCTGCTAGCCAAATATGAGCAGCCCATATAATGCAACACATCATTAACTGAAAGTCAGCGTGAGATAGAGGGGAAAATGTTTTCTTAGCAGTAATGCCTTTTTATATTGTATAAAATGGACTACAATGTCCATTTTAATGTACTTTCTAATGTACTTTCATTTGGCCTATGCAACAAAGGCTGATTCACTTACTTTTTGGATTTCCCTTTAGCACTTTCATAATCATTTCCTAATGCATTCCTCATCAACATGGTCATATAACTTATATATGCATTTATGCATACTTAAAAACAACCAAAATCCCCACTCATTTGAAAAACGTGCCTGTGGCAAGTTGCTTCTTTGTTTTGTGACACCTTCAAAGTCAAATGACCACTGAATGGTGCTAAAAGTGTGTTCAGTTTCATCCAAAACCGATAAACGTGTATCTGCCGATGTTTTATTATGCTGGTTGTTGTAAATATATTTTCTACAACAACTATGCGCTCCTTTACATGCTCCTCTGGTAGTGTGTGATCCTCAGTCAGTGTATGAAGCCCAGTTTTTTCATTGAAACCATTTACAAAGTTGGCAAGTGTATGATAGCTAGTGTTTTAAAATCTGATCAGATAGCCGGTTGTGTGATGTATTCCAGCTGGATTTATTTCACCCATTTCATAACCCACCAAGTAAAATTCCCAAGTCTGATCACGTAGTAATAGCCTAGCCATTAAAACAAAAGTAATAGCACACCTGTTTTCAACAATCAACATAATTTGAATTTTCATTCACATCTAAGTCACAAGTAATGCTCTAAAACAATTGTTCAAATACTACCTTAGCAAATAACACTAATAATTACACATTAACACTTCAACTACAACTTTATCTTACAATTTAAAGAAGGGCACATTGTGAAGGGCAGTTGCTGCAATTAGGCAGATGGTATTCCTGAAAAGACCTTCTGGAACAAGAGTTTTCTCCAGCAATATACTTTAAACATTCAGCAACATACTGTATGCTTTTTGTATCCTGAGACCTGAGAGTAATTGTGGAAATCAGCTTGACAGACAACCCAATTTAGCCATCAGGTATCAATCAGTCTGAGGTAGAGACTGATTGGGATTTCCCATGAGGTGCAACAGAAGCTAATTTGTGTGATCTTTGGGTCCACGGCAGTTCTAGCAACAAGGCCACACCGGGCTACAAAAGTAACTTTATATGACAAACCGTTAACTTCTACTCAAACACAAATTGGCTTGCACCAAACGCGCTGTCCATCAAAATAAGGGGAGAATACGGTGGGCCGACCCAGAGGATTTGAAGTGAAGTTGGAATCGCAAACAACAAAAAAAACTCCATTGATATTCCACCTGCAAGTTGTTCTTCAAAAGTGTTTTGGATGCTAACTTTGTACGAGTGAAAGATCTGCCCTTCTATTTGATCTGTCAAGGCTGTCGCAAGAAGAATGGAGTGTAGACGCACATTCAGTGTTATTTCCCCAGAGGGGCGTTTATTGTCTGCGACAGCGGCTAAGGTTGAATAATTAAATATCTCGTCGTGGATTGCAGTGTGCTTTGGGATCCAAGGTGAATTATTCAAGTGCTCTTTGGTGAAGTGCTCCGGTCAAGGCAAGTGACATGGTTTCCTCTTTAGACAAGTGGGGGGCGGTCTTGTAGAGTTAGTCAATCCAATCCCAGTTGCTTCCTGCAATGAGATGCGTTGACTTCAGGTTATGGCGTGCTTTTTAATCATTGCCTAGATGCCCTTACAGGGCCGACAGCCACTTTCACAACTCATCTAATTCTTCTGAGGCTCTCTTGTTTGGAGTTTGTACCAAGAGCTGTTCTAGCTGCGAGGTAATTGGAACGAGCAAAGAGCTGCCTCTTAGCTAAGTGTCGTTCTTCTGTTGCTCTGTAAACAATTGTCTTGTTTGATTCACCATAACTAATGATTATGGAGTCCTGCTGTGACTAAGTGGCTCACAAGAATGCTTTTGAGTCTGCGCTTCTGTTCCCAGATCAGCTCTCTTTAACTCACGGTGAGGTTTAGATCGCTAACATAAGATGAAATGCTTTCTCAAGAGCGCCGTGAAATAACTGTGAATGTACACAAGATGAACAGCGGCAAGTGAGTGTGCTTTGCTCAATCACTGCAAATCTACTCTGCCATGTTTCCAAACAGTTAGTGGCAAGATGAATGAATTTGCACATTCGCTAATTGGTGTGTGCTAATTAGTGGTTCTTGCTAAAGGAAGCATTGTTCTTGGGTCAGTGAAAAACAAGGTCCAAGCCATTGGAGCCGACAGCTTCGTGGGCAGCAATCTGACACCATAAAAATACGAGTCAAGAGTAAAGGTCCAAAATTTTCGCACATTAAAAAATAAATACGACCTCACAGTGTCAATCACGTTTCACACTGCCTCAGAAACTTTTGTCCGTCATAAATTTCAGATTGGGTTCAATTTTCTGCATTTTTTCCATCCATAGCAAGCATTTTGAGAGGTGTTTTGACAATTCAGAGCCATCCAGAATGGATGTACATACTGCCACTCAGGATGTCTAAGGTATGGACACACACATCCATCTGTTCAGGATCAATTGGTTCACAGAAATTGGTGGTATTCTTTTTAATGTGGCTCCAGTATTGCTAGCAAAGCATCAAACTGAGCCACTGACATCCTATAGTAAACTTCGAATCGTTTGGGATAATCCCCATCTCCTTGATAAGGAGGTAGAACTCTCCTTCCTCTCTACGCTCTAAACATTTAATCTATTGTTATTAAGGATGTATCTGATCACTTCTGTATTTTCTTTGATATATTGATCTCTGTTACCACTGAATCTAGATCTGTCTCTGTCAGAAAGAGATGCATTAACAAGAACACTAGTGCGCTATTTATGAAGGCTATATCTTTAACACCAAGCATTTCTGCAGACTCTGTTGATCTTCTCCTGGATTCCTTTAACTCAAAAGTTAAGAATGTTATTGATGATATTGCTCCAGTAAAGGTCAGCAAGAAGACTGGCAGACAAAAATCATGTTGGAGAAAATCAACAGCAGTTCAGAGTATGAAAAGAAAATGCAGAAAAGCTGAGTGGATGTGGTGGAAGACAAAACTTGAAATTCACTATAGCATCTATAAAGACAGCCTTCATGCTTTCAATGTGGAAGTCAAGTCAAAGTCAAAGTCAAAGTCAAAGTCAGCTTTATTGTCAATTCCACCACATGTACAGCACATACATACAGAAAATTGAAATTGCGTAACTCTCAGACCCTTGGTGCATACAGTTAACACTAAACACTAACAGTAATGTAAAACTAACTAGCCACAGTTAGACAGACCTTCTTCTCAAACCTCATAAACAGTAACTTAAACAACACTTGCACTCTTTTTGCCACTGTTGAGAGACTAACAAACCCCCCAAGTCAGATTCCCAGTGAAATCCTCTCCGACAGCAAATGCAATAAGTTTGTTTCCTTCTTTTCTGAGAAGATCAGTAATATCAGAAAGGAGATTGGCACATCTTCTAGTTATGCAGAGGTCACACAGATTCGACCGCAATTTCAAAAAGAAGTGACTATATAGTGACTGTTTTTGAAGCAATTGATAGCAAAATTTTTGAAGAAATAGTACAGCACCTTAAATCATCAACCTGCTATCTTGACACACTTCCCACATCTTTTTTTTTTCAAAAGTGTGCTCAACTGTTTAGAAGCAGATCTCTTAGAAGTGGGGAATGCCTCACTTCTTTCTGGGACATTTCCTAACTCCCTGAAAACTGCAGTTGTTAAGCCCCTTCTGAAAAAGCACAATCTTGGTAACACAATGTTGAGCAACTATAGACCAATATCAAATCTTCCTTTCATAGGTAAGATTATTGAAAAGGTAGTTTTTAATCAGCTGAACAACTACTTAAACTCAAATGGATACCTGGACAATTTTCAATCTGGTTTTCGAGCACATCACAGCACAGAGACAGCACTTATTAAAATAATAAACAATATTCACTTCAATTCTGATTCTGGCAAAATATCAGTGCTGGTACTACTAGATCTTAGTGCTGCGTTTGACACTTTCGATCATAACATGCTTCTAGAGAGACTGGAAAACTGGGTCGGGCTTTCTGGGATGGTACTCAAATGGTTCAGGTCATACTTAGAAGGGAGAGGTTATTATGTGATTATAGGAGAGCATAAGTCTAAGTGGACCTCCATGACATGCGGAGTCCCACAAGGCTCAATTCTTGCACCACTCTTGTTTAGCCTGTATATGCTCCCACTACGTCAAATAATGAGAAAGAACCAAATTGCCTATCACAGCTTTGCTGATGATACCCAGATTTACCTAGCCTTATCTCCAAATGACTAAAGCCCCATTGACTCCCTCTGCCAATGCATTGATGAAATTAACAGTTGGATGTGCCAGAACTTTCTTCAGTTAAACAAGGAGAAAACTGAAGTCATTGCATTTGGAAACAAAGATGAAGTTCTCAAGGTGAATGCAAACCTTGACTCTAGGGGTCAAACAACTAAAAATCAAGTCAAAAATCTTGGGGTGATTCTGGAGACAGACCTTAGTTTTAGTAGTCATGTCAAAGCAGTAACTAAATCAGCATACTATCATCTCAAAAACATTGCAAGAATTAGATGTTTTGTTTCCAGTCAAGACTTGGAGAAACTTGTTCATGCCTTTATCACCAGCAGGGTGGACTATTGTAATGGTCTCCTCACCGGCCTTCCAAAGAAGACCATTAGACAGCTGCAGCTCATCCAGAACGCTGCTGCTGAGTAGAACCAGAAAATCTGAGCATATCACACCAATCCTCAGATGCTTACACTGGCTTCCAGTTACATTTAGGATTGATTTTAAAGTACTTTTACTCGTTTATAAATCACTCAATGGCCTAGGACCTAAATACATTGCAGATATGCTCACAGAATATAAACCTAACAGACCACTCAGATCATTAGGATCGAGTCAGTTAGAAATACCAAGGGTTCACACAAAACAAGGGGAGTCCGCTTTTAGCTATTTTGCCGCCCGCAGTTGGAACCAGCTTCCAGAAGAGATCAGATGTGCTAAAACATTAGCCACATTTAAATCCAAACTCAAAACTCATCTGTTTAGCTGTGCATTTGTTAAATGAGCACTGTGCTACGTCCGAACTAATTGCGCTATGTATAATCATTTTCTATTTTTAACTGTTTTAAATTCTTTTTAAATCAATTTTTATATCATTTTGTTTTTATTATTATTATTATTTTAATTCCTTGTTTTTATTGTTGTGATTATTATTATTTTTAATGACTATTTCACATCCTTTTATGTAAAGCACTTTGAATTACCACTGTGTATGAAATGTGCTAAATAAATAAACTTGCCTTGCCTTGCCTTACGCAATCTCAGGACTGGATGGACCCAATATTTCCTCTTTCTTTTGTCTTTTTAAGAAGATAAAGGACAACAAAATCATCCTCACTGCCTGAAGACTCCAATTTGTATTGCTTTGCGAACAGATTAATTAATACAAATAGGACTCTAAAAATCTAGTTTGTTATAACTGTTGTGAAACACTAGTCAAAAAAATGTAGACTAACTCTAACCATTCTACAGCAAAACAGAACCTGATGTTTGATTTCTTGAAAATCAGTGTTGTGATAAAGCTGCAAATGAAATTGGAGCCTGACCTTCACATCACAGCCAGATGAGCATACATCTCGCTAACAAAGTGCCTCGATGCCACGAAGATCCATACAGTCTGATTGCAAAGACTACGGATACATAAAACTTGACAAATGGATTCACGAACCATCTGCTCAAATTGGGACTTAAAATGCCCATTGGACTCAAAAAGTGCTACAAAAATCCCTAAAAGGAGACTCCCTGCCCATTTTCATCAGGGAGCATGAGACAAATCTCAGCTGAAGCAAACCTAGCCAGCGTATTGTTTTGAGCTCGTTCTCCCTTTAAAGTCATTGATGAAAGAGAATGCGCGCAAGTGAAAAACAGTTTTGGGAATCAAAGGAATGCCTCCATCACTTCAGTCATCCCCTCAGGATGTCATACACCAGCTACTGCGGGGGAACGCTAGGACATTTTTCAGTCATGTAACTCCAGGGTGTTGTTTATGGACTTCAAAGTGAAGCATACAGAGCAGCCTGAGGTAAATTAACGGCTGTCCAATCTCCCAACTTTGATTTGACAGGCGTTTCCACTCTGCCCTACCCGCGCACTCGAGGGCAATATTGCTTTGACAAACCCTTCATCTAATGAGAAGCTACAGAAAAGACAGAAAATGAGAGACAGGGAAAGTCTGTCCATTTGAGGACTGTTTAACTGCTTTTCCTCACAGGCGTTTTTATAAAGCACCCAACCTTTTAAAGTTTCCGGTCCATTGTAATTCTGTCCTTACCAAGAACAAATGAATGAAAGCGCCACTTTCCAAGTTCCTCCTATTCCACATGAGGATTCATGTCCAAATGACAGAGTGCTCCAGTTACTGTCAATTACCATTATCTCTCCAACCAGGCATACGCTGAGCCTACAACTAAAACAGATGATAAGAACGGACATAAAAATGCTTTCCACATTTCTGAATGACCCTATTACATGAGGGACTATAAACGCAGAAAAGAATTTGAATTCCACTGCGACAGAATATTGGGATAAAAGAACAAGTCAAGGAACCGTAAATGGGAAGAGAACAGCATCAAGATAAAACACAAATATTGCAAAACCAGACAAGTGGCATAACATCAGCATGGTTCTCTGGAATACTTCATTCTGACTGGCCATTTACAGCATTCTGAAATCAAATATTCTTTAATAATGACCACCAAACATTGGGTCTAATTCATCTACCCACAAATTTGTCTCGGAAATCTGCGCACAATCGTTTTCAAGAACAAATCATGTTTTCTAAATTAGTAAAAATGTAGGAACAACTGCCTCACATGCCTGCAATTATTACATACTCTAGCTTAGTGCTATCAAACGATTAATCGCGATTAATCGCATCCAAAATAAAAGTTTTTGTTTAAATAATATGTGTGTGTAGTGTGTATATTTATTATGTATATATAAATACACACATGCACATATATATTTAAGAAAAATAGGTTACGTTTATATATTACATATATTTATATATGATATAATTTATGTGAATCTATACATGTGAATACAAGTAAATATGCTGTATGTGTGTGTCTTTGTATATACATAATAAATATACACAGTACACACACATATATTATGTAAACAAAAACTTTGATTTTGGATGTGATTAATCGTGATTAATCATTTGATAGCACTACTATATATATATATATATATATATATATATATATATATATACATAAAAACGTAAGATAATGTGCATTATAGCCCAAGCTGCAAAGTTGATCTGTATAAAAATGCAGATATGTGCATGTACCGCTGGTTAATACGAGGTCTGTAGTCTAGGACACTTGCCATAGCTCGAGGATCTCAGACGAGCATGTCTTGAGAGAATGTCATTATGTTTGCTGAGAGAGACAAAAGGCTGTGAATGGTTGTGTGGAAAGTCCTTATATGGAGATAAGGGTGAGTTTAGGTGAGTTAATGCAAATTACTGCAGAATGCTCCAAATTCATTAACATTAGAACAAGGTTAAGAACAAATCATGCATGTATGGACATGTTGTGAATCACAAAGACATTTTCTGAGATCCCCTGTGCATTTAAATGCAAATAATCCATGCAGTTATTAGTACAGTGCCTTGCGAGTGTATTCATACCCCTTTGTTATGTCAGTGGCTCAGTTTGATGCTTTGCTAGCAATACTGGAGCCACATTAAAAAGAATACCACCATTCATACCCTTACATTTTGTTATGTTGCTGCCTTATGTTAAACTGCTTTAAATTACTTTTTTTCCCACATCAATCTACACTCCATACACCATATTGACAAAGCAAAAACAGAATTGTCACAACTTCATAAATTTATCAAAAAAAAAAAAAAAAAAAAAAAAAACTGAAATAAGTACAGTGCATAAGTATCCATACCCTTAACTAAATATTTAGCTGAAGCACCTTTACAGCCTCAAGTCTTTTTTTGTTTGATGCAACAAGCTTTGCTCATCAGCATTTGGTAATTATCTGCCATTTGTCTCCTCACCTCTTCACCTCTCAAGCTCTGTCGGGTTGGATGGGGGCAGACACATTTTCAGGCTCTTCTCCATCAGTTGCTCAGTTTGGCCAGGAGGCCAACTCTAGGAAGATTCCTGGTTGTTTCAAACTTATTCCATTAAAGTTAACAGAGACTACATGTTTCTGTGACCCTTCAATGAAGCAGATTTTTGTTTTTTTCTGAACTCTTCCCCAGATGTGTGGCTTGACGCAGACATGTTTCTGAGCTCTGCAGGCAGTTCTTTTGACCTCAGGGCTTGGTCTTTGCACTGATATGCATTATCAGCTGTTAGACCTTTCATTAAGACGTGTGTCTTTCCAAATCATACCCATTCAATTGAATAGTAACATCTAAGTGTAGTAACATCTACAAGCAATATGAATGCTCCTAAGCTAAATTTCAACTGTCCCAAATAACGGGAGTACTTATGCAATGGAATCATTTAAATTTTTTTATTTTTAATAAATTTGAAAAGATGTTAAAAAACAGTTTTTTGCTTTACCATTATGGTGTATGGAGTGTAGATTGATGTGGAAAAAAGTAATTTAAAGCAGTTTAACATAAGGCAGCAACATAACAAAATATGAAAAAAATAAGGGGTATGAATACTTTCGCAAGGCACAGTAAATGAGACCCGTTCTTCCAGATGTTTTATTTGGTTTGTAGCTGTGCAAGTTCATGTACAACCCTACACTTTCTCGAATTCTACACCATAATACAGATCGAGTGGTTGAGAGCTCCATTTGTGATTTGATCTTGTAAAGTTCTTTGTTCTGCACACTACTCCTGTTTGTTTTTTTGTTTTTGTTTTTTGAAGCTTTAGTAACCTTTGATTATCTGAGTCCTTACAAGCCATTTTATCCGCTCATATATGTCAGCAAACCGCTGCCGCACCTGTTGTGCCGAGCGTCATAGTCAAAAGCAAATTAAAGCAGGTGAGTCCAATGGGCTACACGCAGGAAATTGATTTTCTCCTCAGAAGAACTAAAGCCTTTCAAAGGGAACACGATGCTGGTGGAGAGAACAGATTTTTCTGGTTGCTTAAAGTAATCTCTCATTGGAGAGGCTATGTAATCCACACATCTGCTATTCTTGAGAACACTGAGCAAGCATATGTAAAGCAGCCATGGTTTAATGATTTATCGTCCCTCTTATTCAATAAATCATAGGCTGTAAGTGGAAAGCCATGAGGGAGTTCTGAGTCAGAACATGATCCAGCAGATGTTTTCTAATGGTGGGTCATGGGTCTATTCTGATTGTGCTGTGGTAGGGAAAAAACAAGCCTAAATAAAAATACAGCTACCCATATTTTGTATCTATCTGTCTGTATCTATCTATCTATCTATCTATCTTCAGTTTTTCCCTCAGGATTTTGTGAGACTATTTGGTGTGGGCATTGTTCCATCTAACCCATTTTCCAAATTGAGTAGAAAGTCTTTGACTTGTACCTGGACTTTAAAGTGGACTCAAACCTCTTTTTAGTTGTGATGTAGTCTGTGTCCCATCCATCCATCTATCGTTGTGTCATTCTATCTAAAAAAAAAGTGAATTTATTTGGCTTTTGCTATTAGGCACTAATCAGAAGGCAATGGAGTTTGGACGTGCCCTTTAATTGCCTGGCAATATCAATATGTTTTTGCAAGCAGTTTCTGCTCTGGAAAATTAACTGTCAGCTTGTTTGCTGATGTACGCAAGTAAACAAGAAATGGATGCGAAGACAATTTGTTTTCAGTCCTTTCATCCTGTTACGGGGTAACTGTCAAAACAGATTTACAAAAATGCGGAAAGTTTGCCAAGTGAGGGGAACAAGGATGAAATGAGGGTGACACAATATTATAAGAAACCCCATTTTGCTGCCTTGATAGCAGTAACACATTGAATGTTGGGATGAAAGACACCTCTCAACTTTAACATCCTTAGCTCTACTCACAATGTACTGGTTCTGTATAGGAGATACACTATAAAACAGTCCAGCCGTGAAATTGCAAGGCTGTTTCCATATAGCGCTCCGTTGCTTCATGGTTACCCTCTAATGTAGCAAAGACTAATGAGTGGTGTTTACTAAGACTAGCATCACTATTATCATTACTCGCTCTTAGAACAAACCCCCATATCCAAGCCCATTCCTGGATCATTTCTACAGAAACGTTTCTTAAACATTTCTGGCATGCTTTAGGCACTCAATAAGTACAAAATGGAAAACAAAAGAGATGCTGCATCCTTCTGAAACATGCCACTGTTAGTGAGACTGTAGAGTGATTTACAGTACATTATTTATGGCTTTATATTGCACAATCAGAGCTGGGTAGATTACAAAAAAATTTAGTTAGTAACGTAATCCATTAAATTACACATTTTAAGTAATATAATCAGACTACTTTCTGATTACTTTTAGATTACTTTTGACCTAACTTATCACATTGATTTACATAGGATAATCTCATACCATATTGATATAAAAAAAAAAATTGTAAGAAAATATTCCATTTCTTATAATTAACATGAAGTGCATTAAACATGATATTACGTCAAGGTTTCCCAAACTGGGGTTCGTAAAGAAACTGCAGGGTGTTTGAGAGTTTAATGAAAACTAATAATTAATTACATGATAAAAATGCAAAATCATTTTAAAATAACATCAATCAAAATGAAATACTTATTAAAAAATTAATCATTTTGTACTTGCATGTCATGTGACCATTAACCAAAGTCAGAAATCCGTGAACATGCACATGTAATTCGTAATTATTAAAATATTTATTTTAAAATCTCAGGGGTACTTCAAGTAAATATATTAGCTGAAAGCGGTTCAGATGACAAAAAAAAGTTTGGGAATGCCTGCATTACATTTAAATAAGAAATAACATGAATTTGAAATGTGTTTGTGTTCATGTGTTTGAAAGACAAAAACCTTCCAAAAACAGTAATACATGGTTAAATAACCCACTGAGTGATAATGAAAATAAAAATGAATGTTTTCATCAGTAGTTGATGCAATGTTGAAACACTTGTTAAACCTGAAATGATTTTTGTAATCCAGTGGTCAAATGCTGTGTAAACCACCTGGCCTAGTGACAGGTCTTTGTGTGAATGTCCACAAAACTGGAAGACTTTCTGAGTGCACAATATTTTAGAAAGGAATTAATAAATTAATAATTTATTGCTATTGTATAAATAATATGTAATCATGTAATAAATAAAAATGTAACTTGTCTGATTCTGAGTATTTTAAAATGTAATTTAACCTAATTACAAGTACTTAATTTTTGCAATCTGATTTAATCAGTTACTACCCAGCTTTGTGCACAATGTGACGTTGTATCTCAAAAAAATTTAACTTTTTTTCTCGTAATAGCTACTTTATATCTTGCAGTGTGACTTTCTGATAATTACAACTTTATCTATTTCTTCGACAACCGATAAATAGAACCCGGCCTGCGGATGTCTGTCACAATAAAAAGGAAAGATCTGTTGCTACTTTTTCCTCACATTTTTATACATCATTCAATTAAATTTTTTGTATTATTTAATTTAATTTTTTACGGTTTTGTAGTGATTATATTTTTTTGAGGTCGCCTTGTCTCCCTTGACGACTCCCTTGAGAACTCTTACATATTAAAGGTGCAATAGGTGATTGTCTTCAGAAACATTTTTTGTTATGCTGAAAGTCTCTTCACATCCCGACAGCAATCATTAAGTTAAGTGGTCTAAATGTATTTATATGTATTTATATATTCTGTGGAAGGCGAAGGACCAAGAAATGTTCGTCCAAACAAAATGCTTGTTCCGAGCGTTTTTATTGACTTTCATACCTGCCTGTCAACATTTGTTCGCGCAGACAGGATACGTCATCAACGCGTTCATGCACGCACGATGTATTGTAGTAATGTTGTCTCTGATCGTCTGATCTGTTTGCGTTCGTGCGTTCAGGGGGCGTGGCTTTGGACGGTGATTTGTAGGGAGGGAGGGATTCCAAGATCTCCTTCTGTACCTTTAATTCACCTAATATGGTTATAAAATATATAACCATGAAAGCTGTTTACTTTGGTTCTTCTAAATTTGATTCAAGGTGGTTTGAAAACTTGTAGAGAGCTACACGAAGTAGATACTATGGTGGCCCAGCAGTGCACAAAACAAAAACAAAATCTCCACAACACAATGTAATTAGCTCAACACAATAGAAACAAGCCGCAACACAACAAAATTCGCACAACACAACACATATGACTAATTTTGTTGTCTTGTGCTAATTTTGCTGTGTTGTGGCAATTTTGTTGTGTTGGGCACTACTGGGCCACAGTAAGATACAGTATAGTCATACAGACCGCATACGAAAAAGGGCATCAATGAGTAACCATTATAAATAATTTATACAGAGAGAAAACCAGTATTCTCTGGAATGAGAATAATAATGTAATCGCTTGTGTACAAAACCAGTTTGCTCTCAAACTCCATTGAAGCATTGCTAGTAATAATAGTACTTGTAGCAAATGAGCATCTACAGTTATGCAACAATCTCTGATCAGGTTGGCCTCAAAAAGCAACTGCAGGAAAAACACAATGCATAATGAAACGCACAGTAAACTGCCTATCACCAGAAGCAAATGACGGGAGCTGTTGGCATGCTGCAGGCTGGCACACCACACGTCAGACACCAGCATATAAACAGCTTCACTGTTTCCTGACTGTAACAAACGCTTTAGCTGACAAACAGAACAAATGACTGTCAAGGATCCAGTTGTATTCGAGTGACCGAACCAGAACAAGGCCGACACATCAGGCTGATCTGGAGACGTGACCCTCGGCCTGCCCACGGCCAAGAAGTTCATCCGACCCTTCTGTAAGAATGCGATAACTCTGGATTTATAAGCTCGGTCGCACGTGTAGTGAGGCTGTCAAGCAAGATACAAACGGATGGCTGTTCAGCATTCGCAAACAGTTATTTTTCTGTTGATTTGTTGTTGTGCCGTTTTGTTTTCCTGTGACAAATGCCATGAATTTTCCTCCAGGGATAAATAAAGAATGCCTGTCTGTTTTTCTTTATAGTCATTTCAACAACAAAGCCTTTTATTTCAGTCCGATGACTGCTGTATTTTATTTTTCGGCTGTGTATCATAACATTTTATCATTATCCTTGTTGCAGAATTCAGCAAATGGATTGTACACAAGTTTAAATTATGCTTTCAGACACGAGTTATAAATGTGAAATTAGGTTTTGAATATACAGATATATATAAAAATAAAAAAAATCCCAATTTTCCAGCACAGTTGGTTTCATTTATAAGGATTATGGATTTGGGTTCCCAGTATGTTTAGAGGAACAGAGAGATTAGCCGTTTCATTTCACACCCTTTCCACCCCACAACATAATCACAGTCAGATGCACACTCCATGAGCAAAGCAAACTGAGCTCAGATCTTATTATTAATTAATGGCAGCTTCCTTATACATCCATATGCATGCCATCGATATATCATACGAGTTACTTATTCCCTTTGAACTGTTTTACCTATAGATAAAGTTTCAGCCTTTTGCTTTGCACAGGATCCAAGCTTTACCTTTTTAATGCTGAAGTGAAGGGAAAAAATAAAAAATACATCAGTGAAAAATTACATCCTACCGTTTCATAAATAATGAAAAAAGATGATTCTTTAATTGCCATGTGAAAATATAGTTCTTTGTTTTAATTACTTGTTGATTATACTAATGCATTGAAATAGGAGGCACAAATTATTGTGCTAGGGTGGACTACTAATAAGAATGTATATTTGGTATGAAAACGAAGTGTCACAGTGCCCTCCAGCGATGTAACTCTTAAACATCTCAGAGTTCAACTTTCTCAAATCAGGCGCTTTATACAATATAAAACAAGTTATATGTTGGATGGTTCGAGCATTGTTGATGTACTACCTCATAAAGGTTACAAAAGTGAGCGTGAATATCGCTGGTGAAGATTATTTACTTTACCTCACTGACTGCTGCGGTGGAGCATCTATTAAAGATGAAGGATCTGGAGGAATCAAGAGCGCGCGACAATAGTTGTTGGTTTTTCATGTGGCTTAGTTAATATTTCAAATGTAGAGATTTGAGTGGCTCTGGCAGGCTGACAGCATCCATGTGTTACTGGATATGAGCACACATCAAAGATTCATTTGCATCGCTTCGACAAAATGCTTTAGACCTGCAAGCACTTTCAAAAACATATGAGCAACATATAGCCGCCAGTGTTTTTATTATTTTACTAAGATTTCTCCTCCCTGTAACCTCAGCATGTCCTAAAAATTCATTGAGGCAGATTTTTAAAAGAGGAAGTGGTGCAATTAATCTGTCTGGAGGCTACAGGATGATGGGACATGGGTTTATTATTATTATTATTATTATTATTTTTCACATTATGACTCCAAAGTAAAAAAATGAAGGGATTTGAATACTTTTTGGATGCGTTGTAGGTTATATAAAAACTTATGGTATGGGTGCTGCATAGCTTATATCAGATGACAGGTTCATTTTTCCAGCCTTAAACATCTTATAGATGAGCTCACGCTGATGAAATTCATTTGTGTATGGTTGCTTTTGGTCTTGATTTTGATCTGAACTGTCAGATTAAAAGCTCAGTATTTAGATATAATGGCTAAAAGGCTGTTTATTATGTAATAACTTATAACTGGCCAATAGCAAAATAATATATGCTGCTGTAAAGATACTTAGTTGTAAAGGCAGACTCTCACATATGCAAAAAAGGAGGTTGCACAAAAACATATTTTCCAAAATTCCATGATGAAATAGTGAAAACATAGTTAAAACACATTTATTATATTACTCAACCTTGATAACAAGAAATGTCTTGAGCACCAAAAAAGGATCAAGTGACACTGAAGATAGGAGTAATGACTGCTAAAATTGGGGCAAATTCCGTTTTAATGTATATTAAAATAGAAATGTTTATTTATATTGTTAATAGTATTTCACAATATTACTTTTTTTGTCTTTTTGAGCACAGAGACTTCTTTCAAAAACATTGTAAAACATCATACCGACCTCAAACTTTTGAACAGTATGTTCCTTCACACCAAAATGGGTTTGATGGCATGTCAGAATATTAACTTGATCAAAATTCTATCAGTGTAACATTTTCTAAAAGTGCATTTAAAGAAAATTGAGTACAATGAGATTTTATAACCCCTCAAATGCCTACAAATGCATCCTAATTTGATTACAAAAAGCTTATTTCTTGGCTTTCTTCTTCTATCTACAGATTTGAATTCCATATTAAAGTTGCTATGAAATGTGAAGAAGTTCTTTGATTCAGGGAACTGGGTTTGGAATTATGTATGAGCTCAGAGCAACAGATGTGTTAATGACATTGTCGGACGCCTGTGTAATCTTCAGTCAGTTTCCTGGAACAGACTTGTTGAAGCAATATGAAAAATTACATATTTAGCAATTGACAGTCATAAGGTGTTGGCACAGGGCAATTTTCTTTTCTATTAACTTATATTAGAGAATTCTTAAAAAAATGTAAGTGACATTTATAGAACATCCATCAAAGAACAAGGGTAAGAGAATCAATTTATGGCAAAACCATGGCAAATAACAAAAATAAACATATAGTAAGAAATAACTAATAAGTGTTATCATAAAGCAGTTAAACAAGGAGTTGGCTATAGCTATTCATGTTATTTTCTGATGCTTGAACTTCTTTCATCCACACACACATACAATGTTTTGGTTTAGTCTTGATTGTAATTCCTGCTGTGCAAGTATAAAGAGTGCAGTAAATTACATACCACAAGTCTGAAAACATCTGGTTTCAGCAATCAAGTACTGACTGCAGTTCATTTGTAGAACATCTGGCAGATATGCTCTTAGACAAGGAAACAACATTAGCATAAAACTTCCATGTTCATTTGACATGTTGCTACTATTTTTCACAATTCAAATTAAGTAACTACATGTGAGGTGAGTTTTGTACTACATCTTGCAGAAACAACTGGATCGATCCATTTAAATGTTTTTCTATGCAAAACAAAGTATGTCCTCTGCAGCATGTTAATATTTTAACAAACTAATCAACATAATTGTGTTGAATTCTTTCAAAAGCTAATTAAATAGATGATTAAATTTTTGCTGAAAGGAATATTGCACAACATTCACGACAACCACTGAGTACAAATGATTCACCATGCTGCTCCTTTTTACCAATTATATATCAGTTTTCCATTGTAGAAGTGCTTGGGTGTGAAAAGGGCAGGATTATATTATTTCATAAATAAATAAATAAATAAAAACACACAGAGGCTGATGTTTGTGCCAGGTTGCCATTACAGAGAAACAAGTCGGAACACGTTTCTTGATATTGAGTGAAAAGTGGGTCCCTAGTAACCAGATCTCTCTCTGGGTGACCGCTGTGTACTATTCAACAAACAGCACAGGAAACTGACACCAGCCACCTTCTTACAGCCAATCAGCTACCCTAAAAAACCATTAAACAACAATTACAAAACCAAGAACAACATTCAAAACAAGTGGCAGAAAGACAGAATTTAACTTGTACTATAAAAGCAGAAGAGCATCAAAATAATCATTTATTATACCTCAGAGAAGTTAAGACAGAGTCACTGCAGCAGAAAACTGCAGAAGAGCACTTCCTTCCAGAGGAGGAACAAAATTAAAGGGGTGTCTCAAGAGCTACAACTCAGGAACACGTTTCAGTGCGGCAAATAACTCAAACTAACATGAAACCTATACATCTGCATGTACATAAATTAAATTATTACAAACATTTCTAATAATTGATACAATGTATACAGAATCTTTGCAAGTACGTAAGTAGATGCTTTAATTCCAAGCCCTTAAACTCAACCCTTAAAACAGTTCTGTGAAGTTGCTACCCAGCATGTCAGCGAAAACCTCGCTTGTAAGTCATAAATAAAATTTATTATTCAATAAGAAACATATTACAAATATTGAATTTGAACTCAATACTTTTAAAACTATAAGACAAGGCAACATAAGCAACCAAAACTTCATGTGAGAGGAGGTATATCTGCTGTGCCTCAGCTCATGTAGGTCAACACGACTGACTGAATGGGCTCTCGGCACACCGGACACAACTTGTTCCGGTTCTTTAATTTCTTGGCGCAAGTGTAGCAAGCCATAAGGTGTCCAGTTCTTCCGTGGACAATGCAGCCATTCTTGGGGCGACTTTGACAGATGACGCAGGGCTCAAGGCAAGTGGCGGGCAGGCAGGCCTCCAGGCTGTTGTAGCGCTCTAGCTCGGGGGTCTCTTCCTGGCTGCTGCCCCCACCAGAAGAGGTTGAGGGCTGCGATGACAAGGTCTGAGATTCGGTCATGGAGCCGGAGGCAGTGGAGGAGAGAAGTTCGTCTTTAGCAGCGATGGGAGATTGTGAGCATTTTCCGTCGGGTACGTCCACTCCTTCATCTGTTTCTGGAAGAGGACTTGAGGGTTTGGAAGGAAGTAGTTTGGGAGTTGTGATGACGCTGGTGTCTTCTGTGCTGGGTTGAGTGTTAGTGGAGGTGTTTTCACTGTTGGAGTGCGTTTCTGGAAGCCAACCAGGTCGGACGTTCCAGCAGCTTTTGCAATGCCGAGGAAGAGGAGGGTTGAGCTCGTTACATTCGGCACACTTCCAGTAGTCCTAAGTGAACACATTGTTATCTTAGATTATTACATTTTTTCTTGCTTTTGAAATAAAAAAAAAAGCCTGTTTAAATCTGTGAGTCAGAGAAAGGATGGAAATGGACATGAAAAATTGGGTTTGGTGCAAAAAACCTGCACTAGAAAAAAAAAAAAATTGCTATAAAAGTTTAAAATATGGTACCATTAAAGTCAACATGGCATGTAATTTCTTAATACACATTCCTGGTCATATCATGCACAATTAATCAGTGGACAAAGTTCAGAGGAAAAAAAAAAGTCATGATCTTTCAACAAAATGTAATAACTTGCGGCATCTCTGAAACAGCTGCCCTTTTTGGCAGGCTTACAAATGCTTTTTCTTTCACTCCTACCTTTTCACAATCCAATCTAATCCTGATTGGATTTTTAATTTTTTTTTTTTCGTTCCACTAAGAAAAACATCAGGTACTAAAATGTTACGTACTGCCTCAGTTATCTCGGTATCCTCATCAAACGAATCTTCATCCTCAGCAAAGATTGTGACTTCATACACCTGAATAAGCAAATACAGAATTGCAGTGAGTTGAGGACTGTTAAACAGGTTAGGTTAGTTAGATCATCAGTTAATCTCTCTCGGAGTTTGAGTTGAAACCTCGTTCTCTCCTGGCAATGAATCCTCATCGTTCTCACTGTAGGCGTCAGAGTCTATGGACTCCACCTCAAACTCCACACTAAAGTTATCAGAGTCAGCATCCGAGTCTGCACTTTCATCACTGCCCTCACTGTGAGAGATACCTACATCCTGTAAAACAAACAAAACGCTGGTTAGAAAGAGCCAAATGAAAGTGCAAAGTAGTTACATTCGCTGGTAAACCAACACAATGTGAATGAATATTTAAAATGTACTACTCACAGAGTTGCTTTGTGCGTCCGAAGACTCGCTGTTCCCCCTCTCCCGGTGCAGGCCGCCAATCACACACCAAGACAGGCTGTCATCAAATGTCAGGGAGAAGCTGTCTGACTTGTGCCTCTTTCTGCATTCTCTGGGCTCGTCTTCGGCTGAAGTACCCTCTATAGAAAGCACAAAATAAGTTTAGTACTAAAAGATCTTTTATGGCACAACAACATGTCTGTCAGAGGGTTTTCACATAAGTGAACCACACTGCTTTGTAGGCTTTACAAACATTTCCAATCTGTTTCTTTTTCATTATGTTAAACACAAGCTTAAGTGTATACTGCATATTGCATTAGGGTAAATCAGTTTTTTTTTGCTGATGTTCTTGTCATATGCACTCAACTTTGGACACTTATGAGCCAAGCAGGAGCAATGCTCACAGCAATAACCCTGTTTTAATGGTGCATCTAGTGCTGCTTGCTCAACAAACTGCCTTTGTGTGCATAGCTGAGGTTTAAAAATGGGCCACTGAAGATTACGTTCTGCACAGCCTCCAGATCTCAGTGTCCTTTTGAGATGTTTACAGTGACAGAGAGAGCAGTCATTATGGTACCACGTTTACCCGCATACAGTCCTCTGTCAGGACTGAAAGAATAGTAGGAAATGATCCGTCATGAGGGACAGTCTTCCCTGCTCAATGGTTGAGACTGATATAATGTATACTGGTTGGTTCACAAAAGATACAAGGCAGGAAAAACAAAGAGTTCTTGAAAAAGGACAAAACTAGCCTGAAATCATGAAATCTAAATGCCAAATTTTATCTAGATCAACTGATGGTACACTTGTTAAAATATGTTTATTTTTCAGTTAGATCAAACAGCAATTTATTTTTTCAAAATTAAGGCATTAGTTTGACTGTAACTGTATCAGTCTGAGCTAGAAAAAAAATGGACAAGCCCTTCCTGTTCAAACAGGAACTACGTCAAGACTAGAATAAACAGCTCTATCTGAAATCCCACCTAACCCTGCGCTTTCATACACAATGAACAGGACACAGCTGGTGTGTCTTTTGCTCTATGGTGTGTGCTTACCAGGATCACTGCTTCTCCTCCTCCTGCGCTGCTGTTGTGAGGTAGATGAGCGAGAGTCTGAATCAGTGTCCTAGAACAGACAGTGGGGTTTCAGTTATGCTTCAATCTCAAACACAGCAGGGGCTCTATAAAACCCATTCAAGCGCAAACACAGCACTACCAGGGCAACTCTGTGGAATGGGTCAATACTCTGTGGTTCTAAGTGTGTGAGCATAAAAGAACGTTTACCCCGGGCCCTCGATCTGGTTCACTTTGACTTCTGGGTTCAGAGAAGGTAGAATGAGTATCTGTAAAAGGAAAGACAGTTTTAACACAAACAACATAGATAAGAATATTGTGGGAAAAAAAGTTTTAACAATCATAGTACCTGGATTTTTCACTGTTACAAGGTTTCTGTTGATCATTGCAAAGAGGGCTCTGAAAAAAAAAAAAGAAAGGTAAAATTACAAATGAAACTTTGGTTTTCATATAGCACATTTCACTTTCGATTGGGGGGGGGACAGATCACAAGTATGAGAAAAGTAATATATAATTATATATGCTTTTTTATCTACACTGGCCCACTATTTGTATCCAAATACCTTCTGCAGCCACTTCATATTTTAAACAGGTAACAAAAGACCCTTTCAGAGCGAGTGGGTCAAATGTTGAGACAGCTGCCACCTGTTGCTTTAAAGCCCCACCCTGATATTCCCAGAGGTCATTGGTACTACAGCTGCTCTGCCTTAGAGAAACTTGAGAGTCGATACACACCGGGGCTCTTTGACCGAGAAACTTTTCACCCCTAGAACGGCACCAAGAGCATCCTCTCCGCAATGAACAATGTGTTGCTGCTGCTTGTCATATAACTCCTTGCTCATGATATACTTCCCCAAATAAAACATAACCTAAAAACACAGAAAGAGAATTTGTTTAGAGATCAACAGGGAAACCATTTCTGAGAGTTGACAGAAAAAAATGGTAAAGAAGTGGTTATATAAATATTCACTATAGATGAGTAACACATTCCTGTTAGTCAGACAACAACTTCCACCCATAAAAAAAAGAAATGACTCATACATCACACTAAAGTTGACAACAGATGAATATATTTCAAACAACATCAAATATCGAGTAAAATGGCATACAAATTATTTTTATTGTTGCACATTATGAATGAAAGTTAAAAAGTACATTTTGTATCTGTTGAATAATGGCGCTTGCCCATGAAAAAGCTACTGCCATGTTGTCAGTGCATTTTATAGATGGTTGCTAAGGTGTTCTGAGTGGTTTCTAACTAGCCTAAGCCCACCCTAAATGACTCATGTCCCTCCTTTAAGGGTTTTTTTTAATATATCTTTGTTTTTTTTTTAACATATTCTATCATCCTCAAATCACAAACTTCATACTTATTTAAGTCTGATCACTTGCAGAAGTAATAAGCTGCAATATTTGAAATGTTTTTCATCTGTAGCACAAACTGAAGCTTAATATATTGGGTTAGGGGTTTGTTCAAATCCCTAACAGTAAGAATGAACAATAGAAAAAGAATTTCTTGCCTTAGCAAACACCACAAATGAAATGCCACAGAACAAAGGCAGTAACTAAATATAATTCAACACACACTGCCCTATATAATTTACAAAATATATGCAAGTTTAACTGTACACAGAAATGAGCAGCAACACATGAAACTGGAGAAGGATTATTTTTAGCCTGTAATGTCAAACTCTTAAAAAGGTGTCACTGCCATAAGTGCTTATATAAAAAAAATTAAACACACAACATACAGCAGGGTTCAGCATTACTAACACAATTGGCAAACGTCCAATTACAGCCATAAAGCATGACATGTATACTACTATTCAAAAGTCTGGGGTCAGTAAAAAAAAAAAATTTAAAAGAAATAAACACTTTAATTCAGCAAGGATGCATGAACTTGATCAAAAGCGGCAGTAAAGATATTTATAATGTTACAAAAGTTGTTTTTTTTTTTTTTTTTTTTTTTAATAAATGTTCTTCAAATAAATTCTGAAAAAAATAAAAATAAAAATAACATACACATATATATATATATATATATATATATATATATATATATATATATAATCAGTTTCCACAAAAAAAAATTAACATTAATATTAAAAATAATTAATAATTAATTTATAATTTAAAAAAAATCTTAAGCACGAAATCAGCATCAGAATGATTTCTAAAGGATTATGTGACACTGAAGACTGGAGTAATGGCTGCTGAAAAATCATCTTTGCCACCACAGGAATAAATTGCATTTTAAAATATATTCAAATAGGAAGAAAAAAAAATTAATTGAAATAATATTTCAAAATATTACTTTTTTTACTGTATTTCTGGTCAAATAAATGCAGTTTTGGTAAGCTTAAGAGACTTCATAGGATATCTTCCCAACCATAAACTTTTGAACGTTAGTTTATATCAGATGAAATGGACTTAAACTGCTGTCAGCAGACATCTCCTCACCTCCTTCATGGTGAAAACATCTTTATCTGCACCTGCATCCTCTAACAGGCTTTTCAGCTGCATTTTTGGTCTTACCTAAAGTTACATGAAATAAAACTCAGTCATTTCAAGGTACAAAAACACACTTACATCCACGAAGGCACAACTTGAATGCTACATTACCAGTTTTTCGTTGTCCACCTTGTTGATCTGAGAACTGCTTAAAAAACTTTCTGTTGCCATTTTGGTAGTTATCTGTAAAAATAAACAGAGTTAGATTTTACACACAACAATTTAAAGCCAATTCAGTACACAAACAAGCTTCAGAACAAACATTACCTGTGCAAATAGAGGTAAATTGGCTATTCTAGCTAAGAATCTTCTATATATACTCTGCTACCTGTACATAAAGTGCTTGAGCTCTGTGTTAGTGTGGAGTGGGAGCCGACTGAGAGTCGGTCTATGGTTTAAATAGACGCAGAGAGGCATGTCAGGGCTAGAATCCACCGCACCGATCATCATGTCCTGGGCGGGTCCGGGCATGACATCTCAAAGCATGACTGGCTTCAGACGCCTAGCGGTGGTGGTAGACTCTCTTTACTGAGTTGTCTGGCTCTCTGTGATCATGTCCGGGCATGTCCCGTCTCACTACACCCGCCCATTGCTGGCTAAGCACTTGGATTTGAGGCTTATCAGCCCAGTAACAGGTGAAATAACGGAGTATTTGGACCTCGTGGATTATTAGCGCCTCGGTTAAATAAATGCAAGCCAAAAAGACCAAAAGTTGTTCATTAGAAGTGCTACGGATGCATGGGATGTCCTTCGAGTAAAGCTCAAAATGTCTTTGGACTACGACAGTGCCATGTTTACATCTCTGAAATACTCAGCAAACAGTAACTTACACACAAAATACAACAACAATCTCAAGTTTATCGTATTCGGGATTTATATCTGCCATCATAAACACGGGAATACAACTGTCGTCTATATCCACGGGAATATCTCCATTCAAATTAGCTGCACATAAATTATGTAAAACCTGGAAGTTGAAATGCTTTTCCCCCAGAGCAGGTAACATGATAACAGATCGACGTGTAAATAATGTTGTTTTTTTTATGAGATTTAACGTTACGTTAAGTGTGATGAACCGCTCGACGCTCTTTTGACACTTCAGGATTCAGTATGACAGATAATAATATTGACAAATGATATGACGAATAACAAAAAGTACCTAATGTGCTTTTCTCCAATTATAAAGCATAAACATGTCATATAAGTTACGCCGCGGTTGTGTTTGTTTACCTAATAACGTTACTAACTTATACACATTTCTTTACAAGCAGAATAGTAGTTTTAAACACAACTTAAATGTGGAGTATTGCGCATTTGAGCGACAAGACTAAGCTAATTTATAGTAACAAAACGTGCGCACTCCCGGGTGTCTATTTCCCGCTGCGGATTATCAGGAAAACCCGAGGCTGCAGTAGGCCGCGCTAACCTAACTGAGGCAAATTATTTTAAGCGACTACACGGGCGTTACAAAGCCTCATACGGTGTTAAAATAATTCTCTGGAATGTATAACAGTGTTATTCAGATATTCACAGCTTTATAGGTGTAATAAATATATGAGAAAGTGCGAAAATTGCTAAACTGAAAGTCTTAGTGTCTTACCTGCTGCTGGTGACCGTTGAGCGTCGCGAACTCCCTCTACTGGCGCCTGTTTGAATTTGAAACGTTCTAACACGTGCGAAAAGCGCGCGGTGTAAACAATACACCTACATTGTTTACATTATTAGTCCTATCTGTATTCTCTGTGCTATTGTTAATGCGATTAAAATAACCGAGTTTGACTATGTAAAATCCATATATTTAACATGACATTTGAATGTGGTTGTAAAAAGTTGCTGATTCCTTAATTTAGTAGCCTGTTGCAACACACTGGACTAGTTTAGCTCATCAGGTATTAAGTAATATGTATGAAATTAATCATAAATTAATGTGATAAAGTCAAAGTAACACATTAATTTAGCTGTATTAGCTACATTTAGGTTATATTTTTTAGATGACTGTTATTTGGAAACAGTAAGCAGAAAACATGTATTGCTGTTGATGAACAATTTTAGACAAATAAGGATTTATTAACAGACCTCAATCAAGAGATTGACTCAGATTTACTTAAAGATACCTGATCTAGGTGACAAACAGCACTTTGGGAGATTATTATGCTTTTTAAATGCTTTAAAATCACTCTCTCTACACGTTACGACGTGTATACTGCTTTTTAAAACCTTTAAAATATATTTTCACATTATTTGCAATATTTAGTATCATTACATTTAAACCTAATCTTCGTGGATTGCATTCAGTCCGTTGTTTAATTGTGATATGAGATTAATCAACAACATTATCACTTATTAATTGTGATGTGCTTATAGTGAATACCATTGTAGTTATAATCATGATACTATTAAATGCATCACTTTAATCACCACTAGCTAATCAATTCCTCCTTTGATTAATGAACTATTTTGCATTCTATTGTTCATTGTGCTAACTGTTCATCTGTTTTTGATTTCTTAATGAGTAATGATGATTCTGTGAGTCGCCTGGTTGGTGACAATGCTGGGAATACACTAGATGTGTGTGAAATCCACGTCAGAAAACATTCATTTGTAAAGTGAGTCTGTTGTCATGACCGTTGTACACCATTGTGTATTAATGACAGACTCTTGGTTTTCGCCAACACAGAAACCTGCTAGTTAGGGGAGGTCCTGTTTTCTGTGTGAAATTACCTCTTTATGAAGGGGACAAATGGACTGTGCCATGAAGACATGTCTTGTACAGTCCCTGTGACAGGATCTGTTCTTTATAATGCAGGAGAATGACTCAGAGTTTATTTTAGTACAACATGTTCCTTTAAGCTCAACATGTTTGGGCTTGTACGTCTGTAATAATGAGGAAATTCCATGGACCACTGAAGAAAAAAGCCATTCATTTTATTAATGAAAGTAAGGATAAAGACAAATCCTAAAGATTGATATTCGAGACATGTACACGTTAAAAGTTTGGAAGTAGTTATTCATCTATGCTAAAGTTATTCAACTATGTAACAACATAAATAGAAGTTCGAGAGAAAAAAAAAAAACTTTTCAGTTTGATAAAAATTGGCACCGTATAGATTACATCTTTGTTGGTTCTCTCTACACACTTTATGAGGTGCTTCTTCCAGTATTGAAGGAGTTTACATGTTTTTTAAGGCACTTACTGGCTTCTTTCCTCTTTGAATGTTTTCAAATTTGAATGTTTTTTAAATACTTCTTAGCAAGGATGCATTAAATTGATCAATAGAAACAGACATTTATAATACCACAAAGGAGCTTTCTATTCATCAAAGAACCCTGAAAAAAATGAGTCACTGTTTCAACAAAAATATTAAGCAGTACAACTGTTTTCAACATTGTTAGTAATTATTAATATTTCTTGAGCAGCAAATCAGCATATTAGAACTATTTCTGATGCTGAAAATTCAGCTTTGATATCATAGGAATGAATTACATTATCATAATTTATTAAAATAGAAAGAAGCAATTTTATATTGTCATATTATTTCACGGTATTACTATTTTTATATAATTTTGCATTAAATGCAGCCTTGGTGAAGTTTTTTAATTTTTTTTTTAATCACTTAAAATATATACTGACACCAAACGTTTTAATGCTAGCACACATATATATATATATATATATATAATATGTAATAAATACATATTATATATATATATATATATATATATATATATATATATATATATATTACATGATATAAATATTACACAGTTCAGACTAGATTGAAATTATTTTCATGAACATTTCATTCAATTATGTACAAACTGGCAGAGGATTTCCCTGTCCTAAATGCTTAGTAAATTTAGTTTATTATGATATCGGTTTTAGTTCTAAAATATTGTTCTTTACTAGGGGACAACAAGCCTCGTTCCACTTAAAGGGGTGTCAACTTTAATTGTACGGAGAATAAAACATTCTTTCATGTTTATGAATATATTCAAAATATATTCTTCCATGTTCCATGAAAGAGGTTGTTTTTTTTTTTTTTGGGTGAACTGTCCCTTTAAGCAGCATAATTTGCAACATTTTTGTTTACCACATCCTTTTCAAAATTAGGACAAGTCTAATATTCACACCAAAAAAAAAAAGTTGCAAATCATCTAGATTTTAGACTGGAGACAGGACTTTGGAATGTGACTAATGTTTAAGTTGCACATTGCAAAAGAGAATAACAAGTTGAAAAGCCCTCGTCACGAACTGAACAAATGATTGACATTCCAATTCACAGATACTCAAGTCTTTTTGCCAAGCAGGCAGTGACCCTTGACCTAAAAGTGACGACTAGACTCAATATAAGATAACATTCCATTGTTGTGTTACTTTCTATATAATGCTTTATTTTTGTACAGACCATTTGAAAAATACATCATTAAATAACACTTACAAAATAAAAAGGAAACGCTTCAGCAATAAGAGTTCTTCTCTCAAACGGCACTTTTCTTTTTCTTTTGCGTGTTTATTTGCAAATATTGAATACTTGGAATAAAAATTAAACTCTTAAAAAGATTGAAATGCTATTAAACTTGTCAGCCTCTATGGCTTAAACCTACTTCCTTCCAGTCTATGTTTGGTTAGTCTTCACGCTCCTGTTCAGGAGCCATCGCTATCTATTCCTGAAAGAAATCAGGCACTGAACACTGGCTTTCTTGTTGATTGGCACTTCAGCGGGCCTATGGCCTCTGTGTGAGCCTGCTTTTGCCCTCCTCCTGTTCTGCCAGTTTGAAATGGGTGTATGCCAGGATGCCACTGAGGGTGCAGAGGATGCCCAGACCTTGGTTTAAGGACAAAGGGTCCTGGAAGAGGACATACCCACCCAGTAATGTGATACAGAACTTGAAGTGTCCAAACATGTTGTAGCTGTGAGGAGAAATGTTAAGGGAACTTGTCTGACAATGACTTTTTGGATATACTTGACTTGCACTTGAGTAACAGGCTATGAGGACATGTGAGCTTCAGAGATGATTCAGGGACTTATTCTTTCTGAAAGTTAATATTCGTTAGACCATTTTACAGTTAGGATTTTTATGTTTTATAGTTAGGCTTGTGAATATGATGTTTAAGAGAAATTTTAATAACACAAAAAAAGCCATTAATAAAATAACAGGTAGTTAGTTTTAATTTAGTTTTATGGATATAGCAGATTTGTGAATATGTAAAAGGTTCATAAATCTGTTAAAATAAATAAGTACAATCTGTTAATAAAATAATATACGGTATTTTAATATTAATATATTGATATAACAGTCTTGCAAATATGTAAAAGTTTTAAAAAAATCTGTTAAAAATAAACCTGAATAAAATTTGTTAATAAAATAACATGTTAGTTTTAATATTGATTTATGAATATATCAGTCTTGCAAATATATAAAAAGTTTAAAAATCTGTTTATATATATATATATATATATATATATATATATATATATATATATATATATATATATATATATATATATATATATAAAAAACTTGTTAATAAAATAAGTTTTAACATTGATTTAGGGATATATACAATTTTTATAAATCTGTTAATAAAATAAGTTAGTTTTAATACTGATTTATGGATATATCAGTCTTGCAAATATGATGTCCAATAGTTAATAAATGTTAAAGTAAAATTTGTTTGTTACTTTTAATATTTATCTAAGCATATATAAGTCTCCTGAAAATGCTATGTAAAAAAAGGTTATGTTTTTTATATATATATATATATATATATATATATGCTGTTTTGTTAGTGATTTATGGATATGAGTCATGTGAATATATGAGAATGAGTTCATGTTAAAAAAAAAAAAAAACATGCTTTTTTTATATTGATTGATGGATAAGTCAATGTTAACATCAACTTAAATATACATGAATTATTAATAAGTGCTGGATGCATGAGTTTGGGAATTGGCTTGACTGTAACTCAGTAACTTCTATTTATATTAATACATGAATATTCTAAATGAATGTCATAAACTGAACAACCCAGCACTTATCAAAAGTAACTGAATTTGTTAAAACATTGCAAAAAATGATGAGATAACATCTATTTTTCATACAGTATAAATATTTCACATATTAAAAAAAAATAAAATAAAATACATAGTTGCCAGTATATTTTAGAAAGAGGGCCAGTATATTTTTAGAACGTTTCTATATTTAGAAACAGAACATAAGCTAGCAGATCATCATATGTCCACGTTCTTGGCTTTAAAAAAGTGGTTTAGAGAACACTTGTCTAAGAATAAGTGGCCCAAAAGTGCAGTTTAAAACAGATGGAAGTAAAGTGCTCCCTCTACTGCTTACTTTGAGAAAGGTCTCACTTGGGTGTATTCAAAACCATGAAATGTTTTCAGTATGGCTCAGGGCTACAAAATGTGCCTTGATTTACAGCTTCCTCTTTCATTATTAAACAATTGTGTAACTACATTAACTATTTGCCAAGCTTCGACAAGTCTCTGTAAACAAACTTTTGCTTGCATTATAGACCTAATCTGACAATGAACAAACAATGAAGTTATGGTATAGAGAGCACTGTTTTCAGATGTTTGTCTAAAGGGTGTGTTCTGCACCTAGAATAGAAAAAAAAAAAGAAATAGCCACAGCTGAATGACAGATATTTTAGAGAATTAGCAGAAAGGATACGTAACAGGAGACGTGTTCCCAATGATCCAGTAAATGGACAAATTGACCAGAAAGGCAATAACACCAGACAGCAGAACCATGACCTTGATGAAGGAAAAGAAATAGAAATAATCAACCATTTGAAAATACAATTCAGCTCAATTGCTTATTTATTAAATTTATACATATATAAAATATTTAGATAATTATAGAAGCAATAAATTGAACTTGTGAGCTTTTAATCCAATGGGGAAAAACATATAAGCATATGTTCAACCATATAACCAGAAATCTAGGCAATAACACAAGGCGCTCTCTGTGACTGTGTTTGTGTGTATAAGAAATTCCTTTGGATACGTTCAGAGGGAGTCTGTGAGCCACTGAAAGAACAGGCGCATTCTTGCTCGCACTCTTACCAGAGCCTGAAATGACCAGGGGCCAAAGATACCACCCTCTCCAGTGAGGGGTTCGAAGAACGGCACCAGGACCAAGAGAAATGCTGAAGACATGGGTGCTTGATAATACAGTAACTGCATAGAGTTCACCTGAAGCTCATGCTGTTTGGCACCAACCCACTGTAATAGGAGAAATAAATGATTAAATCACCATTCAGATTCAGTGTGAATATCTGAATACTTAATGAGGGAAGTAATTTATGGTCAGAAATTTAAACTAGGCATTTATTTAAAAGTAGTTTTCTTAAAAACATAATTTTATTTGTTTATATTTAAAAAAACAACACTTCATTATCATTGGTTGATTTGGTTATATCTATAGATGTCACACACTAATGTTCAAAAGTTTAGGGATTTTTATTTTTTATTTATTTATTTTAAAAAAAAAAATATATATATATATATATCTTATGCACCAAGACTGCATTTATTTATTAAAATAATAAATAAATAAATTTAAAAAAAATAGAGTAAATGTAATGGCAAAGCTGAATTTTCAGCAGCCATTACTACTTCAGTGTCACATGATCCTTCAGCAATCATTTTAATAAACTATGAGCATTGAAAACAGTTGTGCTACATAATATGCGTGTGAAAATAATAAATATTTAAAGTTATTATAAAATTTGAATTATGTTATACAGTAAATGCCAGCATTGCTATATTGTGGGTCTCTGATATGGCCGGTTCCTGACCACCTGCTGATTTAAATAAAGGGATATGATTTTTTTTTTTCAATAATGATACAGAGTGAGAATGCAATAATACTTACCACTTGATACAGCGAGGTTACGAAGACCCCAAGTGTGGCAAAGATCATCCCCAGAAGATTGAACTTCACATCGTAGTAAGAGTTCAGTACGACCCCTAAAGTGATCGGCACCTTTTTATTAAAAAGAAAAGAATAAATTATATGAAGTGGTGTAAAAATCACAGCTCTTTGGACCCATAACCTTGCATAAACAAATCAGCATGTAACCATGACTTGCTTTTACCCAGAGCATAGTTCAAACTGATGCATGCTATAAAAACAGCAATATATTTAAACAATATACCAGTCGAATAAACAAAACCCCACTTACTAGAGTCAGTTTAATCTTTGTGGAAAATGTCTTTCTGTAGTACATGGTCTGGATGACTATGATCACAGGTGTTGTCATGACCTTGGCCAGCTGATATGTTCCTATGGTGTTGCACTGGAGAGACAGATTGGTGAAAACAACAAACCCACAGAAACTCAGAGCCAGCAGGATGATTTTAGAAGGTCTGAGGCTCTTGGGGGAGAATATATCCATTTTCTGACACACAAACAGCCCCAGCCATGTCACTAAGAAATGAATAAGAGTCAGGGTCATGTTGGGAAACCCATAGTGCACATAGATCCATTTGTTGATGAACACTATACAGATTGAAGACAGTAAATTGACCAGCAGTCCAGCGATTATCCGACTGTTTCCAAACAGCTCTGAGAGTCGCGTCGCCATAGTTGAGCTCATTCAGACGCACTTTTAGTCTTCTGGAGGCGAATATCTCTGGAGAAACCGTCTGCTCTGGTGCTTCATCAGCAGAGAGACGTACAGCTGCTCCGCTTTCTGTGGCTGAGTGCGTGAAAGCGGTTCATTATTTCATTTCATTATCCACTCAAACCGCTGCCTGCCGCTGAACACACGGCCGTGACGTACACAAACGCGACGCGACGCTCCACCGTGCAACTCTCGCGAGACTCACATGCGCGCAAACATTTTAGCGGCTATGCGCATGCGCGAGAATTTCGCAGTAAATAGACGCCACGTCACTGCTAACATGCGCCGTCTAGTGAACAAAAGAAACAATACAAGAAGGCAGAGATTCATAAAGAGTCCATATTGTACTCTTTTTTTGTCTTTGTTGTTTTTTTTGTTGTTGTTATAAATTGTCATCACACTGTCATCAAGGTCACTGTCATATTAATATTTACTGGCCTGTGTATATTGTCAAATGCTGTATTGTGTAACACAAATGTCCCACTGTCATCAATGCAATGTTGGTATTGTTGCTAATGCACATTCCTTATAGTTACATATTTCCACATGTTAGAGTATAGAAGAGTCATCAAATTATGAACGAACACAAAAAAACTTTGTTTTTTTGTTTTTTCAAGCTTTTGTTTGATTTTACTATTTCTCCCATGTAAAATTCACATTAATGACAATGTTCTTAATTGGTGCAATGTGATTTAATCTTTGTAAACAACAACAATAATTTCTGAACTCTTCCTGAGTTAAAACATTAGCATTGTGTTGTTTAAAAATGAATATGAACTTTTGATTTTCTTTGCATTATTTGAGATCTGAAAACACTGCATCTTTTTTGTTATTTTGACTAGCTGTCAAAAAAATGCTCTAAATTACTTTTTTTCTTTTTCTTTTTTTTTTTTTTTTGGAATTTGGAAGAAATGTTGTCAGTAGTTTATAGAATAAATTAAAATGTTAATTTTACTCAAGCCAAACACATAAATAGTAAAACCATAAAAACTGATAATTTTGCAGTGGTCTCTTAATTTTTTAATCTTTAAATATTTTACCAATTAAAATGTAACATCAGATAAATCTAAAACACAAATAATTCCAATAAAAAATAATTCTGATACACCAAATATAATAAGTGCAACATGTAACAATTGTCATATTTAATACTCTGGGGAAAAATGAAAAACATTCACCACTGATCTCTTGCTCTTACTCACCAAAAATTAATATAATATTTATAATATAATTTATATAATATGATTATTATAATATGTAAAAGTTAGCAAAGAGTGACACACTTCTGAAATAAGCATAAATGGCAATTAGCCTGAAAATGTGCATCCTAAAATGGGTGTTTTTCATTTAATCCTTTTCACAGGCTGTGTCTGAATTTGCCCACTATACCCTTAAATAGGACACTGTTTAAAGGGACAGTCATTTGTAGTAGTTCCCAAAACCATAGTTTACTCATTCTCATAATGCACCGCAATAACGATGTACAATCAATGGCTAGAAAGTACCCATAATGCACTGTGAGGGTCGTGCCAAACAAATTCCCGCATCTCGCCGGAAGGTCTTCAGGATGACATGAAAACACTGGCAGGTGTGTGGGAGCAGGTTGGAACTAGATAAAATAGAGCAACTAACATTTTTTGAAGATTTTCCCATCCTGAAAATCACAATTTTATATTCCAGGTTTTGATATAAGTACATTTTCCATGACTTTGGAAAACTGAGAATAGTTTATTAGACTGACCTTCATTCTGGACACCCAATGTCAACAATAGGTGGCAGCACGGTCCTACTAACTCGCTCTAAACCCTCCTCATGAGATGTTAGAATTCAGACAGCACTCTTCCCCTCAATATGTAAATGTCTTTTGTTGTAAAAATTGGACCAATTCCCAAAATTCTGCAACATCAATATGCTGATTTCTCTCTCTCTCTCTCTCTCTCTCATGAGTAGAGATATATTAGTTGCCTCTAACTGTGTCTGCACACAGAACTTATCCTGCAGACAGTGTGTTAGTGTGATGAATCTACTACCAGTTTGTCACAAATGAATGTGTGTGTTTTCAGTCATTTAGTGAGCTATGGATGCCGCAAGCAATCGTTCATCTGCAGGCATCTGCATGAAATTGTTTCCCTCTTGAATCATTAAGGGGGCTTAATTGACTTTTTAAATGAGGACGAGCTGCTTATACTTGCTGTATTGATTTGAATTTCAAGGAAGTTCAGAGCTGTGCAGTTTCTATAGCGACCTTGATAGATTTTCATTCGTTGTTCTTTCCCGTAACCAAATATGAATAATCCCTCCAGCCCATAAACACAGCAGATTCTCTCCCTACAATCTATATGAGGATATTACAGCCTCAGTGAGCCACGTAGAGACTAAGCAACACATTGTTTATCCTTTCTGTTTTCTGTAGCTCAGCTGGTAGCCCTTCTGAAAAAGAAGTACACTTAAAATAAGTGCTAATTAATAAAATAATTTACAATGTTCATTGCAATTAAATGATTGTCATTTAATTAACATGCAATAAAGTGTCCAAAAATATGGCTTGAACTTTACTTTTACTTTCAACATTCCTTTAGTATTAAAGTTTAAATTTATATTAAACGCAATTAGCTGAACTTAAGAGTGCTTAATTTTGACCCTGTCATACTTTACTCACCTTCATGTTGTTTCAAATTTTTTCTGCCGAACACAAAAGAAGATATTTTGAAGAATGTTGGTTAACTAAACAGTTGACGGTAGCCATTGACTTTCACTGTTATTTTTTTATTTATTTTTTTCATTCTGTGGAAGTCAATGGCTACCGTCAACTTTTCCTACATTCTTCAGAATATCTTCTTTTCTGCTCGGCAGAAGAAAGAAACTTGTAAAGGTTTGGAATGAAATGAGGGTGAGTAAATATGACAGAATTTTCATTTTTGCGTGAACTATCTATTTAAGCACACTTCTTTTTCACAAAGGGGGAGAATATGGTGTTAGGAACTCCAGGTTTAATGGCTAACAAACCAAATGTTACCCAATATTTGTGGCTGCCATGTATTTTGTATGTATATTAGAGTGTATTGTGTATTTTAGCATAGCAAAATGCAAACATAAAACTCTATTGGAATCAATTTGCCAGTCAAGTTTAAATGTGCTTCACAAAATCTCATCATAACAGTTTAAGGTATCAAGCAGATTTTGGGAACATCTTAGCAGGTTTGTTGCTGCTTCATGGTGGTTTACTAGCTCTAACCAGCTGATGTATACTTTACTTTGCATCTGCCAAATACACAAATGCTTTTTCTTAAAATATAGAATATTTTCAATATTCACTGAAAATCTTTATGATCATTTGTTACGGAAAAGAGCAACATTCTGCTCAACTTTGATAAAATGTGGTTTGGAGAACTGAATACTGACTGTAAATGATAGTGTGGTTTATTAATAGTTGCTAGTTTCAACTGTCTATAGCAGACATGACCCTGGTGCTTTGGGTCTGAGGTGATGGAAAAATATGATTTCTTGTTAAGTTCAGCATTAACCTTTTCAAATGAAAAGATATCCAGAAGTTTTGAAACACTCATACACAATTGACACTTGCCTAATGTTTGCCTGTATACTTAAGTGTTCAGGTTCAAACTTTGACTGTTCATCCTCTCAGCTGCGTTGTGGGAGACGAGGCTGTGCCAGCCAGGTCAGCAGTTTAACAGAAAGACAACAGGGACAAAAAGAATGAAAACAGCTTGGACGCTTACAGCAGAGTGGGCTTGGGTGGTTAATGAAATACAAACATACTCAAGCTCTGTCCCAAAACTTAGTGAGCTGCCTACCAAGCAATGAATATCTACTTGATTATACTGCACATTATAATACTGTAATGCTTAATTTCACTTGTAGCATTTAAAATATTAAAATAATAATAATAATAATAATTTACAGTGTTTTATTTCTTTAATTTCTTTAGACAAAACACTATAAAATCATTTATCAGATAAAGGCTACAATATTGTAAGCTGTGAGAAATGCTCATTATAAATATGTAAATAATAGTAATAATAATAATAATAATTTCCATTAAATTTACAATAAAAAAAAACTGGCAGCTGTGGTTGCTGAAAAATCATTTTGTTATAATATTTCTAGTATTTACAACTTATAACCATATATAATGTTTCCATGCCATGCTACTGTAAATAGACAAGGTGCACAAGGTCATACACACAAAGGCAAAACTCCAGGGTAATACGCAACACTAAAATAATGCAGTAAATATCAACTAAACAACCGAAAATGTAACACAAAAAAAGGGGAGGAATAAAACTACTTAAATTTATATTTGATAGTATTTTACAGTAAAATATAATGTGATGTTAAACCATTTTTTGACTGTAGCTTAGCAACATGCTAACGTGAACATAGAGATGTTCTCTTGTTTGGTGAAAGAGATGCTATTTATGAGATTATAAGAAAGTAGTTCGCTTTTCGAGTGTTTTTATGAGGTTTTATTTTCGATTAGGTTGGCTGCCTTCAGGCTATGTAGACTGTTGACAGCAAAATGACTCAGTAGGTTTTGGTATAGAGCTACTTTTTGCCATCATTAGCTGCATTATTCCTACTCTCCCTCCTCCCCAGACAGTTTGCTAGTCAATCTACATGAGAAAATATGACAAATGATACATCCAGCACCCTTACAACTCTCAAAACATCTTGAAAAGGACTATCAACCCCCCTCCAGTCTGTTTCTCACACTCTGTTCAAACAGAGATTCGTTTTTTTTAAAAGGCTGTGAATATTCCAACATGACAAATGAGATGTTCACCATTGTCTAAGACCGAACAGTTATATCAGAGTGAAACGGCAACCTCCGGCGGAGATAATGTGAGTTTTCGCATTAATTCAGACATCTTTCAGAAAAAGAAGCAGCGAGAGAGATGGTGGGAGAGAATGATGACTAAATAGTGACAGAGCAGGGCGGATGGCTTCCAATCACAGAAGCCATCAGATGAGTTCACTTTGAAACGACAGCCTTGGTAAATATGAGGCACGGTGGTGAAGATAAATGCTCTCTTTGAAGCCATACATTACAACTCTCAGTGAGACAGGGGGAATTAGCCTGTCACATGCAGAGCTAACCTTGAAAGACAGATTTTGAATTAAGCTGCCTCTGTCTGACGAATGCAGCCGTGACATGAAAAACTGTCATCAGTTTTCAGATTTCAGAGCATCTGAATCTGTTGTCCTTGAGTCGCATCATTATTGTAAGTGTCACATTGAAGAAGTGGAAATTCATTTATTCTCCTTCAATATTGAAAGATATCTTTTCTTTGGTGGAACAAAAAAGAGATGTTTCACAGAACGTGTATGCTTTTCTTTTCCATACAATGAAAGTCAATGGGGATTGGGGCTGTCAAGCACCTAAAAGGACAAAAACACCATGAAAGTATCATTATTCACAGAAAATCTTGCCCTCTTCCATAGCTTGCAAATGGGTCAATGACTTGACCATCAATATTTTGTCATTACAAATAAAAATGGAAACCTTAAAGGGATAGTTCACATATGAAGGCACTTTTAATGAAACCTACTAGATTTTTGTCCCTCCATTAAAAGTCCATTACACCAAAATTTTGATGCTTCAAAAAGTTCATAAAGACATTGTAAATGTAATCAATATGAATTAAGCTGTTTAATCACAGTCTTCTAAAGAAACAGTTGTGTTAAGAGATTTAATGTAGACTTTTATTCACATACAGTGGGTACGGAAAGTATTCAGACCCCCTTAAATTTTTCACTCTTTGTTATATTGCAGCCATTTGCTAAAATCATTTGTTAATTTTTTTTTTTCCTCATTAATGTACACACAGCACCCCATATTGACAGAAAAACACAGAATTGTTGACATTTTTGCAGATTTATTAAAAAAGAAAAACTGAAATATCACATGGTCCTAAGTATTCAGACCCTTTGCTCAGTATTTAGTAGAAGCACCCTTTTGATCTAAAACAGCCATGAGTCTTTTTGGGAAAGATGCAACAAGTTTTTCACACCTGGATTTGGGGATCCTCTGCCATTCCTCCTTGCAGATCCTGTCCAGTTCTGTCAGGTTGGATGGTAAACGTTGGTGGACAGCCATTTTTAGGTCTCTCCAGAGATGCTCAATTGGGTTTAAGTCAGGGCTCTGGCTGGGCCATTCAAGAACAGTCACGGAGTTGTTGTGAAGCCACTCCTTCGTTATTTTAGCTGTGTGCTTAGGGTCATTGTCTTGTTGGAAGGTAAACCTTCAGCCCAGTCTGAGGTCCTGAGCACTCTGGAGAAGGTTTTCGTCCAGGATATCCCTGTACTTGGCCGCATTCATCTTTCCCTCGATTGCAACCAGTCGTCCTGTCCCTGCAGCTGAAAAACACCCCCACAGCATGATGCTGCCACCACCATGCTTCACTGTTGGGACTGTATTGGACAGGTGATGAGCAGTGCCTGGTTTTCTCCACACATACCACTTAGAATTAAGGCCAAAAAGTTCTATCTTGGTCTCATCAGACCAGAGAATCTTATTTCTCACTATCTTGGAGTCCTTCATGCGGGCTTTCATGTGTCTTGCACTGAGGAGAGGCTTCCGTCGGGCCACTCTGCCATAAAGCCCCGACTGGTGGAGGGCTGCAGTGATGGTTGACTTTCTACAACTTTCTCCCATCTCCCGACTGCATCTCTGGAGCTCAGCCACAGTGATCTTTGGGTTCTTCTTTACCTCTCTCACCGAGGCTCTTCTCCCCCGATAGCTCAGTTTGGCCAGACGGCCAGCTCTAGGAAGGGTTCTGGTCGTCCCAAACGTCTTCCATTTAAGGATTATGGAGGCCACTGTGCTCTTAGGAACCTTAAGTGCAGCAGAAATTTTTTTGTAACCTTGGCCAGATCTGTGCCTTGCCACAATTCTGTCTCTGAGCTCTTCAGGCAGTTCCTTTGACCTCATGAGTCTCATTTGCTCTGACATGCACTGTGAGCTGTAAGGTCTTATATAGACAGGTGTGTGGCTTTCCTAATCAAGTCCAATCAGTATAATCAAACACAGCTGGACTCAAATGAAGATGTAGAACCATCTCAAGGATGATCAGAAGAAATGGACAGCACCTGAGTTAAATATATGAGTGTCACAGCAAAGGGTCTGAATACTTAGGACCATGTGATATTTCAGTTTTTCTTTTTTAATAAATCTGCAAAAATGTCAACAATTCTGTGTTTTTCTGCCAATATGGGGTGCTGTGTGTACATTAATGAGGGAAAAAATGAACTTAAATGATTTTAGCAAATGGCTGCAATATAACAAAGAGTGAAAAATTTAAGGGGGTCTGAATACTTTCCGTACCCACTGTATTTAATATATAAATGTAACATACTTTTCTTAAATATATACATGCATGTGTGTGTGTATTTATACATAATAAATATACACAGTACACACACATATATTATGTAAACAAAAACTTTTATTTTGAATGCGATTAGTCGTTAGACAGCACTAATATACACACACACACATACACACACACATATACATATATATATATATATATATATATATATATTAGCTTCACTGCTTATTAATATTTGGAAAACATTTGTCAATAAACTCCAATGTGCGACCAATAAAGTCATGTGGTCTAACCAACAGGAGAAATAAAAGAAGGAATCTATATCATACTATTGAACACTGTAGATCCTCATGAATGAGTCTGACAATAAGTATTATAAGATGTCAGTTAATTTGAAAAATTAATGATCAATGTCAGAACTAATGGCATTTGGGATCCTTGATATCCAACCTGCTACATTCCATTTTTATGTGCCAATTTTGACACATTATTTTATACACTGATTTCTCAAGCCTGATCTCATGACGAAAACGTACCTGTGGGAACTTTTTTGCAAGATGCGAAATACGTAGCGTCATGCATGTTTCGTGACATAATCGATGTGAAATGTCCACTGAGTGGCGCTAAAAGATTGTTCTCACTTGAATTGTCCGTTAAGTGGAGTTATAACTCTAATGCTCTGTGACGTTTTAAAATAATGTACCATCTGCACTACACCTAAACCTACCTGATAATATGAACAAAAGCAAATGTGACGTAAAACGCAATCGCGAGCATGTTCTTTTAGCTTGTTTTTCAATCTCTCATTATTGAGCTCTTTCTTCGCGAGTCATGTTTTTCACGGAATTCGTACCCAAGGATTCCACATCCTAAGTCCAATTCTGTGCCGGCTGAGCTACCGAGCAAGCTTGTTACCGAGCTAGCTTGCTGAAAGCGAAACATATGGAGCTGTAATCACTGTGTATGAAAACGGTGTTTTGCCGTCTCTATTGTTCATTTCTGTTGGAAACTGCGGCGATATGTAGCCTACTTATTGGTACATATTTAACGTTTTGCAAAAAAGTTCCCACAGGTACGTTTTTGTCGTGCGATCAGGTTTCTCATTTAAGTTTTATTATTTGTTTTAAGGTATTAAGCAGTGTGAAAATTCTTTCTTCAGTAGAACACAAAGATAAGATGTTTTGAAGACAGTCATACAGGTTTTGAGTGACCTGAGGTTGAGTAAATGATGGCCGGAAATGTATTTTTGGGGTGAACATCTTTGCCTCATTTTTATTGGATTTATAGTTTACATCTTCCTACTCGGTTCACCCTGCACCTCTCTTTCTCACACTTTCTCTTTAATTGCTCTCACAGTAATTAATTAGATGTCTTTGAGTTATCACCATACACAGGGCCTTAACTCTCAAGGGAAGACAAATCTGTCATCCTTCACGACCATGTGAGCGGTTTGTGTGTGCGCAGGAAATAAATTCATACCCTTTCATAATAGATGCTTTCAGTCTAACAGCCAGTGGGAGTGTGATCATTATGATCATTAAAATGGTTTATTCCATTTGACCGAATCTCACATAGATGCATGACTGAAGTATGATGGTTGTATGGTGTCTCTTCGTCTTTGTATCTTTCTCATTTCCTCTTTCTTCTTTACAACAGTCAGATATCGTCTTGTTACATATCAAAGCTCATAGTCTGGTTTTCTACTCTCTACATAGGCTGCTAAATTGTAAGGCAATAAAAGAGAAACATCAGTAAGCGACTGAATGAAATTGAGCCAATTTAAATCAAAACTTATTTAATTTGTAAATATATATATATATATATATATATATATATATATATATAGTAGTATATTAATAACCGTTCTCTAGACTTGACTGTTTTCACTGAGTTTTTTGTGATGAATATGGGAACTGTCTACTGTGTGGAAGATTCATATCAATTTGCCTTTGATTTTTGCTAGACATTAATGTCTTTAGAACTTATAACTTAACCATCAACTAACAAGTGCAAATTCCACTTTCATAGCTTTAGCTTTTGTTGAAATGAAATACATTAAGTAACATTTTGGTTTATGTCTAAAATAAATATTTTGATTAAATATTGTCTTCATAATAAATAATATTCTGACCTTTTCTGAATGCTTTTGTCTATAGAAAAATAAATAATTTTGAATAGTATTAAATCAAAATGTAAGGTTTTAATTTAACCATATAATACAATTCGAGAAAACCTATTAAATTTGGTTGTAACAAATGAGTTAACTGAGTCAAAATTTTAAATAAGTTTTATTATTGTTAATTAAAACTAAACTGTAACTTAAAACAAAACAAAAAAAAATCAAAATTGTTTTCAGAAATTTAAATACTTTTTTTTTAAAAATTTAATATAAATAGTTGAACTTAACTGTAAAAAACTTATGAAAACTTAAAATGTTTCCTTGGCAATAACTGAAATAAAATAAGTTTAAGCTGAAGCACAAAAATTACAAAAACTGAAATAAATATAAATTACAACTAATAAATTTACAACTAAAATTAAAATGAAAACTGAAAATGTACAAATAAAAGCTAATTTAATTATTTGTTTGAAGAAGTGGCACGTGGAAACATGGAAGTGAAAAAGCCCCTTTTTCTCTTTGTTTCACTTGACCTTTCTGCCCCGTCCGTCTTATAGCTTGACATTTGTGTTTGTGTAGCTGAAATGGCCAGTGTGACCTTCAGCTCTGATACAGGCAGTGTGGTGACAGGTGGCAGACCCTCAGGACACAGAAAGACACCTTCAACGCAAACAAGCCGGTGTCTCATCTTTCCCTCCCATAACATCCATCAAACTCAACGTCCTCAGGGACATCGCAGACCTTGCCATGAGATATGAACACAATATTAAAGAGTTTGCTTTATGATGACACCTTTTTATATGATATATCTTGAACGGCTCTTTTTTGTACAGTTTAAAGGTAGAAAGCTACACTTAATGTCTGTCAGCAGTAGTCGCAAATGCTTTTGCTTTACCACAGGAGTAGTTCATCGAAAAATCATTTACCAGTGTTATTTTAGTATCCACATGCTATTTAGATTTTAGATACTATTATGGATTTTATATTTTTTAATAATCAGTTTTTATTTGTATATTTTATTAATGTTTTATGGCTATAAACATATTTATTCATTCATTTTTATATAAGTTTTAGTTATTATAGTATATCAAGTTGTTATTTGCATTATTTCAATTAATATTTGTTTTATTTCAAGTAGCAGTTGTTTATTTATTTTTGTGTGTTTTAGTTTTAGTTAATTATAATAACCTTGTAATAACCATTTACTCATCATTCACATTCTAAACTCTAAACTTAAATGGATAAAGGGATAGTTCACCCAAAAATACAAATTCTGTTAAGAGCAAAAGGAAAAGAAGAAAAAGAGCAAAAACACTTCACTTTCAAGCTGTGTTACGTTCACATTTTTAAATTTGATAGTCCTCATGGCCCAAAACAACATCATTATATATATATATATATATATATATATATATATATATATATATATATATATATATATATATATATATGTTCATTTTGAATGAACAATTCCTTAAGGAATCTTAAGCAACCCCAGAATGCTCTGCAATAAGTTCAGTAAAAAGTTTCATCCAAGATGGTGAATTGAGTTTTTTTGGTATAATCAACAGATACTTTTAATAGCTATTAACTTAGAACATAGAACATCCTGAACATTCCTTTAAGTGCTTTAAGCTCCGAGAGAATCTTCAAAAAAAGTGAACTTTGTAGAAAAGGGCACTTTACGCTCCTATGTGGTCTGCCCTTTTTTAAAAGAGAGAAGATCTTAGAAAAATTATTCAGCTGATATTTTATTCAGATTTGGCATTCTGAGAATTCTCTGTGGATTCAGAGCTGATGAGGAAAAATATGCATGCTCAGGAGAAGCCATATCTGATCTGTAATAGTGGGAATTATGCTAAGAGTGATTTGTCATTTGGTCATATTTCCAGTTATGGATATGTTCTTACAGTAGTAATATCCATCCAGAAATAGCAATTCATCTAATTTTACTAGAAACATTCCATCTCCAAGTAGGTCGCTTCAAATAATTTATCAAATATGCTCAGTTATCTCATGCTCTTACTGATTGACATGAATGGGAATATTTTAAATTGTAGCTATGTCCATCCACACTCAGGGACATAAAAGCTCTCTTAGAAATATACAAGAGTAATGAGACCTTTAGGGAATTTCTGTCCATATCATTTTTAAAGCACAGGCATTGATATCCATGTTCATTGTGACAAACTGGTAACAGAATACCAAGGAGCCTGGATGATGGAAAAGAAAATGAGTTGGGAGGAAAAATTATATTCCGATGGTTTTGCATTCTCTCGTAAACGTTCTGCGTTCCCTGAGAAACTTTGCATTTGCTAACAAAAATTTTTTTTGTACAACTTTTGTTTTCCCTCCCATTCACTCACAAAACATTTGCATTCGCTCACAAACTTTTTACGTTCTCTTGAGAAACTTACACAAGTTTTGTGTTTCCAGAGTGTTCACCTACAAAAAAACTTGCATTCACTTGCATAACTTTTTTTCACAACGTTTTTGCCCTCCCCTGAGAAACTTTGCATTTGCTTGCTAAACATTTGTATTTGTCTACAAAACTTTCGCATTTCATTGGGAAACCTTGTGTATGCTCGCAAAAGTTTTGCGCTTCTTTAAGAAACTTTGTTGGCTCACAAAACTTTTGCATTCGCTCACAACATGTTCCCTGAGAAAAACTTTGCATACTTTCACAAAAGTTTTGTTACCCCAAGAAACTCCCAAAATGTTTGCATTTGCTCACAATTTTTTTTTTTTTTTTTTTTTTTTGCATATGCACCCAAAAGTTTTGCATTTCCCAAAGAAATTTTGCATTCAGTCAAAAAACATTTATATTCACTCACAAAACCTTTGGATTCTTTCAAAAAACCTTTGCACTTCCCAGAGAAACTTTACGTTTGCAAAGTTCGTAAAAGCTTTGTAAGTCACTAAGTCTGCATTTATGTTACACTGTTCAAGTAACCAAATTCCAATTTTTTGCTCCCATGTGGCACAGATCAGATATGACCCATGAACATGTAAGCAGGAAAAAAGCATATGGATTCCAATATTCTCAGATTGGTTTCAGGCCTCATTCATATGTGGAAATAAATCAGATATAAATCGGATACGTGCATTTGCATCTGCCATGTAAGCTGACAGATTGGATATTCCCCAGTGAATGCCAGCCATACATCACTGAAAAAAACAACAGTGGTGATTAATGTTGACTCAGGTGGACACTTCTCCGGGCAGGGTTGCCAAGTCCGCGGTTTTCCTGTGGAATTGGGCTACTTTTACACTGTTGCCATGGGTTATTTTTTCCATCTGGGGGTTAAAGCAATCTCCTCCTCTCCCGGAATCTGATTTCAAGAGAGGAACCCTGATGGAGGGAAAACCACACACACACACACACACACACACACACACACACAAAAGGCGAATGGGCAAGTTTTGATTAGTAATTGGACTGCTTTTGTTTTGCAGACCTGGCAACCCTCTTTTGGGGTCAATATGTCTGCCTTGGGTTGTTTTGTCAAGCGTATCGTGTAAATGCAGATATGGGATATAGGTCGCTTTTAAAAGAAGATGTAAGCTGGCTGTAAAAAAAAAAAAAAAAAAAAAAACGGTATGTTTATGAACAAATTAGAATTGGGCATTAGACCTGCAGTTTTCATACCATTCTGATGAAGCCAAAAAAGTCAGTCAATAACGCATTCCTATTTCATTGTTGCCACAGAAATCTCTTGGTTACCAGATGCTGGCTTTTACAAGAGAGATCTTCTGGTAAAAACATATATGTTTACAGATCTAAAAAAAAAAAACTCTTGGTAACACTTTATTTTAAGGTGTCCTTGTTACATATGTTATATGTACTTACTATTATAATAACACTAAATTATGCATAATTACATGCAAGTAAGCCCTACCCTAAACCTAACCATATAGTAAGTATAGTTAATTAATATTACTCAGTACTTAAATGTACACCTTAAATGGACACCTTAAAATAAAGTGTAACCAAACCCTTTATGTATAATTAACCTTTTTTGAAATTTAAGTTTTTCCCTAAGCACCCCAAGGTCTTTGTATAATTAATGGGTGACACTATGAACTGTAAACAAAGTGCAAAGACTGTCAATGGTTCCACCAGTAACCCTATTATGGGAGAAAGAATTTTGAGGCACTTAAAACATTTTGAGTTCCTTGAGTACACCTTCAGATATTTGTGGGATCTTTAGTTTTTACGGTGTGACGGGACACCTAATGGGGACATGAATACATGAAATCCACAAGACCCTATATTTGTAATTTGTCAGGTTTCAGAATTATGTTCAACCAGCACCCTCTTCACTGCATCTTGACAAATCTTTCGACATTTCGAAATGCATTTTGTTTCATGAAAATGTGGGAACAATTGGCATTGTGAGTTTTGATGTTTTTTCCGAAAAAAAAGGTAGCCATGAATGTGAGGAACTGGAACCATCACCCTCTTTATCTTGCCTATCCAATCCACTTTCTTTTTCTAACAGTACATCTCCACTGGTGCAGCTGACACAGCTGACATTTTCAATTAATTCTCTATGGGAGCTAGGGGGCAGGATTGCTCAGGGGATTGACAGCAGTGCAGAACAAGTGGTAAGAGCACCAAAAAGATGGGAAATACCAAACTTATGAAAATGTAAATGAGAGTGAAAATCCATCAGTGTGTGGCTGTTACAAAATTAAGCTGTATCTGTTAAATAAAAAAATTAAAAAAAATTCTGTGTTGGACTTTAGCCATATCTAAGATATATAACAGAAATGTCCCATATCCGACTCTGAAGTCGACTCTGATTAGTCTTACACACATTTAAATGAAACCTTCATATTAGCTTCTTCTTCACCCAAGTTGACCAGTCAGTGGCACTGTTGAGTTTGGTTCCATCCTCTGTGTAAAACCCTGAGCTCAAGGCAGGACAGAGACACAAACATGATTTAGTATCTGGGTCATGTGAAATAATTTAATTTCATTGGCCAGGGAAAATATTTATCAAATTGTGTGAGGCTCACATGGCGTGTAGGTGTGAAACAGAAAGAAAATGACTAAGATTACAGCGTGAGTAGATAAAATCAAACCTAAAACGTGCTCTTAACAAGTTATCGATAACCCTGTGTCAAGTTGTTGACAGGCTTTCACAACATATTTGTGACTTCAAATGGCAAAACTGACAGGCTAATTCGTACATGTCAACTATTTAAAGAGTTCCAGGTCGATTTTTGACCGGCCAGCCCTGGACTGTAATTTTTGTAGATGGTTATGCTCCATCTGCCTTTATTATATTTTGACAATGTTGTTCCTCTTTGAATGCAAAGTACCTTTTTTTGTTGTTGAGCTGTTCAACATCTGAAATGGATTGGCTGTGCCATGCTAACTGCCATACAATGGCTGACTAGGCTATGCTAACTTGGGTCAATGACAAATAGGTATGTCCATAAATAAATAAAATGATAAGAAGATAAGTAAAAAGAAAGAAAAAAAATATGACGGTCTTAGAAATGTACTTTTTAGGGTTTTGAAAAACTTTCATTGCATTTCTCAATAACAGTTTAAACTGAATGACTGTAAATGTCATGTGGCGTAACCATCAAGAAAAAAACATATTTTTAACATGTGAGTGTACAAATATTAATCATTATTTTTAAAACCTGTTTTAATGTATTAATTATCAAGGTAATATTAATACAAGCCAAAATGATTAATTATTATTAAGTATTTTGTGGGGTTATTCCATATGACATTTTACAACCTTAACTAACCTTCCTTTGTTGTAAAAAGTAATCTGTACTGTAATTTTAGAAAACGTATTGACTTTGACCCACAGATTTGAATGTTATAAATTATTATTATTAAATATTTATGTTTAGAAAAAGAAAAGAAATGATACAAAAAGGTTATGCCAAAGTACAAAACAAAGTAAGGTTTTCTTTTCAATATATATATTTTTTTTAATTTAGTTAATTCTATGATTAACAAAGGCATGTTAATCACAGAAGATATAGTTTCAGTCCATTATATGTATGAATGTGTTTTTGAATACATTAATATCTCTAGACACACAAACACACACATAAACAAATAAATAAAAATATTGCATCATCTTTTATTAGATGGTATAAATATATCTAAACCCAAAAAGCTAGCTTTTTTTCAGGTAATATGGACCTCCTTTATCACAATTCACACTTTCAGGGTGGTTTTCCCATCAAATGCCTGATAAATCCACACATATGAGTGGAGAAACATCTCCAACACCTGTCCAGTTGCTTTTGAATAAATTGCACCTGACAAGCCCTGGTCAACATTTCAATGCTGCAAAATAGAGCCAGTTGACATCTTAAACTGTACATCTGTCAGTGCGCTTTAAAGTGTTTTAGCTGTGCCTTTTGCAGCCTGCCTCATTACATAAAGAATGGAGGCCGACATCTGAAGTGGGAGGGTTACATAACACTCTCAGTCCAAAGAGTGTGTGATATTATGGGTTCATTTAATGTAAAAGCAAGAAAGATTCAGAGAATTCAGAGCATTAAGCACCATGTTAACATCTATACAGAGCATTACAGGACAATGATAGGTTTAGAAGTGCTTCATGGAAAAGGCACGTGTCGTTTTTCCCCTAGTCTTGCATTAACTGAATCCTGCTGTACTATATATTGCACATATTGACAGGTGATTCTTTAGAGTGTGCTTTTAAGAAGTCGCACTTGTATATTAAATTTAAAGTTGTCTTGATAAATTAATAGTTCAGCTAAAAATAAACTCTGCCACCATTTACTATTCCATTTAATAATGAAAGAGTACCATAAATGTGGTACTAAAGCTGTATGAACTGGTGCAATATATTGCATGTCTTCTGAAGTCTTATGATAAATTTGTGAGGTACAGACCAAAATTGAATTCATTATTTAATAAAAATCTTTCCCTTAGACCGTGTGCAATTTGTCAAAACCTGGAGCAGTATGTACAAGGGTTAATAAGATTCAAGAGTTACCATGAATGGCAAGGACTTCATCAATAACACTAAATAAAAGTTAGTTTCTTCTGTACGATAAGCTTCAGAAGACCATTTTTGTAGCTTGACAGTGCTTGTCCACATGTACTCTCAATGTTAGGAAAAGAGCAGCCAGGATGTTTTCAATTTCTGAATTAAATTAATTTTTATATTTTTTGCAGGGCATAAAGTCAAAGATGTCAGGGTGGTACAACTGTCTTGACGTCATAATGAAGAAAAAAAGCCTCATTTAAAAAATGAAATCCATGAAACTAAATAAATTTTAATTTTTAAACTGCCTGTCTGCTTGTTTCTAATTGAAAAATTAAATTATGATATTTGTAAGTAGGTAAGTTAGTAAATACATACATACTTACATACATACATAAAGAAATAGATAAATAAATAATTTTTACTTTTAAAATATATATTTTTTTAACAGTTTGGAAAATGATTTGATTGATTAAGTACACTCACATGCATTTAAAGCATAAGGGAAAAAAAAAAAAAAAATATATATATATATATATATATATATTCATTTATTTTATTTTTTATACTTGGTTCGATGGTTACTCCCCATGACATTTGAGTCATTGGGGTTTTGTTGTTGTTGTTGTTGTTTTTCCTTTATTCTTTGATTGATTGATTGATTGATTGATTGATTGATTGATTGACTGATTGATTGAAAATGGTATACACAGTTCTCAAAACCATATGAAACCCACATAAATACAAAGAGTAAATTTTTAAGAACTTGGCACTGTCAGAGTCTTAGTCACCAGTCATCAGCCCCAGCGCACCCAAGATCACCATCACCTGGATTGCTGATCACACGCACCTGCAGCCACTTATCACCTCTCCTTTAAATACATGCTCCACTCAGACTCTCATGGTCCGGTCTACCGTTCACTACCCCGAACAGTCACCTGACCCAGCAGTACTTACCTGTGTTACTTACCTTCCAGATCTCCTGCGATACTCCCTCGAAGTTCCCTGTTGGTTCCTGGTTCCCGCTCTCCTCCGATCCTGCAAGGAGACGCTCTCATCAGTTAACAGCTAAGACCCATTTGAACTCTTCCTGTCACCAAGATACTCACCTGCCATTCTCTCCTCTTGATCTGCATTCCACCGGTCAATAAATCATCTTATTTAACTCACCTCTGTGTCTCCTCGCCTGCATAACCGTGACAGGCACATGTGTTTCTTTTTAATTATTGTATTTCTTTTCAATTATTATTCCTGTTCTTTATTGTAGAAGCTGTCATTTGTCATTAAACCTATTTGGAATGACATGAGGGTTTGTAAATATAGAATCTTAATATTGGGATAACATAAATGATTTATAATTGGGTAAACCCAACTGCAATCATTTTAATATAAAATTATTAAATGACTGCCTCCACTATCCCCCAATCAGATCCCTAACGAGTTTTAACTCTTGTGAAACCCAGTGACAGCAGGACGGTGGCTCTGTTCCAATAACCTCATGTAGTCTGACACATACAGTATGCTCCGTCACAGGTGATTTAGACTGGAGTCCATCATGTCGCAGCTGTCATGTTCATGATGGATGCGTGCAAGTAACTTACTCCGTTTTTTCCTATTGACACTCCAGCCTTGGACTTAAATAGAGTGGTTTACAGGAAGGGAGGAGGGGAGTGACTCTCTTAAAAGCTTAGAATTTGAAAGCAGTTAAAAGTCTTTTGAAGGTAACTTATCATGCAGCTGATATTTTGGCAGGAAAACACTCCCTTGAGGTCTGTCCATATGCCAGAGCAACCTAACTACAAAAATGACCCAAATTTGTGGACCTCAGAATTATTTGTATTTTATAACACTGTAAATCTAAGAGATAAATCCCTCAGCTAATGAAGATATATATATATATATATATATATATATATATATATATATATATATATATATATATATATATATATATATATATAATTTTTTTTTTTTTTTTTATTGAATAGGATAGAATAGATCTTTATTGTCATTGTAAAAGTAATAACAGAAAAAAAAACATTTAGCAGATATTCAATTGGCAGAATAACAATAAACACTGTAAACATTGTATATAAATAAAGGAGAAACAAAGTAAATGAAATTAGGTAAATATATACAAACAATAAAAACAGACAAGACAATTATACAAAAATATACAAGTATTTTTTATAGAATAAAAATAACCGTAGCTGCCAGTTTTTACACTAAATATGTGACCCTGGACTGCAAAACAAGCCATAAGGGTCAATTTTTTTTAAACTGACATTTATAAATCACCTGAAAGTTGAATAAATAAGCTTTCCACTGATGTATGGTTTGTTAGGACAGGACAATATTTGGCCGAGATACAACTATTTGAAAATCTGGAATCTGAGGGTGAAAAAAAAATCAAAATATTGAGAAATTCGCCTTTGAAGTTGTCCAAATGAAGTCCTTAGCAATGAATATTACTAATTAAAAATTAAGTTTTGATATATTTACGGTAGGAAATTTACAAAATATCTTCATGGATCATGATCTTTACTTAATATTCTAATGATTTTTGGCATAAAAGAAAAATCAATCATTTTGACCCATACAATGTATTGTTGGCCATTGCTACTTATGACTGGTTTTGTGGTCCAGGGTCACATATAAGCATTTTTAAAACAATTTCTGCAGGTTTTGTCCTTCTAATTCAAATATATGGATACATACACTTTTACTTAACACATTTCTGTTTTTGTTTTTTTCAGGTTTTTTTTTTTTTATTAATGTCAGTGGAGTTTGTTTGTGGTAGCGCATTGCTTTGCAGTTAAGTTTAACACTTAAGGTTAGGGTTTTATTAAAATCCCAAACCCTATGAGTAATAATAATATGTTTGCCTTAGCAAACACCACTAATAAATTCATACAGACTCAACCAACTGCAGAAACCAACTGAGATTCTTGTTTCAATCTACTCTGGATATTGCTGTCCCAAATGACACACATCAGCCATTAACAGCTCCTATCTGCGTCCCTTTCTGCTCCCATTAAAACCATCAGGCTCTGCCTCTTCATTCCTGGATGGCTTTAAATTGGCTGAAAATTACGCCTGTCATAATCATTAGATCATGTTGCCTAGCAATATGTTGCAGTCCCCACGGCGACATCACTGTCAGGACCAATGTGCTCCCATCTGGTGGAGTGCATTGTGGGAGCGAGAGATTGCTTCCTCCAGCTTTTGGTTCTCTGACTCGATTGTCCTGTTTAGGAAGGCCACCTGCTCACTGATGTACCAGCAGGCATGGAGCGTCTCGATTTTGGGAGCACTTTTCTTTTGGATGAAAGTGTGCGAGTGTGGGTGTGAACATGAACCAGATTTGAAACAAGCTCCAACAGTCTGTTTATAGAATATGGAGAGTACATTTACAAAAAAAAAAAAAAAAAAAAATACTCTGACCTAACAGAACTGCATACTGCTCATACTTAGGTTTAGGGATTGGAACAAACCCCTAACCCTGAGTATTAAACTTTAGGACACATTATTTGTGCTATGAGCATACATCATGCCTTAAATCATGTGGCTTGTTGTTCATATGGTAACATGTGACTTATAAGTAAGGCTTGACTTTGGTTGCTTGATTATTCAGACTGTATTTGAGCCATTACTGTCGTTGAATGCAGCTGTCAATCTCAAACATTGACTGAAGCCACAGTCACACTAGCACTGCAACAGTCATAATAGTCACATTATGCGGTATCTTTTTATTTATTTATTTATTTTTTTTATATATTTAAAAATATATTATACATCCACAATGTAAGAATATGCAATCTACTTTACTGCAACATTGCATATTTAATTTTTGAATTCTTTTATTTCAGCTAAGAGTATCAGTCTTCTACTGGTCACTTGCTTCACATGATAAGAATCCGCAGGGCAGAGCTCATAAACTTAAATTTTGTAACGCAGCAAAATTCCGTTTGTGTTCCCTTGTCTTTCAAATGTGTATGAATGGAAGTCAATGAAATGAAAAGTGTAGTGTGACCACCAGTAGGGGCAACAAATGTATGGGTAAGTCATTGAATAAGTCACTTAACCTATTTGTTTGCACAATTTTTTTTTTTCCAAGAAACAAATACAACTACTGTGTGTTGCTTGGAGACATACAAGGGCTGATCCTGCTTTGACTTTTGAACTGTATGTCTGAAATGCAAATTAATATTTAACATGCACTTATTCTTTATTCAATGTTTTATAAAAGCGATAGCTCACTCGTAATGATGCTAGTCTGAATATCACATCCACACTGATATTCAAAACATCCAACAGAATGCATTTTTGCATTCCACCCCTAGTAAAAAAGTAATATATTTAAAATACATTCATTTCATACTAAGTATAGTTCAAATCTGTTACCATATTTACGGACATCCTTTGAGATTTACTGATATAAAAATTATTATTCAACATTATTTGGAATACTACTTGTGCACAATGCATGTTTCTTATTATTAAGCCTAAAATGTTTTGAATGTCACTATTGATGATGATTGTATGATCTTTGAATAATATCGGTCTTTAAATGCAAGATATTTAAAGTGTACCTGAAGTATAATTGCAGTAGTTCCATTTTAGCACAATCGAATATACTTCAGTATATCTTTAGTTGAACTTCAGCACAATTAAAGTACATTAAGTACAAAATTAGTTGTTCCAATTTAGCAGACTTTAAGTATACCAGTTTAGTACACCAAAAGTATAACTGCAGAGTATTAAGTACAAGAATATGTGAATGTATTTGTAGTATACTTAGCATGAAATACATGTATTTCAAATACATCGGCTGCCCAAAATTTTCTGCAGTGTATTTCAGGCTTTAAAATATGACTGTAAACCATGCATTTTTTTCCCCTGTGTCTCAAGTTTTTAAACGCAAAAATGCATTCTGTGTGAATATCCGCTTACTCGTGTGATAAGTTAAATTGCTTATGCGTCTTTTATGTGGACATGACATCTATTTTAACAGCACCAACTCCTCAATATCCTTTTGCCATGCTCAGGAAATTCCTAAACTTGTTTAAAACAATTCTTCTTGCCTTGTCAAAACACCATCCTCTTTCTCGCCCTCTCCTGCTCACTGTCTATTTGTCTCCCACTCTCACTCAGCGCTCGATATTCCCATCTGTGGAATTCATAGAGCTGCTCCTCTGTCTCAGGAAGCAAAGGTCACAGCTCTGGCCATTGTTATTTCCTCTTAACGTCAACTATCTAAGCATCATCCTATGTATTCCTTTCAGAAATAAGAAAACCATTAAGCCCGCATGCGGTGTACACCAGCACTCACCCACAGTTCATTTTCAGCATGAATCCTGTTATCTAATGAAATAAAGTCTGAGAATAGAAGATAGAGTATTGCATATATCAGTGAAATAAGCAGGCTTGGCTGTTTAACAGATAATAGGGAGTTTTCTCAGTATGGAGTTAAATGCCCCATAATAATATTTCTAAAGTGACTCAGGGGAACTGTCTTGGAAGACAAAGTGCCGACTGAAAGAAAATTTTGTGTGATGATGGATTATAGCAAAACAAATAATAACTTAAAACTCATTTGGCTTGGTTTCAACCTCGTTTGATCATAAAATTATGTTGTGTTGCTCTGTAACTAATCTACTTGAAAACCTGGTGCTCTAATAAGAAAAACTGCATTGTGCAAGATTAAAATAGCTGTATTGTCATGATATGGGTATGCATATATATACATATACATGTACAAGGTGGCAAGAACATGTTTGTGAACCCTTTGAAAATATCTGCAATTCTGTATTGATTATAAAGCTGATCAGATTTTCAAGTCACAAAGTCACAATGTTATTGAAGGCATTGAGTGATCATTGACAGGACAGGCGGGAAAAGGTAAGTGAAACTCGACTTACGACTTCTCAAAAAGCTAATTGGAGTCAGTTAAGAAGATGAGATTGAAAGTATAGTGTAGGCAGATGCCCTGCACTTTAAAATTAAGCACACAAAGCCTGCTTACTGATATATATATATTCTCAGGAAAGTTTGAATAGTGTGATCCATGCCTCGCTCCCAAAAGCTTAAAAACACATAGCTGGAAAAGGCAAGAAAAGCATTGTCAAAGACCTGGGTGTTCATGAATTAACACACCAGGAAATCCTAAAAGAGGTGAGAAGGAACCTAGAAATTACAGCAAAAGACCTCCAGAAAACTATTCATGTGGACAACAGGACAGGATTATGGAAGCTACTGCTGTCTAAAAAAATTATGGAGACGTGTCTCAGTCTTACCTGGTGGTTCCATTCCTGGAAAAATGTTCTGTGGACAGTTGAGAACATTTTGCTTAGAGGAAAAAGGGTGCTGCATACCAACTCCAAACCTCAGCTCAGCTGTCAAACATGGTGGACGGAGCATCATGGTTCAACACTGCTTTGCTGCCTCAGGGTCAAGACATAATCACTGAAGGAAAAATGAATTATAAAGTGTATCAAGACTTTTTTTTTTTTTATGGAGAATGTCAGAAAAGTCTTCAAGGTTTAGAGAAGTTGAGTGATGCGATAAGACAAAGACTCGAATCACACAATGCCATAAATAATGACTGAAAAAAAGAGAGTTCTGCCTATTCAGATGTCTTATAAGCAGCTACAGAAAATGTTTTTTTTTTAATAATAGTAGTAGTATATACAACTTATGTAAGATTAACCATTTTTCATAATGATTCTAAATTTTGTGCAAAACATTCTAATTATTTTGTATTCTACAAAAAGAATGAGAGTCAATGAAGACAGAATTTTCATCATTGGGTCAACTAGGCAATTACATGTGTTTGGTTACATTATCAAAGTTATTGTTATCTTTATGATAGTTTAAAATGATCAATTGTATGCTATTAAAATAATAGAAATATATATAAAAAATAATGCTATAAAAATAATAGAAAATTAATGGAACTGTAATTCATATATGGTCATATGGTCAAATGTGTTTGTGAAATACTTGCTTATCAAGGTTAATTTAAAAAGTGTTGTCTCCAATCCCTGTGTTTAAAACTGTGATCCTTTGCCTACAGCTATACAGCTGCAGAAGAAAAAAAAAAAAGTACAACTTTATCCCAAACGGAGTTCCAGTTTGCATGTTCTCCAGGAGGCGGCACAGCAGTCGTTTATAATGGAAAAATCGCCCCGGGCTGAAAGTTCCGTTACTTTCTTTTTCTCTTCTTTACTTTTCTTTTCTTTTCTCTTCTCTTCTCCAGCGGGAAGCGTCTCTTCTCTCCTCCTTCTCACATCACATCCGGCTCAGTTTCCAGAGCACTTTGGACTCGCTTACAGTGCAGCGTTAGGAAGTCCGAGTCAGCGAATCGGTTCGTTTGGACGGTTCGCTTAACTTCGACTCATTTGATTCATTTCTTGTCTATAAGTTCGCAAACGTCCAGTTGTGGCATTTTTAAGTGTAGAAAGTCTTAAAAACATTTACCGAATTTTACTCATCATTTAAATGCGTCTTCGCGCAGCATTTATTTTTGTAGTGAAAACCCGTGTTTAATTAAATTCTTCTTTAATTATCACATTTGTTTAATTTACTTTACAGGTGTCAGATTTTTGCGGGATTTACGCTTCCGTAATGTCGTATAGTTCACCTTACAGCCGAGTGATTCACAAACGCTTGGCGAATTGATTCAGAAGAATCATTCAAAAAGAACCGGTTCCTTCGCGAATCGGACATCTCTGTTACAGTGAGTGTAGCAGTTTTAAGAGGCTGCTGCTGATACGGAGACTCTTCCCATCCACAGACACTGATCGAGCAACTTTAGTGAGCCGACTGAACGGATTACGCGCTTTCATGGCTGCTCTCCTGTCACATTAACAACTCCAAACATGTCCAAAAGCCTGAAGAAGAAAAGCCACTGGACTAACAGAGTCCAGGAGGTTGTGTTGTCCAGGGGTCCGAGTGGTGATCTTGGGTTCGAGCTGCAGGGAGGCGCGGAGAATGGACAGTTCCCCGTTATTGGAGAGGTGAAACCGGACAGGGGCAAACTGCACCAGGACGAGCTCCTTCTGGAGGTCAATGATACTCCAGTGGCTGGACTGACCCTCAGGGATGTGTGGGCTGTGGTCAGACACTGCAAAGACCCTGTCCGCCTTAAGTGTGTCAAACAAGGTTAGTTTTACATTCATTTAAAGTGTGAAAATGTCAACAAAATGGCATAACGTTACTCTCAAAAAGCATTTACATGAAAGTTAATGAAGCTTCCAGAAACATTTGGACTTTATTTAGTTTTTTACTTCAATGTTGTTAAATATATATATATATAACTAGAAAGCAAACAAGCTCTGGTTTAAGTTTGTTGCTATAGAAGCAGAGTCGGTGTGTTTCTGGAAAGGGGGCGTGTCCATCGCCACAGTATTAGTAAACTTTTTGCTACATTTACCAAAATTGAGCTTCTTTGTTGACACTGAAGAGTTATCTTTCCGTTATCCTTCAGTTTAGTTTGTGTTATCAGTCTTTGTGGGTGTGCCACGGTTCTGAAATACATCATGACATTACTATTTTCCCAATAGGCCTGTATCTGAACCTCACAATCACACTGTCATGAATGATGCCAGTTTAGTTCAACAGAGTGGCTTGTCCTTTCTGTTTAGTTACAGACCCATAATTGTAAGCAGTTTAGCTTCTTTAAGATTACTGGTTTAGGATGTGAGTGTGGCATTCCTTTCCTTTGACATGTTTTTTTTTTTTTGTAAAACCTACCATCAGTGTTCTAGAGCAGGGGGTTTAGAAATATTTGATCCCAAGAAACCCTCAAATATGATGATCATATGAAAGGGACCGCTTCCTGACAGTATTTTTTTGTTCTTACTGTTTAAAAAAAATAAGCACTAGTTTTTAACAGTAACGAGAAAAATATTATAAAATAAAATAAAGTCTAATCTCATGCTTTCCAACCTTTATACAGTATCTCAGTATTCTAGACATTTGAAGATAACTGTTTTTTCTCTCTCTCTTTCTCTCTGAAATTTTCTGTGGACTATTGAAGACAGTTTTTTTTTTTTATAAGTGTGACTTAGCATCTCATTATATTTAGACATTTTCTCATAATAATGACTTAAGATCTAATAAAAATGAGAATAATCTTACTTTTTTTTATTGCAATGAAACATCTTATGTTTGTTGATATGAGTTGGTTGTCAGTTGTTGTGTTTCATTAAGTTAATGTCCCATAATAATGAGCATCTCATTTTATTCAGAAAATTCTCATAATAATGAAGTTAATGTTTCATAATAAGAAGAAACTTTCCTGTGATATAGAAACTTGATTGAACATTAATAATGTAGAATTTGGTAAAGCTGAGTAAAAAAATATTCAAGTTATAATAACGAGAAACATTCTCATAATAATGACATAATATTTCATAATAATAAGTAACTTTCTCATAATAGTGAGTTAATATCACATAATAATGAGAAACTTTCTCATGGTAATGACTTAAGGGATAATAAAAATTTTAATAATCTTACATTTTTTATCAAATATTGCAAAGAAAAACATGTTTATTGATATGAGTAGGTTATCAATTGTTGTTTTTTATTACATAAATAAATAAAAAATTAGACACTTTCTCATAATAATGACTTAACATCTCATAATAATGAGAAACTTCCATAATAATAAACAATCTATTATTAACATTATTACTTACATCGTATTAACTTACAATGAGAAAGTCACCCATTATGAGATTGTCATAAATAATAATTATTATGATTTTTTAAATCATATTATTATGATTTATTTATTTATTATTATTATTATTATTATTAATTATTTTGATTTTTTTTCTTCATATTTAAAATTTTATGGAATAACAGCTAATTATGAGCGTTCTCATTATTATTTTCTCAGTGCAATGAGATTATGATATGGTAAATTATTATTATGAAGAAAAAAAAAAACTTAAGACATAAGTGCTAAGGGATAATTATAAGAAATCTTCTTATTATTATGAATCATGTTTTTTACTCGACTGAGGCGGAAACGACCCAACCCTAATGCATGATTATTATTATTATATGCTTGCTTGTATTTTATTAGATGCATTTAGCTTCTTTCCCCCTATTGTCCATGACCCAATCAAAACAGATCCATTAGTGACAAGCCACTGCTCTTGAAATCTTCAGATTTGTTTGTTGTAAATTTTGGCTTGTGAGAATTATCGCTGAACATTGAGATTGAAGTCAGAGGCACTACATTTCAAAGAGAAGACACATTTGACATTGCCACCTTATTTCATTGCCATGACCCTTGGATTTTTCTGTAGGCACAACAAAATCAAGAGATCAATAGCTTATATGAAGCACTTTCAGTTACAGCACTCAGTTTCAAGTCACAGATTTTAATTCGCCAACGTCACCTCCCCCTTTGCTCTCAGCAGAGCAATGCTTGTTCAGCTTTACAGAGGGTCAAGGATGTGCTGTATCATATAGATAGCAACACTTTATACAAAACCTTAAAAATATCCAAACCCTTTGGCCTGATATTGGGAAGTAACTCTTCTGTAATGCAGTGCTTTTATAGCTAAATTATGCTTTCACTGTTTTGACATCCAGACACTTATTTATTGGTCAAAAGATGTGGGTTTTTCATTGGTCGATCTGGATAATGATATCTAAAGAGCACAGCTGTACTATATATATATATATATATATATATATATATATATATATATATATATATATATATATATATATATATATATATATATATACACACACACACACACACACATATGCATGTATGTGCTGTAGATAGTATCAGTGTTTCCATACTGGTAGTTAAAAAAGTTAGAATTTTTGTCGAAGCGTTTCTTGTAATATTTTTCTTTTTCAAGTGCAGTAGCAGGGGCCTACTTGATATTCATTGGACACAGTGGTAGGGCAGACACAAAACTGTGGTCGGTGTGGTCAGATGCCTATAAGTACCCTAAGATGAGATGTCTGTAGCATTCATCTGTGAAATAACAGGTTTTGAAGCACACACACACACACTTACACTGCCTCCCGGAATGACCTGGCCAACTTTTTGATGTCTGGGTTTTGAGTTATCAGCAAGACTGGTTGGCGAATCATTTTTATATTACTTTGAAATGCTGCAAGCTGACCTTTAAATGTAGTTTTGTTACAATATCATAATTATGGCACATCACATTATTGTATTTATGTTTCATTCATCCCCTTGAGGTAGAATGATATGAGGTTGACATAAATTATCATCTCTCAGCCGCCAGTTATAATTGTAAATTTAATTTGAGATTAGATGATGTAATTATAATCATGCCAGCTGAATTGATGTGTTAATGCGCAACGCTTCTGGTCATTTTCTCTTGTTTCCTGTATTCTTTGACCCTGGACTTGGTTTCACACGTTCCTCTCTCCACCCACTGCCTGACCTGCCACTTTTATAAGCCGCTTAAGGCCAGCGGTAGGCCACATGCTTGTTTAAACCACACCAAGGGGTCAGTATAACCAGGATGTGACATCGCATAGATAGCAAGTGCACATTTTCTGATACACCGCTTTATTTTAGATAAAAAAAAAAAAAAAAAAAAAGCCTTGAGATGGAGCCGGCGCTACAACAACTGGAAAGCATGACATCATACAAGTGCGGTTGTGGCATCTGTAAACCTAGTGCCTTCACTTTGGCATGAGTTTAGATTTATTTCACCAGACGGAGTAAAAAGAAATGGTTCATCCTGCAACCTTTGTGCTATGTACAGCAATAACTTAAATTGTGAGGATTTGAGAAGTGCGCAATTAAAGTGACTTTATAAACTTAAATTTTAAACCCGTTCACCAAAAATAAACTGTTCAGAAAGATCGGTTTGGATTCATTTACTGGTCTTTTCTGAAGGTTACACTTACTGTACAGTGTTAAGTCAGTAGGTGGCAACAACTGTCGGTCACAGAATGTTGAATTAAAGTGATAATCCCTCCCCTAAAAATAAATGGTTAGATTTTTAATTGAACTATTTTAATTTGGTTCATATGGAAGCTTTTTTGCCATAAGAGGAATAACATGCTCTGGTAAATTTTACCAACAAAGCTCTCAGAAGCACCAGGGAGCAACTATTCAACTAGTTAAAGTTGAAGAGAACCGTTCATTCACGTGTTTCCTGTTATGGAGAATCAAACCCGCAATCTTTAGGTCACAAGGCCAACTCAAACCCAGACCAAGTTTACTGCACAAGTAAACCCTGACTCATAGTACTTAGGTATGGCCATTAAAAATTAAAACCTGGTAGACATTAACCATAGCCCTTAACTTGGTACCTTATGTGGTGCCCCAGGTTAGTTCATGGAAGTTAATGGCTTGCGCATTCTGAGTCCAAGCTTTTGCAAAAGGTTGTGGAAACTTGGTTTAATAGTGTGGCACAAGAAACAACCAGGGAACAGGCTGAAGTCAAAACCAGTAGAACAAATGTGTGTTTCCCAAAGTTTATTGAAACCACTAGAGTTACATGACCAGAGTAACTTCTCCACTAGAAACCACAGTCTCACTAGAGATGGTCTTGCCATGAGTGTCTCTGCCTGTAAGAGAAGTGTTAATTGTGAAGGCCACTTAAATTCTGTTACTCTAGTCAAGTTAGAGCAAGAACTCACGTTTCCTAGTGCAGCTTTGTTCACAGGAGCCAGAAGATGGATGGCACACCTCTGTACTACAGTGGATAAAGATCTGACAGGGAAGAAAGAGGGTCAAGTCATAGAATCCATGAGTTTAAAAGAAAAAAAAAAAAAAAAAAGTTTTTTGGGGGGGGGGGGGGGGGGGGGGGGGGTTGTGCATACGGTTTCCTGTAGAGGAGCCAATGATGTCGGATCTACAAATGTGAACATCTTCACAATAAAGCGCTTGTGGTGGGTTGGGAACTGAAGACTGGATGATCCAAACACTGGAACCAATGTAGTCAGGTAACGATCATCCTGGTAAGGGCATCTGAAAGGGAATGCAGCAGTCAGAGGAGGACTCGTGGACTAACTGGATTAAGACGGCCATTACACACCCATCAACCAGAAGGTCCCACTGGGGCAGACTGAGTGGACTTGGGGTTGAAGTTGTCCAGCAGCGTCCCAGCATCAGGACAAGGTTGGGGTCAGTCCTCCCCAAAATGCGCACCTCAACATACACTGGCTCTCGCAGGACTTTTGTGACCGGATAATCAGCATCACTGTAGTAGGACGTGTAGGCCTCATCCCCTGAGGAACAACACGGTTTAACCAGGAGCTGCTGTAACCTGGAGTCTTAAGACGTTAGGAACACATGGGACAAGCACTTACCTTCTGCACATCCTTTGGTGACACATTGGCCATTGGCCAGTCTAAGCTCCACCCTGAGGGGTCCAGGGGCAGCTACTGGTGGAGGGGGTGGAACAGTGTTGACCTCCACAACTAGAGCTTCCACAGAAGTACCAGAGTACCTACACTGGAAGAGAAGCCTGGACAACAAACAGTGAGCTTGGAGCATGTCAAAGTCTAACAGTTACACCAAGTCATAGATCACTCACTCAAATTGGCTGTCCCTTGTGATGGAACCATGTGGTCCAATCCCCACTTCATACGAGGAGATCATTCGGTTCTCATACACAACATATCCATTGTCCTCCTGCAAACAGCAACACTGTTGGCATCCAGTAGATGGTAAGTCAAGCAGAATAAAACGAGAAGCAGCTACTCACCATCATGCCTGTGCCACAGGCGGTCACAGGGAACTGGTATATAGCAAAGGAAGGTGTGGACCCCACAGGACCACAAGGTGGGTCACTTCCACCCAGCAGATGGACCGAATCCAGACTCAGTCTAGGCAGCGTTACATCTCTAGCCACCACTACCACAAACTGACCATCTCTTATACACTGGACAGTCACTGGAACAAAGGCACAAGAGCAGGTTAATCTTAAGGATTAGTTTAACATTTTATAAAAGGTGCTTAAAAAGGTTCTTCACAGCAATGCCATAGAAGTATTTTTGGTTCCACAAAGAACCATTCAGTCAAAGGTTCTTTAAAGAGCTTTCTCTTACCTTATTATAATCTGAAGAACCTAATTCACCACAAAGAACCTTTTGTGAAACAGGTTCTTCAGACTTTAAGCTTCTTTATGGAACCATTTAGACAAAGGGGTTCTTCTATGGCATCGTGAAGCACCTTTATTTCAAAGCATGAAATAGGATAACATTAACTCAACACTTACCTGCCTTCCCATAGTAACACTGCTGTCCGTTAAAGCAGCAGTTGATATCTTCACATTCAGCAGCACTGATACCAGGTTGTCCACATTGGATCTGCTCATAATCCGCTACAGCACATCTATCAAGGGGCTCTGTCTGCACCACTGGCTTCTGAAACTGAAAGTTCTGAGGAAACCGCTGATTAGTCTGTTGAAACTGCTGGTCAGTTTTCTGGAACATCACAGCTTGAGGGTTCTGGGGCAAATTACTCCACTGTGGAAGAGCATGACAGACCGCACACAGTGCCAGCATCTGAACCAAACACCACCTTACAGCCATCATTCAACAGTTAGTCTCACTGTTAGGATGCCACCCAATTGGTCTTTTTGTACTCTACTGATTTCAGCTAATTAACGATAGTCCCTCCCCCTTCATTAACAGTCATGGTTCTCCAGACTTGCACAACTGGGTGATTCTCATTGATTCAATTGTCCTTGTTTCATACATAAAAACACAAACTTGAGCTTAATTGAAAATAGCTAACTAGTATTATTTCTGCCATTTTGAATTCAGCCTTGGTTTTATCCTGCATTAGCTGAATTTAATTGTTGATGTTTTGACAATTCTAGATTTTATTCTTTGAAACACATTTTGTACAGGCCTGTATTTTCAGACTGGGTCCAAAGAAAGTTGGTTTAACTTAACACACTCATGATTACATTGAAGCTTTGAGTGATACTTGAATCCTGTTCCAGCCATAGCTGCTCTATTATTAAATGTTGCATTAAAATAATTAAATTACTATAATTCATATTATAATAGAAGTGCTTTTAATATACTGCAGACACTGCAATATCAGTATCCTTGATGTCGGTGTAGCCCAAAATTTTATTTACCAGGGTGCAGGTTAGCCCTTCACTCATGAGGAAATAATACACCTCAATTGTCAGAGGAGGATTGGCTCCACCAAGGCTTTTTCTTTTTTTTTGTCTCTAATAACCTAAACGAGCTAAGCAATTATTTTACTTGCCACCATCACCTTTGTCTGAATCATAACATAAAAAGTCATAATTATGGCATAAAATGTCAAAATTACATTCGTAATTAGGAATTTTATGTCAGAATTATAATTTACCAAAGCATGATTTTCAAAATTATGAAATACTAAGTCATAATGAGATAAAAAGTCAAAATTGAGATAAAAAAGTCATAATTATGACATAAAAAAATTTAATTATAAATAATTTAATTATCTTAATTAAAATCTATAATTATAATTTAACAAAACATAATTTTTCAAAATTGAGAGACTATACAAATCATAATTAGATAAAAATACGGTATTGTGATAAAAAGTCATAATTATGACATAAAAAAATCTTTTTTCAAACTTTTTTGACGTATGTCATAATTATAATTTAACAAAGCACTATTTTTAAAATTGAGATGCCAATCATAATTAGATAAAAATTCCAAATTGAGATAAAAAGTCATAATTATGACGTTTTATCTAATCATCTCAACTTTATAACTATGACTTTTTTAAATGTCATAATTATAACTTTTTTATCTCATAATTGTCATAATTATGACATTGTATGTCATTATTGTCTTTTTATGTCATAATTATGTGTTTTTATGCCATAATTTTGAGAATGAGAACAGTTTGTTCAAGAGAAAAATGTGCAAACACTGATTCATTCACAAACCATTACTTGAAAAACCATTAGAATTGATTTTTGACTGGTAAATAATAAAAAGGTTTTGAAGCAGTGACCTAAGTTATATCTTTTGATTTGAAGAGGTTATAGCAACCACCTAAAAATTACCCAAAGCTCCCTATAAAACACCTAACAACACCCTAGGAACCGTTTAGAACACCTTTGTAACCGCATAGCAGCACCCTACTGTTGTGTCGGTGAGTATGTGCAAACACATCTAGTTTATGTTTATTTGCGTGGATTCACTGCAGTGTTTGTTTATGAAAGCGCAGGACCAACTGCAGTGTATGATATATCTCTGGGAATTGAGCAGACTCTAGCCTCAGGAAAGGCAGGAATGGGTTCCACCCCGTCTAGACAAGTGAAAATGTATCGATGTATCTCATTTATCTCAAGCTCTATAGCAGCTTGCCCACGAATGCTTGTCTTGTCAAATGTCTATGCGGCTTGTGTCTCCCAGGTGAACGCATGGCTTCCTGGCGCTCATGTAGTAATGATGTGCATGCAGTCACCCAGAAATCCTGCATCAGTCAGGAAATACTGGACCTCTGGTGATCTGAAGCTGTCTTTCGCCCTCAGCACTTTAGTTATTGTCAGTCTGCATGGTGCAACGCCCACGAGAGGGGTCGGAGTTTGTGATAATGGAGAGTCATTACTCTTTAACACTTCCTCTCCATCTTTTAGTCTTTCACTTTTCGTTCAAGTGGGAGGTCCTCTCAAGGGAGCCAGCTGTGGTGTTCTTAACTATAGCGGCAGTGAGCCCTGTTTTATCTTACCCACTCTTGATCTGTTCCATTTCTAATACTGCTCATAGGTTATATATGACATTTCAGAACAGAACACACTCGAGGAGCTCTGTCATTCATTTGCCTGAAGGATGGCTATTGCATTGCCCCTTTTAATGAAGAATAAATGTTGCTGGTGCCATATATTTATCATTTTCTGTTACTGTTGAAAGCTTATTAAAATTCACCCGAAATTTGAATTAGTTGTCCAGTCGTCTCCACTGAGGTCTTATAACCAACAGAATGGTAGTTTTTTTTTTTTGTTTTTTTTTTTGTTAAAGCAATTGTTATTAATAAGCATGTCATGCTTTTTCCACTACATAGGGATTTCTGGGACATTTTTCTATTTTGTATGTCAAGTACAAATCCTTAATAATATAATAATTAATAATACCAATTATCTAATGTTTTGTAACCAAGTTTTACTCTGTATCTCGCCAATAATATATTTTAGTGAAGAAAATAATGTATTGGTGTCAATGATCAATTTAATAATTAAAATATAAATAAATAGCTTTTCTTTACAATTACCATAGTTTCTAACCCAGGGGCCCGGGGCCCTCTAGGGGGCCTCAGCAAATTATCAAAGGGGGACACAGGATGACTTTAACGAATTTAAATAAAAAAGAAAAAAATATATACATATGCATACATACACACACACACACTCATACATACATACATACATATATATATACACACACACAGTATATATATATATATATATATATATATATATATATATATATATATATATATTAAAATATCTAAATTAAAATGCTAGGAAAAAAAAACAACTATAAATCCAATAACTAATTTTTAAAAATCAATAACCATTGTTTTTCATGGTTAATTAATATCATATTAATAAAAAAGTTTTAATTAAGCAGCTTTGTCAAAATTATGGCAGAATTACAGGAAATATTTTACCACCTACATATACGTACATACAAGTGGGATCTTGTATTTTTACTGTAAATTCAATTTTCTTAAATTAATCTATATTTTTAAACAATTTTTAAGATTTGTTTATTTATGTATGATGTTTTTCGTATGATGTATATTTTTTTTTACTTATTTTAATGAATAAGTTTTTTAAAATCCTGTTTTTGACACTCTTAGTCCTCTATAGTTTCTCCTGTAATGGAGCACTTCTCTAACAACAGTCTAATCTCTCCCAGGATCACTCCATACAATAGTATGTGTCTTAACTAAATATCCTATTTAAGTCACTTTGTATTGTATGAGGGCTTTGGGAGGTTTCTCAGTGGCTTATTGGATTTGCCTATAATTTGTTTGTGGCTGCTGTACTATTTGTCTGAGAGTGAATCATGAGTGAATAAAGGGTAATCCAGTAAGAGCGTGTCTGAGTGGGCAAACAAATCGAGAAGATTTTCTGTCAGAGGTTAGCACTGACACTTGATCTGAAAACACTTGACTTGAGATACTTTTTTGGCATCATATAAGAATGAGTGTGTAAGAAGTTATATAACTAGCACTTTTAAGATAGATAGATAGATAGATAGATAGATAGATAGATAGATAGATAGAGCCATCAGAACAATGTGTCCTACTGCTGCTGTTGAATTTTGTGTGTGTATGTGTGTGAAGCTCCATTGCTTCCTTTCAGCCATGTCAATTTATCACTCCTCCATGGCTGTCTGCTTGTTCACATACCCTTGCTCAAGGACGAATGATTCATCGGTCTGAATTTATCCGATTAGCAGGTACATTTGGGTCGATTTTATTTCACTTCAAATTAAATCACCTGCAGAGAAAGACTTTTGCATTACTTGTGTTGGGACAGTTTACTTTGAGTGGAACTTTCATCTTGTAAGATATGCAAGTGTCCATGTCATCATGTCTATTCCTGTGACAGACATAAAAAAAGCTGTTTCTCAGCCAAGAGATCTGATCCCAGTTCTGTGAGAGACATGTCTGAGTCAAGCATCATATCTATTGTGTCTCGTGTTGCTGGATTTTTGCGATAAGCAGTGTTGTAGGGAGAGACGGATCATTTTGAGTGAAGCTTCCTGTGAGAAGCATGTTTGTTAAGGAAAGCGGTTGTGCGGTTGTATTTGTGGTTGGTGATTCATATTTCCTCATGAGGCTGTCACTCAAGGATCTGCAGTCCTCCGCTTTAATTTGTTATTACTAAAGCTTGTGCGATCAAAACTAATTAATTTCTGAAACTCTCAGTGAAAGTGTGGCACCTCCTCCCACAAGGGTGCTTTTAGTGCATAACAGTTTGGCATCTGACTGAAGCTAATGGTTTAGCAAAACTGTGTGCCAGAAGTGTCATGGGAAATATGATTTTTCTTGCATACTGTGAATATGAAGGCTTTGTTTAGAACTGTACCATACTTCATACTGTACTACTATGCAGTGTATGCCTGTTTCCACCAATGAATGAAAAATAAAAAAAGATAATTGCGACTTTTTATCTCACAATTCAGACTTTTTTCTCACAATTGCGAGTTTACATCTTGCAATTCCGACTTTTTTATCAGAATTGCATGATACAAACTTGCAATTTTCACTTTTTTCTCAGAATTATGAGATATAAACTCTCAGTTATACAGTTATAAAATCGAGTTATAAAATCAGAATTGTGAAATATAAAGTCAAAATTGTAGAATATAAACTTGCAATTGCGATAAATAAGGCCACAACTGCAAGATATAAAGTTGCAATTCTGATTTTTTTTTATTTATTTATTTTTTTGCAATTGCAAGTTTTTATTTCGCAATTCTGACTTTTTTTCTCAGAATTGTGAGATATAAACTCACAATTGCAAGTTATAGGCCCGGTTTCACGGACAGGGTTTAGACTAAGCCAGGATTAGGCCATAGTTCAATTAGGACATCTGAGTAATTTTTATAGACATACCTTATTAAAAAAACATTACTGGTGTGCATCTTGAGACAAAACAAAGGCACTGATATATTTAAAGATCAGTCAGTGCAAGTTTATTTCAGTTGAAACAGCTCAGACTTACATTTTAGTCTGGGATTAGGCTTAAAGTCCTATTATGCTCTTTTACAAAGTCTTGATTTTGTTTTGGGGGTGTACTAGAACATGCTCTCATGCTTGGTGGTTCGAAATCGCATTATTTTTCACATAATTTACATTATTACAATACCTTCCTCCCCAGCCTGGCACAAACGGCTCGATCAGTTCCGGGTTTGATGAAGGCCCGCCTTCCGAAAAACGAAATGTGTTGTGATTGGTTAGCTGTCCCAGTGCGTTGTGATTGGTGAACAACTTACACGGTGTTTCAGTAGTGCCCCGCCCCTTGCCAAAGCAGCAAGTTCCGGATGGCATCAATATTGCCATATCAATTCAGACCCTGAGAATATTGAACAAGAGGATTGCGCAGAACCTTTGCACGCACAGATATTGCAAGACATATTAAAGTGGTAACGATATTGTTTTTTTTTTGTTTTTTTTTTGGCTAAATCACGTTTTAGATAGGATGTCAACAACAGCTTAAAAATAACTGCATTTACTATGTACAGATAAGTGCAACGGTAATATGTATTATGTTTATTGTTCTTTAATTCTAACATTATAACATGAATTGCAGTGAAACTGTTATACAGTTGAATTTATTTATACCATAGTCCCACAGAGTTACACTATTTGTGGCGACATATATATGCAAATTCATTCACTGGTAACGCTGTACACAAAGCAGAGCTCTGCTCACAAACACTGCTTTATCAGACATTACATGCAAGATGAAATGAAAATGACATCCAAAATTTTCTGAAGACAGTCGGTTTCCTTCAGAAATACAGTGATATAAAAACACCCGCACCGGGTTTAGATTTTGAAACATGTATTTGAATTTCCAGAGGCTGGATTTATTTGAATGATATTCTAATGGGCCAATTTGTGATGTCACAAATACAGGAAAACAACTTTGTAGTCCAAACGAGCCGTTTCTTGTAGTTCTTGAAAAGGGATTTTTTTAAAAATGAAATATCTCCCTTTGGAGTGGACTTTGAGATTTGTAACTTTGTAGATCTTTTTATGCCCAAGCATACACACTACACACTGACTAAAATTCAAAAAGTGAAAAAGCATAATAGGACCCCTTTAAGCCTTGTCTTTGAAACCGGGGGATAATGTCCAGTTCTGAGGGGGGAAAAGATATTTTGATATTTTCTCAGAATTGCGACTATATTTCTCAGAATTGCGAGTTTACATCTCACAGTTTTGAGAAAAAAAAAGTCAGAATTACGAGATTTAAATTCGCAGTTGTAAGAAAAAAGTTGTGAGATAAAAGCTTCCATAATTCTGTCATAATTTAATTTAAATATTAGTGTATCCCCAATGATTAACATTTAAACAGTAATATGCCACATTGTTGTCACGCAGTATATTATTTAAACAAAATGTTACAGAATTTTTTGATTTTTTTTTTTTTTTTTAGTTTTTAGACATAAATCACAATAATTTTGGGGTTTTCGTATCAGCTAGAATTTGTATCCTAATATTGGGCACTGATTAACATTCAAATAGAAGTACAGTATGCTACATTGTTGTCACATGAGCTCATCATATATTGTTGAAATTAAAACACTACTACTACTACTACTACTACTGCTGCTACTAAGAAGAAGAAGAAGAAGAAGAAGAAGAAGAAATCTAGCCGGTAAAATGTCTTTCAGTTCCTTCTTTACACTTGAAATGGGAGTGCAGGTTGAATGCATTGCATTGTGGGATACTACATAAGTAGCAAAATCAGTAGCTAAAACAACCTGTTTAATAAAATACAGTAGTTCAGTAAGAGGCTGTAAATTGTCATGAAAAACTAATTCTTATTTATTTATATTTTAAATATTTATTAGAACTTAAGAGGACTTGTGAGAAAAAGTGCTAGAAAGGTGTAGAAAGTAAAGGCCTCTCTTAAACATGTTCTGCGCTTGTATTTGCTTCCAAAAGATAGATATAAGGAGATATAAATAAAAACAGCTCGAGAAAGTACTTTGATGATTCACTGGAAAAAGATTGACCACAATCAATAATGTGTGTGTGTGTGTGTGTGTGTGTGTGTGTGTGTGTGTGTGTGTGTGTGATTCAGGGAGTCTGTTTGTATCTTATTCATTTTGACTGTAATTGCAGAAGGCCATGGACAAAAGAAGATGGACTCCTTTTATGCACTCAAACTTTTATACACAATTAAGATTTATTCCATTGAACCAGAGTAGTTCTTTGAATATTTATACACAATGTAATGAATGTTTTATATATTCAACAGTTTCTTTTCATAATGGTGAATGAGCACAATAGGTACTGATTAAATTCTGCTCTTATGCCTCAAGGTTTGAGACAAAAACAAAGTGACCTGTAGTTTAAATTTGTTCAGTATGTACACGTTTATGATTAATAACTCGGCGGATGTGACAAGCTTAATTGTTACTTTTACTGGAATGAGAAATGTTTGCCCACTTGCTCTCAGATTAGGATTTGGTATGTTTAAAATGTTAATTATTTAATTCTGCAAAAAAGGTTGATGTAGAAATGAGCTGTTTGTTCTTTCTTTAATTTGTATCTGCTCAAATTGAGCTTCAGGCAGATGGTTTCTGTCGTCATTTCTATGATTCACACCCTTTCACAGTGAAGATGTCGTTTATCAAACTCTGCCCACCTCTTGTTGCCATGTGGGTTATTAAGATTCATCTTCAGTGGAATATAGACTTCTTTTGTTGAGAAAATAACATAGGCTGCTCTACTTTCAGCTCTCTTGCAGTACTTCCACCATTCTGGCACCAAACTGTTTGTGGTCAGCAAGGCCTGCCAATGAAGAACAGCAACATCTAAAGCTTTACCTCTCTACCTAAGCTCAGAAGGTAGAGCGTCTAGTCTGGTCAGATCTTTCTCCTAAGAGCTCAGCCACTTTTCCCCAGTTTTCTTCAATAATCTTCAATAGAGAGTTCCTAATTAGTAACCAACCAAGCCAAAAACATTAGAACATTTGATTTGAAGCAATAAAAAATAGTTTTTCAAGACCAAATGAATTAGCATTTTTGTATTTTTATTGATTTGGCCCACCTTATAAATTATAGGAGAAACATCTGAGACAACTTTGATAGTTAAATATAGAGCAAACTAGCGGACAGGGTGATGGGGGGAAAAAAAAGATAATACATAAATGGAAAATATTTCAATGCTTTGGTGTTCACTTACAAAAGTTTTGCTTAGTCTCGCAAATGTATTATGTTACGAAACTTTGCATTCACTCACAAAACTTTTCATGTTCTCCCTCAAAAAATTATTGTGTTCCTCTGAAAAACTTTGCATTTGCTCACAAAACTTTTCGAGCGCTCTCGCAAAAGTATTGCGTTCCCCAAGAAACCTTGCATTTGCCTTCAAAACTTTTCGTGTGACTTCGCAAAGCTATTATGTTTCCCAGAGAAACTTTGCAATTGCTTGCAAAAGCATTGAAATATAGTTTTTCCTCTCACCTTATATATCAGTATTTCCATCACAAAAGTTTTGCGAGCGAACGTAAACTTTCTCCAGGGAATGCAGAAGTTTTGTGAGAAATTGCAATAGCATTGAAATATCATTTTTCATCCAATCTCATATTTTTCCCATCACCATGTCCCTTTAGGGGCTCCATACATAAATGTACCATAACTGAGAATCTCATTAAGAACTCTTAATCAATACAGTTTACTTTCCGGGTTGTTCTGTTATTGGACCTTTTTTTAAAAAAGGTTGATTTCTTGACTTCAGTTTTGTATTACGTGTTTAGGGTGATTTTGAAGAAAGTGTTCAGTAATTAGAAGTTAAGGAAGTATGGTTTTCCTTTGCTCAGCCTCACAAAGACTCTCAGAAACAGGCCGTCATGTGCCACATTGTGTCCACTCACAAATAAAACGCCCATCTTCCCCTTGACTCACAGTCAGCTTCTTCTCTCCTCCTCCTCTTTCCCACATGTCTTCGCTTCCTCCCTGCATCTGTCTGTTTTTAATTAATGCCTACTGTATTATCTGAAGTACGTGAGTCCTGTTGTTGGCTTGGCATGGAACTGAGGAGGCTTTGTTTACCAGCGCCGTATCTGCTTGTTGAGAGCTCACATGATTAAATAAGTTGATTAACTCAAAACAAGCACAAAAACAAGTCTGATTGGTGGTCAGGGTTTGTACCTAGAATAGGTCTCTTTCACTGAGAGAGCACTGATTTAGAAAGCTTTAGTGCAGCTTTGAGTATTATTTATTTTTTTTGTTTCATGTAAAACAGGTAAAACCATTGTAGAATATCCAGTATTATCTATATATTTGGTGTAATAGCCTCACTGTATCTCACAAGTGCTTTCAATGGTGATTCTTTGGTCGAATGAATAGCAACTATGATTGCTATTGCCAACTATGATTTTGTGCTTGTCTAATTAATCAAAATCTATATAAATGAGCTCTGAATGAATGGTGTAGGGTACAGAGTGTTGGATGAGGGCTTTAGGATGGACCTGTGGTCTACAGTGGTACAATAGGTGGACTGGTATTTAGGACTTTGGGCCCATGTGAGGAGCCCATCTCTGCATACATTACCATGAACGATGGGCTGTCATTGTTCTCACATGAAAGGAATGCACAGTTATTCTAATGAAACGTGGGAAAGGGGGTCACTCTCCTTCTTTTACCTCTCTGCCCCGTTCCTCCATTCACTGTTGGTATGCTGCTGTTTGTGAACTCTATCAGTCCTACATTAGTATGGAAGCTCAAGTGTTTGGTCATCTTGTATGTGAATATAAATGGGTACAGTATAGGTGTACAGTACCCAGTTTACTTTGTTAATGTAAATGCTATTGGCTTTATGTTTGTGGTTCAGCAGTGAACATTATTCATCATTAAGAAAATGATTTGTCTTTTGTAGAGTTTAATCAACTTCTAAAACAGCTTTCCTTTTCAGTTCATTTCACTTATCCAAGCTATTTCTGCATAGTTTTATTAATTCACTTTAAGTCTGGATCAGTTTTGGTACATAGCTCCCATTGTTTTACTCAAAATGCATAAAATTTGCAAAAACACAATAGTCAATTTACATTGACTTTACACCATTTGCTACATTTTGTGGGTTTAGTAAGAAATAAAATTGCTTTACACACTAAATTCCATATCAGTATCACATACTATATGCCCTTGTCACAGTCTGTCTGTTTGCATGCAAATGTTGCATCTAGCTAAATTAATTACCTTAAAAACTTTAATTGTGTCTTAATACCAGATGTCCTTGTCACATTCTTTTTGTGTTTGCATGTAAAGGTTAGCGTTAAGCTAAATTCATTACCTTTAACTGTGAACATAAGCATTAACATCAAGTTATTTTTTTTAACTTAAACATTTAAACTGCATCTTGATACCTTAGATGCACTTGCCACATTCTTTGTGATCTTGCATGTAGATGTTATTAAGCTAAATACTTCCTCTTAAAAAAAATATGTAATCTTGATAACACGGACTCTCTTGTCACATTCCCTTTTGCATGTGTGTTAGCATGAATCTAAATATATTATCTCTTATTATAACTGAATGTGAATCATAGCAAACTGCTTTTACGTGGCATGAGATTGTGGGCAATATTAGCAGAAAAAGCATTTCTAGAATTTCTATCTTATATAATATGCAGGAAGTGTTATTATAGACCAAGTGTAACAAAAAACAGATATTGTTTTTTCTTGTAACCTCTAACAAAGGCAAAGACAATATCAAATGTTCACAGAACATTACAGCAAACAATAAATAATAAAAGCACAATATTTACTCAAATTACGCAGCTGAAAATGATCAATCAGAGCTAAGTAGACAAAACACAAGCAAGCAGTTCATTCTGGTGCAGCTTGTTTTTTAAAGTCTAAACCTTTTAATGCCTCTCTTTCTCACTTGCTTCCTCTCTTTTAGCCTCTCACTCTTTCATGCTCCTTTAATCGAGGTCTGAAATTTATATTCTATGCTGTTGGCTGGTGGAGAAGTTCAGCCATTGACTTATGTAGGTCAGAAGGTTTAATTGGATCTCACTTTATTGAGATGAAGCCCTTTGTCTAAATGTGTGTGAATGCATATGTGCACACACACTCTGCAAATTGAAGGCCGCTGTAATTTCGAAAAAACAATATAATCTTTCCCGCATTGCTGGTCCCAGTGCTTAGCATCCTACAGGAGATGAAAGGATGGAATGCAAAACAAGCCGAGAGTTTAAGGTTTTAAAGTACATTGAGAAATTTCCCCAAGTTGCTGTCAGTGAAACACTGCAGCATAACCATTATAGACTTCCAACATTTAAATCATAACACTCTGGGAGTCTTTATCAAATATGAGAAGTTATTGTACTGTCAAAGGTTATTGGTTTGTTGTTTATAAACAGCAGGAGAAATTAAACTTTGTATTACAATCTTAAAACATATTATTGGTGGATACCATCAAAGGGTTCATCCTGCAGAAACTTCATAAGTGCGCAATGTGAAATGTTTAAGATGTTGTAGGCAACAGTGGGCACTTACAAATCACTTTTGAACAAAGTGCATTTGTGTTAAGTTAACTTTATCTTATTGCTAATGGTCTTTGTCACTCATGTCACCAATGTCATCAGGTTAATTCTTTGTTGCACACTGCTGTCAAAGTGAACAGCCCATTAGTAAACACCTCAGAAATGACTGATCTGCATGGGCAGCAACAAAATTCACTGTCAACAAATGCTGCGTTCCATTTACCTCGGAAGTCGTATGTCAGAACTCGTCACACCCGAGTTGACTGCGTTCTAGTACATGAGTTGGAAACCAAGATGGATGTGTCTGTTGTTAGCAATGCCAGTTGATAAAAACACATAAAAAGCAATATTTTATACACATAATATCAAAGTATCATGTCCATAGATAGAGGCTGGATAGCATTGTGTGTTTTTTTGAGACACAGACAACCAGAAGTGTTAATAAACAATATATTACTACTTTTTCGCTTACTGTTAATGTGCTAAAAAGCCATTTTGGATTCTGAAATCTGGGTTGTTGTGGTTGTTGAGTTTCTGAGTTGAAACTCTCAAGGCCTGTTCGTACCAACACAAATGTTCAACACAAAACTTCGTCAGACAAGTTGAATTAGCATTTTTGTTTACTTTTTGGCAGTAGGTGACACTTACATAAAGCAGAAATACAGTGGTTACCCATTTACTGTTTTTAACCCACTTGTAAGAAAGTACTGTAAATCAAGTATTTAAGCTACATGTTCTCAAACAGCCATTTTTGTATTCGCTATGAGGTTTATAAAATATCACCAAATACAAGAGTGCAGAGACAAGCAACTGTAGTTTAAGGCTACGTCTATATTAATCCGGGTACATTTGAAAACGGTGTTTTCGTTTTAAAACACTCTCCGTCCACACTAGCGTTTTTAAGCATTTTCCAAAAGTTTCTCATCCATACTTAAATGTCAGAAAGCATTAAATTTGCTTTACTGCACATGCGTAAAGCCTCAAAAAAAGTCACTGAGACAATACAGACGGAACAGTCATGATATGTTTTCATGCTATTCTTCTGGCAGGGTCGTTTTATTTAGGAAAATATCTCACCATTCTCTGACTTGTTCAGGTCGCATTCACTCAAGGTTGTTTGTCCGATCTAAAACGCAACTGCCCTCATGTTTTGCCCGCAAACAGCAATCGCGAGTAAAATTATTAAACATGCGTCATCGTTTTCAAATACCTCCGTTTTCACAATCCACACTGCAACGTGAAAACAGCGTTTTCAAATTTATCCACTTTGGAGAGCGTTTTCAAAAAGCTCATTTTTCCTTGACAAAAATGCAGTATCAGTGTGGACAGAAAGCTAAAACGAAGAGAAAAAGATGCATTTTCAAATGAAAACGTATTAGTGTGGACAAGGCCTAAATGAGTACAAAGACATTTTTATCAGTCATAACTTCTTGGCATGCTGATTAGCCTAGTGTAATGTTACTGGCTGGCTTTTGCAACAGCCTTCTGTACTGTCTAGGCAGGAAAACAGCACCACATGCCCCGAACAAACACTAACAATATAACATTGATTCCTGTGCTTTTTCAAACCCCACTGCACCTGTCCAGCATGTTCTGTACTGTATTCAGTTTACCCGACTGCTTCCTTAGTCATGAAATGCTGTTCTTTTTTCTACGTAATTTAATGTGCCGCTTGAGGAGTTCAACGTCAGCATCTTCAGACTCTAGACAGGCTGTAATCATTGACTCTTCAATGTGCGCCAATGTGAAAAAGAGGCTCAGGGAGATTGGTTGCTAATTTTAGCTTCACTACAGCACGGATGCTCTCTGCTCTTAGTGGTGTCGAATTGCATGCACTTGTGTGTTTGCTGGTCGTGAAAGCATGCAGGTGTGAGAGTTTTTGTAGCGTTGCAGCCCTTGTATTATCACGAAGATCAGTTCACATATATGAGAAGACGATTAAGAAAAAGGGGATGTCGATGTTACCCTTCTATGTTTCTACATCTTGCTCCGAATCAGTCTTGCTCAAAGATGTCTAGCACAGTTCTCCTCTTTCCAATTGCTCCTTTCTTATCTCTTTTTTCTTTCAGACTGAACTGAAGTAACCCCTCAGGTCAGCTTTATGCACTGAGAAACTAGGGCAGGGTCTTTGTGAGCTGACTGAAAGCGTTTAGAAGTGTGCTTGTCTGCAGACCATCTCAGTTTCAAAGTCACCGAGAGGTCAATCATGTTTCAAAATGTATTTACAATTTTTTGTATTTTTGAAAAATTTTAAATGTATAAATATATATTTTAAAAGCATTTAAAAATACATTTTACCCTCTATATATCTCAGTCTAAGAAAAACTTGGTTTGTTGCATGTGAACATATACTGTAACACAAAGGTTGAACTAAAAGGTTGAAAGCTTGAAGATTAAAACTGAATATATTTCCTTTTTCAAAAATATATTTCATTGAGCTTTACTGTTTGCAACATACATTTAGCATATATTTTAAATATATTTTGGCCACAATGGGACTGCTAACACTTCCAAACTAAGCAGCCTTCTATAACTCAATGCGGAAAATTCATGCATCAGATTTAACTTGAACCCAATGCAAAATCTGTTTGGGAAATTTCATTGTCACCAGAAGTCTATCAGCTGAAATTCTTCAAATTCTCAATTTTGCCAGCAAAACTTCACGAGTAACAGTAAATGATCACATTTTATTGTATTATGATGTTGTCTGTATCTGTTACAACATGTGAAGAAGACTTATTGTGATTGTTTTCCAATTTTGGAGGCCTAATTTAAAGAACATTTCACATATGTGTCACCACATAAAGTTTTAGGATCCTGTAATAAGATAAAACATTTTATAATGAAGCAAAAGTTGAGAGTTGAGATTAAACATTTACATTACATTTACATTTAGTTATTTAGCAGACGCTTTTATCCAAAGTGACTTACAAAAGAGGACAATAAACAAAACAACAAAAAAAAAATTGCACCAATATACGCTGAGAAAAGCTCTTAATTGCAGATAATTCATAAAGATTACACTATTGTAGCACATTAGTACAGCATTCAATTACAAAAGGTGGCTTTTGATTTCAGTATACGGTAATATAAATTCTAAGATCTGTTATGTCAAGATATCCAAGCTGTCCAATGCTAGAAAGCTGAATTATTAAGAGTAAGAAAAAATGGGATCCAAAATCCATACGGAAGTGTATTATGACAACACAATCACACAATCCACTTAAAAACTATTGAGATTCTCAGATGTAGCTGTTAGTCCCAGATTTTGGAGAGCTCAGGTCTTAAAATAGACAAAGCTGAGGTCTGGGGTCTGAGTAATAACCACAGAGACCTGAGACCTTGTCTTTGTTCAGTCAGAATAGATGACAACAATTACCTGCTAAGCTGAATGTCAGCCCTGTGGTGCTAATGCTAATTTATGTCAATAGATAGAGACCACCAAGGCCAACAATGACTTTACTTAGTCTGAAGGACGTATCCTTCAGACTCTGTTCAGGGATTGAATAACTCTCTCCTCCTGTGTCCCTCAGCATAAAACTGCATTGCAGAATCAAAACAATGAGAAAAAGTGAGAAATCATTAGCTTTAAGCATAAACAGACACCACGTTACCTGTTATCTTGGTTAAGCTCCTAAGCTGCTTTCTGTGTTATTTTTTTTTTCATTTAGATCAGAGCAATTCCAATCCCCAACATCTTTTGTTAATTTCATCAGCTCATTTGGGCTGAGAGAATGAAGAAATTACTGTCTGCCTACTGTGCTCTGTGTGACCGATATTCTGCAATTTAATAAAAAGATAAAAAGATTTGCACATTTATAAGAAAAGCACACACAACGGGACCCTAAAAATAGATCATTTTTCTTTGTTAAAATAAAATAAAATAAAATAAAAAACAAAAATTAAATTAAATTAAAATACATGGACAAATTGACGAGTACAGTCAATGTAAACGTTTGTCTAAAAATTAAGAAATTTCTATGAAATTATTTTAGGCTGTTACAATTTAAAAAATTCAAATGTAATGGCTGAAAATGATATGGAAATATGGTTGTCTGCAAAATGAGGTACAAGTCTAAATATTATGTTTTTGCTAACTCTTGAAAATGGTCATTCTTTTTTTCCGTTTCCTTTTGGTGGTGACGCCATTCAGTTTAGTGATTGAATGCGTTAGTTGGGTTTTCTCTTGGCACAGTGTTATTTTTGGCACAGCTGGGCAGTTTTTTTTTTTTTTTTTTTGTAGCACAATTTATTTTACATTCACCCAGCTGGAATTGGCTTGTAGTTGGACACACTGTAATCCATAATTGCAATGTGCCGTGGATCAAACACTTTCTTCTGGATGTGCTCCCCTTTCTTCCTTCCAGCTCCAACCATCTCAGGGTGTTTTTCTTTGCCATTGTTGCCTTTTTCTTGCTCACTGTGGATTTTTCAGACACTGATATGTGTGAAGGTACTGTAGTGTTATAATATGCAACAAAGAATATGGAAAAATGTTGAATTAGAAAGTACTTATTTAATGTATTTTTTAACTTGAGTTCCTTCATCATTCAACCTCACCAGAGACACTAAGCTACTTTGAATAATTATATTCCATTATATGAAACTAATGACCAACCCAGGCTTACAGGCCTCTAATTACATTTTTGCACAACTCCAAAAACATATCTGCTGTATACATACAATTCACTGCAGCTTCCAGTTGAATTGAACGCTAGTTGCAGTAAAAAGCACAACTTTTCACACAAATTAGAGGCTGATTATCTATTAATAAAGTTTTGATTTCACACAGTTTCTTGCACATTGCTATGTTAGGACCTGAAAAAAAACCTGTTATAGTGCATGTTTTGCAAACTAATGCATTTTGATACTTACACCACATAACCAGCTCCAGATGTATGGCTTTTCTAATATAGTAAACTTGCTCGGTAGCTCACCTGGTACAGCACTGGTCTTGCAATGTGGCGACTAGATAGATAGATAGATAGTAAACTTGTTCGGTAGCTCACCTGGTACAGCACTGTTCTTGCAATGTGCGCACTATAAATATAGATAGATAGTAATACAGTAAACTTGCTGTATATAACTATATATATATATATATATATATATATATATATGTAGTTATAAATAGGGGCAGTGCTTTACAAGCTGAGGAAATAAATACATCCACTTACATTGGGAATATACCACTCTATAATATAAGGACCTACTCAAAACATTTATTTCAACATCAATCTCTCTAATGCAATGCTATTTGTTTGTGAGGAATATGCTTTTGTCCTCTATTTGTCAAGGCGTCCACAGTTGAATGACGACCATTCAGTCAAATGTCCCCACATGAATAGCAAAACAACATTTGTTCAACAACTATATCGATATAGCACCACATTAAAATGCATGGACTTTGTTTTATTTGATGACTTCTATTTTTCATTTAAGTGAATGAAATCATTGTTGTATGGCGATCATTATACTGAGGATGGCAAGCAACATTTATTATTTGCTCAGTTTGAGCATGCCAGCAGTTTGAGGAATTATTTGTGTATCTGTTGCTATCGTATTGGTTAAATTGGTGGAATATTACCAGATACCTAATTGGACCTGTGTACATGATGAAAGTAAATATGACCTACTGACTTCTCACATACACTCCCTGTGTTTCTGGGACTCTGGTAGTCATGGTGCGGGGTAAAACTGCCATTAAGCTAATGCTATAAATGATTCAATTGTGTGTGAAGCACCACCAGTAGACACATAACAAAAGGTGGCCAACTGAGAAAATGTCTGGAGCCATTTTTGGCCCGTCTCTCGGTTTTTGATTGTGTTGGCTTCTAGCACAGGCAGTTCACAGTGTGTCTTAATGTGTAGGGTTTAAATGTGTCAGATAATGTTATCTCCACTTGGCACTGTGTGTATATTTTAGTGTGTGCCTTTTTTATTATTATAGTTTAAAATAACTGCTTTCTATTTTAATATAGAAAAGGCTGAACTTTCAACAGCCATTATTCCAGTCTTTAGTGTCACATGATCCTTTAGAAGTCATTCTGATGTGCTGATTTGCTGCTTAAGAAACAATTCTTATTATTATCAATGTTGAAAACAGCAGTGGTGTGTAGAAATTGTGTGGAAACCATCATACATTTTTCAGAACTCTTTGATTTACAAAAAATTCAAAAGAACAAAATGCACTTGAATAATCTTTTACATGCTCTTTTTGTTTTATTTAGCTGTTTTTAAATCTTTATGTAAGTCATATTTAATCAATTTAGTGCATCTTTAATAAATAAATAATTAATTAAAATTTTAAACGGTACACTCTCAGAAAAAAAGGTGCAATTTTGTACCAAAGAAGGTACAAACCCTTGTCACTGGGGCAGTACCTTTTAAGGGTACAGAATTGTACCTTAATATAAAGGAACAAATTTGTACCATTCCAATTTGTACCTTAAAGGACATGATTTGTAGCATGGGGAACCAAAATGTACCTTTTCGTTTTTAAAAGTTATTGGTACAATATTGTACCTTCATCAAAGGTACAAATCTTGTCCTTTAAGGTACCACCCCAATGACAAGCCCATTTGTACCTTAACTGTGGCAAATGTTCCTTCAAGAACTATTAAAGGCCATTTTCCTATTGAATAACATCCACACTCAACAACTGAAGCCAAAAGATATTTTAATATCAGTAACTGCAAATACATATCAAATACACATAAGTGGTTGAACAGTAAAATATTTCTTTGCGTAAATACATCTTTCCATATTACAATAAAGACTTAAAAAACTAACAGAGTATCACTTTAAATAAAAAAAGCTGCAAAATATTTCACAATACAATTAAACTAAAATGTTACAGTACATAAAATAAAACTACACTAAAATGTTACATTATGTAACAAAACTAGAAACCTTTACTACAGATTCTTTGCATGTAACACCTGATTTTTGACAATTGTTCACTTTCTTCCTGAATATCACCAGATGTAAAACCAGAGCAGCATAAAAAAAAATCCACATCTAAAAAGACATTTAACAACTATAAAGACATACATTATTCATTCCATACTTTCAAAACAAGCCATGTCTAAAGATGAAACATGCATACCACAAAGATTCACTGCAAGATATTTTTAATGAAATTTGAGAGCTTTCTGTCCCTCCATAAGTAGCAATGCAACTTACATATTCAAGGCCCAGAACAGTAGGAAAGGCCTCATTAAAGTAATCCACGTGACTCCAGTGGTTTAACCTCAATTTTATGAAGCGATGCAAGTGCTATGTTTGCATAAAACAAAACAAAAACATAACTTACCATTTTATTTACAAAAACATTGATCTGCAATACACTTCCACAAGAGCACCACAGTGCATTCATGTTGTGTTCATACAAGAGTCGATGCTGTCACATGAATGCACTTTGGATAAATTATTTTGTAAATAGGTAGTAAATAGTGTTGCACAAACAAAGCACTCACATCGCTTCATAAAATTGAGGTTAAACAGAAGTGAGTGACGTATTACTCTGATGTCTTTCTTACAATTCTGTACCTTGAATGTGTAAATTGTGTTGCTTTTGGATTTTATCAAAAATATCGTCATGAAGACGAACTAAGGTCTTATGAGTGTGAAACAACATGAGGGTGAGTAATTAATGACAATTTTCATTTTTGGGTGAGCTTACCCTTTAAGGAATCCTGGAAACACCTTAAATCAGTTACAGCATGCATTGGGCCAATTTCCTGAGATAACTGAAATGCAGATAAGAAAAGAAGAGTTCATTACAATTAATGGTATTTCTTGTTTGCCATTGTATAAAATAACAATTCCCACATTTGAGTATTTAAGTATTTTACATGACCATAAGTATTTAAGCATGCCCATGGTGAACAGGCTTCACTCATGCACTATTGAATGTGCAATATAGAGTTAGGGCTACTGTAAGGTGAAAGGTAAAATGTTCACTAAAAATAAGATGAAAAAGTCACATGGATGTCATTGAATGTCATTGTTTACTCACCCTCATGTCATTCCAAACCCATAAGACTTTAGTTCCTCTTCAAAACACGTAAAGATCTTTTGAATGAAATCTGACAGATTTCTGTCCCTCCACTGACAGTCCACACAACTGCCACTTTCATGCTTTAAAATTCATAAAGCGATTGTAACTAATCAACTAATCAACCATACTTGCTTGACGCATGAGAACAAACTTCACTGGTTCTTGTGGAAGCTCAAACTTGATGCTTAACACAAAAATGAACCTAATTTTTTCAAGTATTTTGTTTATCATATCTGATGAGTGCACTGATGAATGTTTATATGTGAATAAAAGCATAAATTCAATATGTTCATTATATATAATGGTTGAGTCGCTTCAGAAAATGTGGACTAAACTGTTTGATTCATATGGATTCGTTTTACAATCTTTTTATGAAATTTTTGAAGCATCAAAGTAGTAGTTGTGTGGACTGTCAATGGAGGAACAGAAATCTCTAATTTTTCATTAAAGCATCTTCATTTGTGTTTTGAAGATGAACGAAAGTCTTAAGGGTTTGGAATGGAATAAGGGTGATGATGATGATTTTGATTTTGGGATGAACTAACCCTTTAATAATTAGCTGCCATAGACACCAGCAAAAGAGACATACTGGTTGTCTTGTTCTGTTCCTGCAAAGTCTTCACATGGGCATGAAACAGCATCCTCCCCAACAGTAGACACAGTCTTCACCTGCATATAAATGCAAAATACACATATGTAATGACAATATTACACTGCGAGATTCTATCATATTTAATGTGAATGACTTGTTTCTTTAGTGTAAAGCTCATGAAACATAAGTTAAATCTGAGATGTGTTTGTGTTGCAGACCACAGAAGACTATGTTAGCATCTATTCATTTTAATTTTAGTAGAAAAAATTTAATTTATTTACATTTAAATTTTACTTATTTTGCACTGATACAGACTTGTTGTATAAGTTTGATCAATGTAACTTACTACTTACAAGATTTCTCAAAAAAGCTGTGCTATCCCTGTGACCAGCACTGACAGTTTCTCCATCATCTTCCTGATCTGAAAGTTAAAGACACATTTGCTGAGTATCAGCATTCTCTAATAAAATGAATGATATGTATATGACTTAGAGATGGGGCAGAATCAGGTATTCACATTCTTTTAAAAACAAAAAAAGACAGGCAGATCACACGGAACATGCATTTCAATTAGTCTGTATTGTGATATTTTTGTGAACATTAGACTAGACTTGTTTGACAGTTGTGCAGCGGCTCAAAATATTTACATTTATGTGCTGTTGACGCAAGGCACATTATTAGAAAAAACACAGACGGAGAGAAAAAAAAGAAAAGAAAAAGAAACCGACATGTTTTAAGTGAAGCTCTCAAACGCGAGAATCTTAAAGGAAAACGCCACCGTTTTTCCATATTCTAATATGTTCTTCCCTCAACTTAGACGAGCTGATACGTACCTCTCCCGTCTCAATCGCTCTAGCGCACGGTGCAACTATGCTAGCGTTTAGCTTAGCACCATTCATTCCTTAGGATCCAAACAGGGATGATTTTAGAAGCCACCAAACACTTCCATGTTTTCTCTATTTAAAGACGGTTACATGAGTAGTTACACGAGTAAGTATGGTGACACAAAATAAAACGTGGCGATTTTCTAAGCGGATAAAAAATGATAACTATAATGTATGGCGGAAGAGCACGTCGCAGCACTTCGACCTCGGCGCATGATGATATTACTGCGCCGAGGTCGAAGTGCTGCGACGGCCGGTGTTAGTTTTATAGAAATGCTGGTGACAAAAATTGCAATTAAATAGTGATAAACTGAAAACAGAAGCACACTTTTGAGCCCAAAATGTTTTGATAGGCATCCTGCTATTGGATTTCTGCTGTATCTATCCACCCAAGAAGAAAAATCTATCATTAAGATAATTATTTAATACACAAAAATACATGTTCACAAACACACTCCATAAATGCTTAATTTAAATGATTACACACACATTTCCCTCTCATTTTTCTTTGTCACACACACATGGTTTAATTCAGGGCTGTCTCAGCCATGCAGATAATTGTTTTGCAGCAATATTAGCACCCTGTTCATTCTCAAGGAAAATCATTAGATGCCAAAATTAGACACAAAATCACTAGAAACAATGAGCTATTGTCTGTTTTCTAATGCATGAGCATATCAATGCACAAAGAACCGTTACATGTTACAATAATGTCGCAGCTGCTTTGAGCAAACGCTGTGTCATTTTGTGAATTTGGTTTTGCTATCTTTTTAACATTTGACCTTGTGAAAATCAGCGCATGCATTTCCCTATCAATGCATTTTATATCTGACTTCCAAATCTGCTTATGAAGTTGCTACGGTGGCACCTAAAATGCGTACAGTCATATAACTTGTCAAAGCTGTGAATTTTGTAATTTATGCCAGCTGTGGTATATGCTTCGAATGTGTATAGGTGTCCTGTTGGTACATGTGTGGGTGTGTTTTTGTGTACGAGGTTGTGTTATGCCCTCAGTGTGCCAGCCTCTTCAACCTTCCCTGGCACTCAAACCCACAGAAAGAGGAACGTGCCAATGAAACGGCTGGGTTTGTTCAATAGAGCAACTCTCAAACTCATTGCCCTGCCAGATTCAGTATTTACATATTCAGAGAAGTCAAACGACGGCCATGTTCTCACTACATGAAGCTGCCAGGCTTACAGAAGCTCAAATGCCTTTGCACAGACTGTGTAAGACATGTAGTTATGGCGTTCTGGCCTTGATTCACTCGTTAGCTTCAATCTCCTCTTCATGTGGGCTTTGTTTACTTCTTCTGTTTGCACGCAGTGATGTCTCTTTGCTCTAAATAAATGTTTAGAGAAATCTTATTGACTAAATGATGTTTCAAGTTGGCGGATGTTGTTGAAAGCTGTAGCCTTGTGATAATTTTCATTTTACATCAAACATAAAAAGTCTTTTATGCTGACCAAGCTTGCATTTATTTGATTAAAATTGCAGTAAAATCAGATTTTGAAATATTATTACAATAACAATATATTTAAAACAACTGTTTGTTGTATTTTAACTATATTTTCACATTTAATTTATTCTTGTGATGGCAAAGCTGAATTTTCAGCATCATTACTCTAGTCTTCAGTGTCACATGATCCTTCAGAAATCATTCTAATATGCAGATTTGCTGCTAAAGAAAAATGTCTCATTATTATCCATGTTGAAAATGGTTATGATGCTTAAATATTTTTATCGTAATATCGTGATACATTGTTTTTATGGATTCTTTGATGAATGGAAAGTTCAAAAGAACAGTATTTATTTAAAAAAAATAATTATTTTGTAATATAATAAATGTTTTTACTGTCACTTTTGATCTGTATATTTGCAGAGTAAAATTATTAATTTATTAAAAGAAGAGAAAAGAAAAGAAAAGAAAAGAAAAAAGAAAAAATTGTCCTCAAATTTTTGAACAGTACTGTATGTCAGGCAATATTAGAGATTTTTCTAATTTATCAATATTGTAAATATATAGGATTTAATTCTGCATGCTCATTTACCCCTATTTACATTTAGAGCTAATAATTTTATTATTATTTTTTTAATACTAATCATTTAATAACAATGTTAAATGTTAAAATGTAATCTTTAACAAATGTAAAAGTTAATATATATATTAAATATAATGCTTTATTTATTTATTTATTTATTTATTCATTTATTCATTTAGACAGATAGTATGTGATTTTAATATTGGTCATTTATCGGTTATTGCCGTAACTTGAACATGATTTTTGGTTTATTTGTATTAGCCAGAATTTAATATCAGTGCATCCTACAAAATTTTAAGTCAGGTTACAAAACAAACAGTAGACCTACATCTCACCTCGACAAGCCACATAATTTCATTCCATTCATGTTTGTAGTACAAATGGTGCATGACAACTTTCACATCAAATTAAATATTAAGTTAAATCCCTTATTATAAGCTTCAGCAATAGTAATAGTGATGGTACTGTAGCCTTAGCAGACACCACTAATGAGCTTTCCTGTTTATTTATTTTCAAGATGTGAACGACAAGTTGAAAGTGAAAATCACTTAATCTGCAGACCCCTTTTTTCCCCGTAGAAGAGTCTAAAAAGAAGTTATGCTAGTCTTTTTTAAATGGTGTCTAGTTGTATGGTGTGTTTCAGCAGGGGGTTGTGCGCTGCTATGAGGTGCCTGAAAGAGCGATGACTAATGGATGGAGAGAGATATTTTAGAGCGTTAAAAGTGAGTGAGGAAATTACAGTTTAAATGAGTGGGAGATTTTGGCTGTTGAAAGGCCAAAATCCGGAAGTTCTGTTTTGGACCAAACTAACAATTTCTCTCACTTGTTTTAAAATGATGTTCAGTACATGTCATAGAATGGAGTGGTTTGTTTTGCCAAGAATTTATGTGAAATAGAGAGGAAAAGAAGAGGGAATGGAAAGGGGAAAAAGAGTTTCCTGTGAGCTGTAGCCATCACATCCGTTGTATATTAATGGGATATTTCACCTAAAAATTCAAATTCTGTGGTCGTTTACTCACCCTCATGTCATTCCAAACTTATAAAACTTGTGTTCCTTTTCAGAACAAAAAACTTTTTCCCCAATCCAATCCAATTATTAGCGGTTGAATGTTTTTGTCTGCTACCACTTTTAATAGTGTAATTTTTTTCACTGCTGTGTAAAATAATTCATCACATTTCAAAGTCTTTTAGGGGATTATTTGACAGACAGGCCCTATTGGTCCTCTCTGCTGATTGTTATAATGCAGTCTTCTGTATTCTTTTAAACTTCAGAGCTAGAGTCCATATGACAAGGCTTTGGGAGACTTCTAGCTTCAGGGAGATATCTATAGATAGGGAAATGACTTCTAATTCTTCACACTCTGGGACGTATAGTTATGAAAGATTATGACTGATTGCACACTGAGAACGACTGCAGTCTCATTTGTGCCTGAAATTTCAGGATTGTGTTTATTTTTTTATCATTTCATTTCAAAAGGTTACTGCTGACCTTTCAAGAAATCATATTTTCCCACATTAGATCCAAAATGTCATGGCCATAACGGGCTTTTGTCCCATAATAGTCAGATTAATGGTCAATACTTTTTTTTCAATGACAGATTCTCAACCTCCAGTCCTTAATACAGCCATATGGACCAAATGTAAAAAAAAAAAAAAAAATATATATATATATATATATATATATATATATATATATACAGTGCCACTTGAAAGTTTGTGAACCCCTTGCAGAATCTGTGAAAATGTGAGTAATTTTCATTTTGGGGTGAACTATCCCTTTAAGTTATGATAGCTTGATTGCTTTATTAAGAAGTGTATAGTGCATAAAAGTTTGTTTTAGACAAATCTACCTTAAAATTTGTTAATTTATTTTAAAAATATTGAATTCATGTTTTATTTTAAAGTTTATTTCACATTAAACACCAAACAGGCTTAAATCTAAATTTAATTAAATCAGTCATGGAGGCACACAAATAGCACTGTTTACTAAAATGACATGAGGTCTAATATAGGATGAGTTTCTTTCTGATCGTATAATCTTATATAAATATCTTACCGGGCCAGCTGGCTTGAAGATTATTATATTAGCATGCAGGGACCTGCCATGGTCTCGTAAATGCAGCTCAGTATTTATGAAGCCATTTGTTTTACTCCACCACTTTTTTATTTGAATAGCTCAATAGATGAATCCCCCTTTAAAGCATCCATAGAGGACATCTGTTCTAGTTTGTACAGTGAACGATGAATATTATATTCCATAATGAGTTCACAGGCAGCACCTGCCTTTATTTAATCTAACATAATGTGCAATTTATGAAAACTTTAAGCAGGTTGACTGAAGGATGCAGTATCTGTGTGTGTGGTGTGTGTTAAAGACCAGGATGTTAACCCTGTCACGTTTCTGTCAGCATGCCAACGTGATATGAGTGGAATGACAAAAGGACAGTTTCGTGAATCAGTGAAGAGTTACTTGAGCTTTCTTTCATCTCTTTCCCATTTCTCCTGCTCTTTCTGGTGATCCATTGAAAGCTGTGGGGCTGAATACATCTGAAATATGAAATTATTCAGGCCCCCCTTGAGGTTAAAGAAGATTTTATTGCTCAGAAGTTGCTCTTTCATAGATCACAAGGCATAATGAAGCTTCTAGCTATGTTTATTTTAGATATCTCAGATGTTTCTCCTAGAATTCCTTTTTGGAGACATTAGAATATACACAAATGAGACAAGTGTTGACAACACAGTGGAAGCGTAGAGGTATAAATTGAAGATTTTGATGAGAAATCTGCTGAAATCCCTTTTGATTGGACTTTTGAGAAGACGTATTTTCGAGATCTCTTAACTATAGGACACATGTCAGATGAAAGGGGTATCTTCTGATTCTCTGATGTTTCTAAGCAAAACTCTCCATTTGGTCTCCATGCAATCTCACTGCTGTCTATGAGAAAGAACTGAGATGTCATTTGTGATTTTTCCTTTTTTGTCTCCTCACTCCAGCATTGAGTGTGTGCCTCCAGTAGGAGGTGTTACTGAGTCACGGTCGAGCAGAGAGGAGAGCCGCTTCATGTGTATAAAAAGACTCTGTTGATGAGAGGAAATGGAAAAAAAGGAGGGAAAGAGGCTGTGAGTGAATGAGAGAACATGGCCAGAGTTTTAATGAGAGCGAAAAATGAAGAGAAAATCAAGAGATGGGATGCAGAGAAAGTGAGCCAAACGGAGGGATGTCAAGATAAATAAACAGTGAGAGAAAGAATGGAAGAAACAGAGAGGCAGATGAAAAACATATAAGGATGCCAATAGATAGGCCTGTCGCAATAATCAATATATCGACTTATCGCGCAATATATGTACATGACCTCAATATATTTTGGTGACGCAATATATCGCCCATTATATTTACTTAAAAATTAATGTCACCATGTTTTTTGCATTCCACTTGCGCCTGTGTATTTTGCAGCATCTCGTACATAACGTGGTGTAGTCATGAGGTGCTCATTCACATTTAAAAAAAGCTTTTACAAAAAAATGATATGGCCTTGTTTAGGGATCTGTGCCTTTGTGCATGCGGACATCTGATGGCTAAGTAGTGATTGTGTTTTTCAGCAATAGTGTGCACTCTTAATTTACAGAGAAAAGAAGGTCAGGGGAAAATCTGTAGATGGAAAAATCTCCATACAAGTTCTTTGTTCTTTTTTTTTTTCCCTACTTGTTACTTTGCACTTTTTGTTAGAAAATGTTTATTTACTATTTATTCAAGTTTTTTAAGGTATCTAATATTTTGATACTTAATTTCCATGATCTAAATATTCTAAAGAATTAAAAGTTTGTTGTCATTTGGAAGTGTGTAGGCCTTCTTGCATTATTATGCTGTTATATTATGATTATATATTCAGTGGCATAAAATGGTCTTTAAAATGACAATAATATCGCTTATCGCAATTATTTCTGGAGCAATATATCACACAACAAAAAGTTGTTATCATGACAGGCCTACCAATAGATGCCACTTCATGAATCTTTCATCTCAGTTATTGAACTATTCACAAATAAATCATCTGTAGCGGCATCTAGACAGAATCTCTTCATCTTTTTTCTTACAAAAAATCAACTTAATAAAAAACTAGAGAATAAGTGTCAAGGGTATTTTCATCTACACGTCTCACCTTTTGTTTAAATTTGAGTTGTCTAATTTTGTTTCAATAGAATGAAAACATAAATTCTAAAAAAAAAAAAAAAAAATGTCATAAAAGGAAATTAAAGGTGAAATGTGTCATTTCTTTGCTGATAGTGTCAACAAACTGAATTGAAAAAAATAGTGATGTTTGCCAAACAGGTAATGTGGCCCCAAACTCACATTGAGACAAAATTCTAAAAATAAAAATAAAATAAAATAAAACTTGAAATGTCAGATACCCAAACAAACAGAACAGATTCTTAAGAAGTCTACCTACAAATGGTAATATTAAACAGCAGAGGAGAAAGTACTTTCACAAAACAAAAGCAAAGCAAAACAAAACAAAACAAAACACAAATTAAACACTAAACAAAATACAAAAAACACAAAATAAAACATCTTCAAAGAAAATTGCAAAGCTGTGTTTAAAATAGATCAAGGAGTCAAGTTGAAGCAAGAATGGGCAGAAAAAGCATTAACAGGAAAAACAGAGACGTGTAAACTGACTCATGCTGTGTCAGAGAATAGCCCAACTAAAAACAGCGGTCAGTCACTTCAGGAGTCTATAATGCACTCCATGAGAGCATGTGTCATGAATCCGGTCTATGAACTTCCGTTCACTCACCACCAGAGGTCAACTCGCTCATCACATGGACTCTTGCATTGCACTTCACCAGACTACATTTCCCATCATCCATTGCACTGACGACACACACAGCTGATTGCACTGAGCACACGCTCACACCGGAGACTCATTACACAATCACACACACTACTTAAGCCATGGACTTTCTCAGTTACACTGCTGAGTGTTGATCTGCGTTTAGCTCTCTTCAAGCATGAGCTGCCTTACCGTGCCATTCCGTGTTTTTGTTCAGTTCCAGTATTGTCCTGCGTTTTTCACTCCCCTAGTGTTAGCTGCGATACGGAATCTGTTTCTTGTTTTCTAGTCTGTGTTCCCTGTATTTACCCCTGTCTCACCATTCGGACTCTGTTTGCCCCTGCTTGGATTATATCTGTGTACCTGGACTATCTCTCTGCCTTGCCCTTTGGATATTGTTCGCGCCTTGTCTGGATTATTGCTCACGTTTCGGATTACCTCTCTCGTCTAGCCCTCTATATACCTGTTTGCCATTTGTTTGACCCTGCCTGTATTTGACCATGTTTCACAATAAAAGCTTGCACTTGGATCCGCACGTCTCACGTCTCATCAGCCCCGTTACAGCATGGACATTTGATTGCAGAAACAAATGCAATAAAGAAAAATAAAACGTTATTATGTGTTTTTTTAAACATCTATACTATCATTAGAGATGTTCTTATTTTCAGTTAAAGATCAGTAGTGTATTGATCTATTCACAGAGTGGTATTATTCTTACGCAACCCAGGTTTCCAGCCCTCAACTTGCCTCAAACAATAGCACTACTTGTATGAAAACAAGCTCTGAAACACCTACTTCAGACATAAACCTCTCTATTTATTTAAGAAGTGCAAAAAAAAAAAAACATCTTGGTCTGCAAAATGTAAGCATTTATTCATTCAGTTATTTTGGATGCACATGATTCTGGTGAAAAACCACCTAGGCCTACTTAGGAAGAGGCTGTCTGATTTGTAAAGTGACCAACTGCTTTGTTTTTATGTCATTTGACGTATCAAGTGTATCTGAAGTCAATGATAATACAATATTAATCCAACATGGGGAAAAAAATAAGAAAAATATTTCACAGGTTCTTGTCAGTTTTTTTAGTGCAGCATACATCAGATAGTCAATAAGTGGGTGAGTGACTATTAGAGGTCTAAAACAAACAGAGAAACAAACAACAAAGTACTAAATTTTGAATCCATGAGGATTAAAAGAAAAGTACGTGCATGGGAAATAGCATAGTTATGTTTAACCTTTATGTTGGCTTTGGCAGGAAACCCTCTGAGACTGTGGCCTCTTTTCAAGTGTGTCCTTTCTCACAAATAGTGCACATGAAAGAAGGGCACAAGTCGAACCCTTAATGTGATAAATGGAAAAGTAATCTCCCAGAGTTTGGTTTAAAGGTTAGGAAGAACCCTGATTTTGCAGGACGATGTTTGTCAGACTTTTTTACTATATTAGACTATATTATAGTTGAAGATTTAAAAAGGAATATGAGGAACTGACATGACCAAAGCTACTTTATACAAGATGAATTTTGTCAACCAAGTGTAAATCTGATAAGGCAGTTGGGATTGTCCATCATTGATTTCAGCCTTGCAGCATCTCCCTTGAGGACTTCTGCTGCCGTTGTGTGTGGTAATCAAACAAAGGCATCATTTGAAGAGAGGCTAATGTATTGTGACTGTTTCCTGTTAATGAGGTGAAATGAACTGCCCCTTCAATTCCACATGGGTCACGACTCTATCAGTGCTGTGTGAATTACAGAAATTTAAACAGATCTTAGTCACATCAACAAGCACTGAAAGCATAGTTAAAGGTGAAGTGTGTCATTTTTTAGATGTTTTAAATGATTTCTTCTATTCTGGTTTAAGACAATTATTTGTACATTTATACCCTGCAAACAGCATGGTACAATTAAATTATCATACTTGACTAGCCTGACACAGCACCATCAACCAGTGGTGTGAGTTTGGGGCGGGGCTATCTGTTTGTTCAACCAATGGGAAACTAGGGGGAGTGTTCGGGAAACCTGTTTGGAAAAAGTCATTATTTTGGCAGTCAAGTTAATTAATTGGAGACATTGGACAGTCTTTTTCATTTACCAACAAAAGCATGGTTTTTTAGCAAAAGTAAAGAGCACAGGATGAAAATTAGGGGTAGTAATTAATGCTTTCTTGTATGTTTTATTTTTGTTGTGCCAATAAGGTGGTAAATGTAGTTTCATACACTGGCTACACAAAGTGTGTGCAAGTGAATACCGTCAATAATCACAAATGAAATCTTACCATAACCAATAAACTTCTGCCATAATTCTTCAAACGACTCGCCTGCAATATAGTCATGGCTCAGATAATTTCCCACTACTTACTACAACATTATTATCAAGTTGATGCAAGCTTTTCTTGTAATCACGATCATTTCATTGCTTCTTGAAGGCAGTAAATGCTTTGTTTGTTTGTGAAGTATACATGCTGAAGTGACAGTATCTGTTTGAGCAAACAATGGAAGACGGGACGAAGCAGAAGGGGCTGTAGGAATATTTAGACATTACTTCTGCTTGAATAGCTGCTATTGATCTGTCAAGATCAGAAGTACCTCTCTTGAAAGGTGTTTAGGCAATTTTTTTTTTTTTTTTTTAAGAATGCTTATTGTAATGGCAATTCTTCGCCATTTCCACTAGGTTGTGTGTTGCACAGAGGATTTGATGTATGAATTTATAACTTGTAGTGTAAAACTACTTTTTCTTTGTCAAATTACATTTTAAAAGAAATCAATCTCAAAAACTACACTTAATCAAGTTCCAAAGACTCAAGTTTTAGCTTTTCCCCTGGTCAAAAGACTATGCGTATGTATGTAGCCTATCATATATAAAAAGTCATGTGATACAATACAAATCACACAACATATACATATATCAAAACACAAAATCACTTTTAGTGCAAAGAAAATATCACAAAATTCTTAATGTTGTTTATGGCTGTACACTTATTTTTGCAGTTTTGTTTGGTGTCACAGAAATTTGTTTGTTTGTATATTTATATACATTTATTAATATATTTTTGTGTATTTCTGTAGATTAATTTGTACTTATTTACAGTGATTTTTAGCTGTGCTTCAGCAGGTTTTAGGAAGCACGGAGGAATACACCTGTTTGACACACAGCTGAGCTGTTTTAGAGCATTACTTGAATTAATTCATGCAAATGGTGCATGAGAAACTGGCAATATTTCTATTATTGTACCAATACAAGCATCATCATGACATTTAGTGTCGTACAACACCTCTCATCTGTTCGGTAAGACACCTCTGTATCTTATTAATCTACCAGCGTGTGTTTGTGAGAGTTTTTGAGAGCATGTTTCAGAAACTGTCATGCTTTCTGATTACTTCTAATTATTTCTCTTGATTTGGTGGAACTCGCTTGCTTTGCGTTGCGGTGTGTTTGTTATCGGTACACTTACGTACGTGTGTGTGCATATATGAGCGCATGGAGTGAATCAGGCTGTCGTTGCGAGCATTACAGAGGAACATCAATTAGATGATGCTCAGCAGGCGTGAGGTTCAGCGGTTGAATTGATTTCATCTGCATATAGATGATAGGTGATTTACACCCTCTCTTACTGATGAGACCTTGCCACACACACTTCAACACGCCCCTCAGGTAGTGCATGAGTGTTTGATGAACTGAGAATGAGTGTAGATTCATATCTAAATCCATTTAATGCTTCCTGGCACTCTAAGAACAAATAACTATGCATTAATGTATGTGTGTGATGCCCTGAAAGCTGATGGGCCATATGGGTGGCATTTCTGATTTAATAACAAGTGTGTGTCTATTGATCCCTCCGCACAAGATCCATAATGCACCACGTTTTGCTTTCAGTATGGAACTAGGCTTGATTGATATAAATTGGAAGCTGATGTAAATGCTATATTTTGGAAACTGTTATTTTGGAAGAGAAAATGGGGTTTGAATATGGATAAAATAATACATAAAAAATAAAAATAAATGTAAATTAAAACATTAACAAATGTGCTTTTTTCATAACTATTCTTTAAATGTTTATTTATTAAATAAGAAATATTTATTAAAATTTTCCTTGGCTGTGCAGATTTTGTGTGCATGTAGGAAAGATGGAAATACACTACTGTTCAAATATTTGGGTCTGTATTTTGTTTTATGTTTCTAAAAGTAGTATTTAATGCTCACCAAGGCTGCATTTATTTGATGAAAAATACAGTAAAAACTGTAATTTTGTGGCATATTATTACAATTTAGTAATCTATTTTAATACATTTTAAAATGTAATTTATTCCTGTGATGCAAAGCTGAATTTTCAGCATCATTACTCTAGTCTTCAGTATCACATGATCCTTCAGAAGTCATTCTGAAATGGTGATTTGGTGTGTGATACTTTTATTTTTATTATTTTTTTCAGGATGCTTTGATGATTAGAAAGTTCAAAAGAACATATTTTTTTGAAATAGAAAACAAAAAAGTGTATTTTATTGTTACTTTTGATCAAATCGATGAATCATTGCTGAATATTTATTTATTAAAAAAATAAATAAATAAAACTTGCCGACCTCAGACTTTTAGTATAGTTTTAGTCATATGTTTTAGACGTATGTTTATCTGTTTACCTACATGTGATGACTGTATATTTGAATCTTTGAATAAATTTGCAGTTATTTTTGATGATTGAACATCAGTTCAATGATGAATAAACACCTGAAAGACACAGAAAAAAATCTGCTAATTTAATAGTGTAGACACATATAAAATATCCAAATATCCATCTGCATTCCAGCATATCCATATGCTTATTCACACTGTAAACAGTATAAACATTATACAGGTTTGGCTCCACATTTCATTTTTGGTTGATCTTTCCATATAAGTATAGTCACACACACACTTTACTCTTTCAGCAGCCATGCAGACTACTGAAATGCCACATAAATCTCTACGGACAAAATATTGCAGATGGAGTGTTCTACAAGGTTTAGAGAAACCTTGAGGATAAATTTATTATGAAGATCAAATTATTTCCTTGCTTCATAATAAAATGTATTATAGTGTTAGTATTCCTTGAGGCCTCCCGTCTCAAACAGTGTCTGACTGGACGCACAAATCCTCAACTTGGTATGGCATAATTACCTCTAGACAAATGGATATGTGCTGACTATGGCTGAATTTAAAATTAGCCTGCTCTGAGCCACCACCCCCAATCAATGCTAGTCGCTTTATGTCTCTATTAATGAGATTCCAGCAACAATGCATGGTTAGAGAAAGCTAATGGGCTCTCACGCTATACAGGACACCTGCAAGTGTTGCCTTAAAGAAGCTGTAATGTATTGGGAACAAGGCTGGGCTCAGGAAACACAAAGTGTTTTTTTGGCTTAGAGCATTTCAAATGCAGCATAATGTTTGAAAAGATAATGAGATTCACATCTGATAGTTTCATATCAGTGAAGACGAATTAATTAAGGAAGCGAAGTAGGCTGTTCACCCTGATTGTTAAAGGGATAGTTCACCCAAAAATGAAAGTTCTATCATTAATTACTTACGCGTATGTCGTTCCAAACCCAAAAGACCTTTGTTTATCTTCGGAACTCAAATTAAGAACTTTTTGATGAAATCCGAGAGCTTTCTTACCCTGCATAGACAGCAACACAACTACCACGTTCAAGGTCCAGAAAGGTAGTAAGGACATCATTAAAATAGTCCATGTGACATCAGTGGTTCAAACGTAATTTTATGAAGCTACGAATATGCCTGCACGGTACTGTCATGAACGTGCGACGAAGACTGACAGGGAAGAGAAGAAATTGTTGAATAGTCGTTATTTTTGTTTTCTTTGCACACAAAAAGTATTCTCGTGGCTTCATAAAATTACGGTTGAACCACTGATGTCACATGGACTATTTTATCGATGTCCTTACCACCTTTCTGGGCCTTGAACGTGTCAGTTGCCTTGCTGTCTATGAAGGGTCAGAAAGCGCTCAGATTTCATTAAAAATGTCTTAATTTGTGTTCTGAAGATGAACAAAGGTCTTATGGGTTTTGGAACGACATTAGGGTGAGTAATTAATGACAGAATTTTCAGTTTTGGGTGAACTATTCCTTTAAAGAGACGCAAAAATTACAATTCATAATTTGCTCAACCTATGTTGACTTACTTTCTTCTTTAGACCGCAAAGGTAGATGTTTTGTTGGAAGTTCTTGCTGCTCTTTTCCATAAATAGAACGTAAACAGTGACCAGTGTCTGTCAAGCTCAAACAAATCAAAACAAAACAAAACAACTATAAAAGTACCTCAGCAGTAGACAGTGTGATTGGGCACTATATTCCAAGTCTTCACATAACAAATTATTGTGTTAGCTCTTGGCAAGATTATAAAAATGCTTCATTACCTACAACACTTACTTAAAGGGATAGTTTACCCTATTTGCAAATGATGGCACAACTGTAATTTTCTTATGATGCTTTCTTTCTTTCTTTCTTTCTTTGGGGTGGCAGTGCAGAAATAATGAGGCTGATTTTACAGACTGTGCTGTATGTCCTAATGTGCTGGTCAGCAGGACCTCTCAGCGGCAGAGGGAACATCTGAGAAGCAGTAACTTTGTTCTAATTGGCTTTGAATCTGTGCTCAGATTGGACCAGCTACACACGCAAAGTAGGATTGTGTTAACAAGATGATTTAAATGTAGAACTAAATGTAGAACTCATTGGTGTCCAAGAAATCACTAAGTGCCAAGCAAGCAGACTTTTGACTATTGGCATGAAGTTTGGTCCACAAATGATTGTACTCTAGAACCTGTTACTTAGACTATAAGGACTATCCAAAGAGTCATAGTTTGACTGGTTGTAATAAATCCATAATTATTATACATAGAGGAGATGTATCTCTATTGTAGCTGGTTTTATAGATATCTACCTCAATTACTTTTTTATCTGACAGTGGCACTCAGCAACAAAACTCACCTTTATATTAAAGACTAATTAAGAAGCTTTCCATTGATTCTCTCCTCTCTTTTCTCTTCCTAACCCATCTCCATTTCTTTCCTTTTCTCTCTCTGCATGAGAAAAAATGGATCAATAGGTTCTCATCATGGAGTGTAGCAGAAAATATCTACATTTAACTTCTATGAAAGATGAAACAGAATCTTTAAAAAACTGCTCTATGTAAAAATGTTTGTCAAATTAATTTATGAATGTCAAGTAATGTATTATATACAAATATGTATAAACTATTATTTTTTTCTATTATTTCATGGAGGTTGGCATACCACTTGTAAAAGCATGTCAGTCTATTATTATTTTACGGGATAGACCTATTTCAGATAACCCTACCCATAAACAAAACTTGAAGACAAAAAGAACTGTGCTTGGCCAGTTTACATATCTGTCAAAACCTCTTTTCCTGTCTGAATGGGTGGCTGTTGTCCAGAATGAGCTGCACTGAGGACCAGACTTTTTTGCCTCAAGTCAAAAGTCTGACTAGGCGAGACTAATGAGAGTCTGCTGGGCGGTGTGTGTCATGTGATGAGACAGGTCTTTGATAGCTACGACTACAGCATCTCCACCCTGATCTCTACACATAAACACTGTCTTTGATCAGCTTGGGCTCACACAGAAAGACAGAACGAAGATAATACCGCTCTCTGTGCTCTACAGCAACAGATGTGTAGATATGAATTTTAGTTTCAGTAGTATTCTTATGGCTGGTGGTGATGCTTCTGGGATTTGAGCTCATAAGGTTTTAAACTCATAAGGATGGAAGGCAGGCACGCTAGCCAGATGCCATGTGCTGTGGTACATTTTTAAAGGAGCCGTTCTTGCGGTAACAGACAGCACATGGTAATCAACTACACTCCACTGCGCTCAATTACAATCAGACATCTCAGAGACAAGAGACGAGACAAACAAGAGATTGCTTGGCAGTACTACAATAAACAAACGTGCTAATTTAACATTGCTGGATTTGATTCAGCCTTTTAAATGAAATTGAATTAAACTGTACTCAATGACTTTAGTGAACTGAACAGAGATAAACTGTGCTGAACAGAGCTTAACTGAAATGAAATGGGCTGTACTGAACTGAACTGAAATAAGCTGTAGACAAATGGATGAACTATGAGTTGAACTGAGATGTGCTGTAGTGAACTGGACTGAGCTATACTGAGCTGTACTGTATTGAATTGAACTAAAGAAAGCTGAACCAAAGTCCCTTTAAGACAAGTCATGTCACTCGGCGGCCATCTTTGAAACGCATCTCGGGCATGCAAGTGCAACTCCTATCTCTTTGAATGGAGAAACATCAAATTCTCTAAAACTATTCACTAAGCTTATGATTAAATTTCATATTTGAAATCACCAAAGAAATCTGACAACGACTGTGTCATAAATGTTGTTTCTTTTGCTCAAATAGCGTTATAAAAAGCTTATTTCTCAGGCGAAATCAGCCAGGAGAATCATGCCAATAGTCGCAATCCTAGGCGCACGTCTCAGAGCGTTGACTGTTTCTATAGCAACCGGGACTTCTAACGGCAGATGTGGTGACGCGCTGACTTTACAGATTAGCGATTGGCTCTTTCATTAAGAAGGCGGGGCTTCCTGCAATTGAAGGCTTAATAAAGCGTTGCATTTTTCACCATTTAAAACTATACAAGTGGCATGTCTTGGGTATTCTATAGTCTTTGGCTGAACTGCTAAACTGCTAAGCTCAACTAAACTGAGTTTAACTGAACTGAATTGAACTAAACTGAGCTGTACTTAACCGATTTGAACTGAGATGTGCTGTACTGAGCTGAACTGTGCTGAGCTGAATTCAACTAAGCTAAACTGAGTTGAACTGAGATGTTGTGCTGTAGTGAACTGAACTGTACTGAACTAAACTGAGCTCTACTGAACTGTGTTTACCTTAGATGTACTGTGCTGAACTGAACTGAGCTAAACTAAACTGAGCTGGACTGAACTATACTGAGCTGTACTGTATTGAATTGAATTAAAGAAAGCTGAGCTGAACTGAACTGAGTTGCGCTGAGCTGAACTGAACTGAGTTGAACTGAACAGAATTGAACTAAATGAAGCTGTTCTGAACTGAGCTGAGATGAACTGAAAAACTGAACTAAACTGAGCTGTACTGAACAGGTTGAACTGAGATGTCCTGTACTGCAGTGGTTCTCAACCACGTTCCTGGAGGCCCCCCAACACAGCACATTTTGCATCTCTCCTTTGTCTGACACACCATTTCAGGAGTCTCTACTAATCAACTGATGATCTGTATCAGGTGTGTTTGATTAAGGAGACAAGGAACCAATGAATTGAACTAAACTAAACTAAGCTGTACTGAATTGTGTCAAGCTGAGATGTGCTGTACTGAACTGAACTGTGCTGACCTGAATAAGCTAAACTGAGTTGAACTGAGCTGTTGTGCTGTCGTAAACCGAACTGTTCTGAACTAAACTGAGCTCTACTGAACTGAGTTTACCTGAGATGAATGAAACTGAACTGTGCTGAACTGAATTGAACTAAACTGAGCTGTACTGAACTGAGTTGAACTAAGATGTTGTGCTGTACTGAATTGGACTGAACTGTACTTAACTAAACTGAACTGTACTGAACTGGATTGTGCTATCTTGAATTGAACTAAACTAAATGTCTCTGGTTACTTGACTGTAACCCTGTTCCCCGAAAAAGCGGGAATGAGATGCTGCGTATCAAACGCTAATGAGAACATACTTTGTTCGACCGGTTGTGAAGCACGTGTGTCAAACACGCGAAGAATTGGCTTAAATAACCTCGGTGAGTGACGTCATTGATTACGTGAAACTGCAGGTTATAAATAGATGTGAGACGTACACATCTTCAGGTTAAACCTTTGTCTGAAGAGACGTCCAGACATGCCTACAGTGCGGCACTGAGGCGCAGCATCTCGTTCCGGCTTTTTCAGGGAACAGGGTTACAGTCAAGTAATTCGAGACTGTGTTACTTGAATGTGTGCGGAGAGAACCAGCCTGCTGCACCACACACTTGATGCAAGGGGACACCTCTTGCCAAAGCCTTAGCATAGGATGCAACCCACCTGGTTCAATGGGCCCTAACTCTTAGAGGTGAAGCTTGACCGCGCGCCTCGTAGGCTAGGGCAATAGCATCCCTCACCCAATGTGACACTGTTTGTCTAGTGGCAGCCATAGCATATGAAAAGCTGCTCTGATTTAAGCCACTGGCTAATGCAGTGGATGTAAATCTGAAGAGCATGTACTGGACACAGTAAATGAAGTCCTTCATTTAGTTGAGGCACAAAAAAAAAAGGTGACGGGAAGGAGCCCTTACTCTCCTCGTTGGAGTTTTCCGTGGCCCTCCCCGAGGGGACACATCTATTGTCCTGGGCACAGCCTCAGGACTTCCTTCTGGTCGTAAAGACTGTTTTTAGGTCCGGCTCCCTCTTAGCTGCTGAGTGCTATGAGCTGTTCCCCAATCTTTATGAGGGGGCGCATGGCTTGTGCACTCTCTTTTGGGCTTCTTACCTCAGAGGAGCTGGGCCGTGTTGGGACTGGGTGGCCGACAGCCCCGACACTAGAGCACGGTGGGGGAGAAACTTATTGAAAGCTTTCTCGAGCTTCTTTGCCTCCCTGCACTCAGATCTTTATGAATGTCAGTCTGACATGCCTGCAGAACTGCCGTGGTGTGCAGGGCAGCACCAGCATAACCTGCTGCATGAAACGCTCTCCCTACAAGTGTAGATGTTGCTTTACATGGCTTGGTAGGGAGCATTGACTTTTCGAGTGATGATGCACCCCCAGGGGAGAGATAGCCCACTAGCGTCTCTTCCACCTGGGGTATCATCATGTAGCCCTGTGCCTTTGAATCCACAATAGTCGAAAAATTCAAGGTTGAGACTCAAAAAAAAACACAGGACAAATATGGCTTACTCCATGAACAAGTTTTCTCATCATGAAGGTCACCAAAGAAGAGGAGAGGTCATCGCTGAGGTCCCTCCCCCTGACCACCTGACATTTCCATTTCTCGGTCACTTCCATTTCTACAGAATCAAGAGCTGCAGCGTTTGCTGGCCGATCCGAAGAAATGCCGGGGTACGCTTTGGAAGTGGGCGCGAAAACCCCCCGATCTGGCAAGAGCAGGAGAGAAAGGGGAGGACCCGCTTCTCGAGCCTCAGCCAGATCAAAGTGCGATCTTAACGAGGGCGCAACGGCTCATTCTTTGTAAAAGAAAGCAAGCCGAACGCGAAGCAGGCGGACAGTGCTCACAGTCGCCACCCTTGAACGCAAGAGCAGCATGCTCTTACCCCAAACACTCAAAACAAAACTCATGCGAGTCATCTTCAGAGATGAGCCGTAAACAAGGAGGCACGCATCTCTTGTAGATTAACTCGACAAGCTTTTAACTTTCACTTTCACAATGATACTGCTTTCAGCGTGACACACACACACACACAATGCGGTCTCTGAAGACAAAGAAACCTGAAGATGTGTACGTCTCACGTCTATTTATTACCTGCAGGTGCACGTAATCAATGACGTCACCCACCGAGGTTATTTAAGTCGATTCTTGGTGTGTTTGACACACGTGCTTCACAACCGGTCGAACAAAGAATGTTCTCATTAGCGTTTGATACACAGCATTGAGAGTAGCTTTTGATAGGGAACTAAGCTGTACTGAATTGTGTCGGGCTGAGATGTGCTGTACTGAACCGAACTGTGCTGAACTGAATTGAACTAAACTAAACTGAGCTGTACTGAACTAAACTAAGCTGTACTGAACTGAGTTGAACTAAGATGTTGTGCTTTAGTGAACTGACCTGAACTGTACTTAACTAAACTGAGCTGTACTGAACTGAAACGTGCTGAACTGAGCTAAACTAAACTAAACTGTACTGAATTGAGCTGAGACATTGTGCTGTAGTGAACTGAACCTTACTGAACTAAACTGAGCTGTGCTGACCTGAATTGAACTAAACTAAACCAAGCTGTACTGAACTGCACTGAATTGAACTGAACTAAATTAAACTAAGCTGTACTAAACTGAACTAAACTGGGCTGTACCAAACCGAAGTGGGCACAGCTGAACTGAAATAAACTGAACTGAGTGATTTGAAATTACATGTTATGTGGAATTAATCAGGGTTGCGTTTCCCAAAAGCAACTATGGTCTCAAGCTCCTTTGTTACCAGTAGAGATCAGTGAAACTAATGACCATAGTTAGCTAACGATGATTTTGGGAAACACACCCCACAACTGCACTAAACTAAACTGAGCTGTACTGAATTGAGAGAGTGTGCAGTATAGTGTATTTTGAAAAATAAAATAAAATGACATGGACTAAATGAAAAACAAGTATAAAGTCTCCTCATACATCTTATCTGTATCTCTGGCAAGTTTTAGATTTAGTATTGAACACTCTAAATTCTGAGTGTTATTTAATGTCCTCTTTAATTATTAAAGCGTAAAATATTTACTGCCCATATGAACAAGTCTAACTATTGTGTCCATTGTAAGAGCTTTAAACAAGACTCATCATTTATGACAAATTTGACAGTTAGAAGTACATTCCTGCCCTTTAATCTGGAGGGTTATTACACTGCACACAAGATCTTTATTTCTCCACAAAGACATCACTCATCTTTTATAAACTTGTCATTGTGTGATATCTGTAAAATGAGCTGAGAAACAGAGAGACTGTGTGTGTGTGTGTGTGTGTGTGTGTGTGTGCGTGTGTTGTGTAAATGATGGAGGCTGCAGCTCCTTCTGCAGCGCTGAGGATGATGGACATTTTCTATTAGCCGCTCTAACGCCACTCCCACTGTGAGAGATGAGCGTGTGTGCTCATGTGTGTTTATATGTGTTAGATGCAACTCAGATCTACTTCTACATTCCGCCAGACTCTTGGACTACACTATATGATTGACATGTCTCAGATAAGGCACTTTATCACAAGAAAGTATGAAACTTTAGAACCAATGATCAGATATTTATTATTATTATTAGTAGTAGTAGTAGTAGTAGTAGTAGTAGTAGTAGTATTTTGTTAATTGATTCATTAATAATTTAGTAATTTAGTTTAGTAAACATACAATGGGTCTCATTTAATTGCGTGGATTAAGCATATTTATATGCACAGGATAACTTCTGATGAAAAATTTCCACCTAATTGACAACACTTGCATGAATTTGTGCTTAACCTGTTCTAATACTATATAATGCTAATGAATCTGAAGTATTCTAAATAAGCAACCATGTGCTTGAGGTTAGTAATTTGCATAAACACAACCAAACCATCTCCATATAATGCTTTCCACAAAAAATTGCTTTACAGCCTTCCATCACTCTTATGAAATATATAGAATTTGTAAGGCCACCCAGAGTATGTGATTTTTCTTTTCTTATTTTTTTTTCCTTTTTTTTTAACGTATTTGTGGTTTCAGTGTTTTCAGTTGTTCTTGTTGTTCAGTCTAGAATAAGAATTTTGGGTAACACTTTAGAATAGGGAACACTTATTAACTATTAACTACGACTTTTTCCTCAATAAACTCAATAAACTAGGTATTGGGTAGGATTAGGGATGTAGAATAAGGTCATGTAGAATAAGGCATTAATATGTGCTTAATTACTACTAATAAATGGTTAATATTCTAGTAATATGCATGCTAATTAACAACTAGTTAAGAGACCCTAAAATAAAGTGTTACCGAATTTGGAATAGTTAATGAACAAGTACAAGTGATTTTTTTTTATTAAAACATTGCTATGTAGATTTCATGCTCTTGGTAAATGAGACCCAATGCATGTATAATTAGCATGTTTTAATTTTTACATTAACATTTATTAGGATGTTATTTTGGGACTATGTGTGTGTGTGTATATATATATATATATATATATATATATATACATACAATTGAGTACTGAGAAATATCAGTTAACAACATGTACTTACTATCGAGTTAAGGTTAGGATTAGGGTTTGGTGTTTGGTTATTGCATGCAATTAAGCATAATTTATTGCTATTTCTAGAGTAATTACATGTAACATGTAACAATGACACTTAAAGAAAGTGTTAACCAATATTGTAAGACATTGCATTCCTCGGCAGTTGCTGAGCAGGTTTCTAAATGAGCATGTCTGCTCACTGGTTTCAGCTCAGTCCCTCTGTCCTAATTAGAGGCTTATTATCTAAACAGCTGTCTTCCTGATGCCCACTCCAAATATGGGGGCACGTAGAAACTCGTGCACACACACAGAGTCATTACTGAGATATTAAACTATAATAAAGTGCTACATCTCCCTGCTGGGCTGAAAGGTGCGGTGCTGCTGCGTGTAGCAAATAATGATTTTATGATTTAATGCAGTGTGAGAGTGAAACATGTTAACTCGCCAGATGTTGCTCACTTGTTTGTGTTTGTGAGAATGGTCAAACATGTATTATGTAGGTTTTTCTGGCTGCCCGCCACTAGCCAAATGTATAACTAGGTCTGCATGGCTACTAGCTGGTTTATGTTAGTTAATTAAACGGCTGCTATTTTGGGAAAAAAAAAAAAATGTCCATGCTTTTTTCCTTGTGAGGTCATTCAGAACCATAAACACATATTAGGTTCTTGTTTACATGTCAGTGCAGTTCTATATTTAATCATTTAGTGTTGGTGTTGATGTTGTTACTTATTTTTTTAGGTCAACCACTCATAACCAATGTCATTTAAATATAGAAGTCTTAAAGTTACAGTATCAAAAACAGCCTGTTCAGCGTTAACACAGTGGCCCAACCAGTTGTGATGGAATAAATGGATTTGTTAACGATAGAAAGGAATTCAAGGCACTTCTTCCAGTCCAAAAATGTTCACAATAGAAGCATTAAAAATGGCTAAAACACTGCACACTGATGCATTTCAGCCTTTAGCCTTCTTCTGAGAGTGTCAGGTACAAAATGAGTCACAGGTGTAGATGTAATTAGTCAGTGAAGTTGGAAGCAACCAAAAGAACCATTAAAGGGGGACCTATAACCTTGTTAACCATTACAAAATATGATGTAAATGCACAAAATATAAAAGTTTATAGTAAACTGTTAATTTTAAACAACAGTTTTTCTGTATTCTCACTTATACGAGTTTTGTAACACTTTAATACAGGGACCGATTCTCACAGTTGCTTATTAGCATGCCTATTATTAACATATTGGCTGTTTATTAGTACTTATAAAGCACATATTCTCCATGACCATATTCTACATCCCTAATCCTACCCCAATACCTAAACTTAACAACTACCTTACTAACTATTAATAAGCAGCAAATTAGGAGTTTTTAATGGCAAAAGTTGTAGTTAATGGTTTGTTAATAGCGAGAATTGGACCTTAAAATGAAGTGTGTCCATAATATTTAAACTGTTCTGCTTTATATTTTACTATATGTAAGTTTTTATGCATATTATGTGTATACTATTCGTATTTAATCATTTGAAATATATTTCACCTTTAATATTTTACTTGCCATGAGGCAGGTGACAGATGCCTGTCTTTATGGTATATACAATTGCTCTTTCCTCAAAAATGTTAAAAATGTTCCTTTTGGTACTGAGGTTCTGGAAGGCAGCAGCTGTGGGACGTTATGAGAATTTAATACAGTCTGTTCTCTCTCTCTGGGGGTTCTTATGGCACCTGTTCTTCATCATGTGCTCTGTACTCACTCAAGGGCAATGGCACCCTGAACACTTCACTTACTCATTTTGTGTGGGTTTGTTATGAAATGTTTTGAAACTTGGCAAACCAAGTTGTGCTGCTGACTGTGAAGTTCTTGTCTACACTAGAAGAAATATCAGACCTCCCTTGACCTTTACTTACAGAAAAGGTTCTTAGAATTTCTGTTTTAAAGATTCACCTAAGACATGACTTGAAAGTGTGCCCAAAATTTCTTACAGCATTTTACATAATATTTTTTGTAATGAAATAAGTAATACAATTTATTGTTGTAGTTTCATATTACATAGAATGTGTAATCGGTTCAATCAAATTTTTTAAAAAGATCCAGTTTAAAGGGATAGTTCACCCAAAAATGAAAATTATGTCATTAATTACTCACCTTCTTGTCGTTCCAAACCCGTAAGACCTTCGTTCATCTTCAGAACACAAATTAAGATATTTTTGATGAAATCTGAGAGCTTTCTGACCCTTCAACGGAACTGACACGTTCAAGGCCCAGAAAAGTAGTAAGGACATCATTAAAATAGTCCATGTGACATCAGTGTTTCAACCTTAATTTTAGGAAGCTACAAGAATATTTTTTGTGTGCAAAGAAAACAAAAATAACGCCTTCATTCAACAATTTCTTCTCTTATATATCAGTCTTTGATATGCGGTCACAGTGGCAGTACCGTTGCTGTCTATGCAGGGTCAGAAAGCTCTCGGATTTCGTCAAAAATATCTTAATTTGTGTTCTGAAGAGGAACGAAGGTCTTACGGGTTTAGAATTACATGAGGGTGAGTAATTAATGACAGAATTTTCATTTCTGGGTGAGCTCACCTTAAGACAACAAATGCAACTCGAACATCATTAGTTTGAAAAACAAACTGAAAGCTCAGAGTTGTGATGGATCTTCAGATCTACATTAGTAGCTGACACATTTGGCTGATGAAAATTCAGCTTTGCCACTGCAGGAATAAATTACATTTTAAAATATATTAAAATATAAAACAGTTATTTTAAATAGTAATGTTTAATATTACTGTTTGACTGTATTTTTTGATCAAGTTAATCCAGCCTTGGTGTTTTTTTATTGCATTTTTTATATTTGCTTTACATTCATATTTTTGTGAATGCTAAATAGTTGAAATCTACTATTGTTCATGCAGTAAAAATAAAACACTAAAAAGCGAAATCATTTTAGGCATTTAGGCAACACAACATAGTAATTTACATTATGAAAAATGGATATAAAATCTGCTGTACGTATCCGGTCCACCCATAGAGGGCAATGAATCTCTTCCCATCCTCCATCTCGTACACAGGGAGAGAGAGCTTTGTGATAGGTTCCCACTGTTATGCACGTTTCTTCTGCAGCGTCCCAGTGCTCAACCTCTCTTTCTCTCTCTGTCTGTCTCTCTCTCTCTCGGTCACTGCAGAGCGACACTCTCTGTTACAGCAGTGTGCAGAGAGACAGCCTGTAGAACTGAACCCATCTAACACTGCTAGGAAACCTGCACACTGTGGCCGTAGACCTGTGGAGACCTGGACTGCACACACACACACACACACACACATGCAATCACAGACACGCTCAGATCATCGCCTGCAACATCTGGCTGAGCCGTGCAAGAGAAGTGCCGTTCCATTGCGCTCTGTGAGTCGACTTACGATTCGTGTCTGTGTGTGCGTGTGCTAGGGATTTGAACGAGGCTTTGGGGTTTGCAGTCTTGATTTATTTCTCTCCAAGGAGCTGAGTGTGTGAGACTCATTAATTTGTGTGTCATTTGGCGTTAATTTGCTGTCCTGTGACATTCAGACAGAACTGTGTGCTGATGATGTCTGTGTGATTTGATTGTAAACCAAAGGTTTTCTTTAACTGATTGTGTGTGTGTGTGTGTGTGTGTGTGTAAATAGCATGATTGTCATGTCTGGTTAACCAGCATGTCTGAAGTAGGTTATTCTAGATGCATCGGGCTTGTTCTACATGGAGTTTTAAAATCCACCGGTGTGTGCACGAGTCTATGCATGAATCGATGGATGATGTATATGTCTAGTGGGTGCACGTTTGAAGCATTAAAAAACGGTTTCTGAAACCCACACAAGCATAGTTACTTAGTATGACGTCTTTTTTAGCACTGTCCTTATGGTTTTTGACGACATATGACTTTGCGCCGGTGATGTCTTGCGTTTCAGCCAGACTGTGTGTGTTTAAATTATGGTTTAGGGAATAGTTCACCCAAAAAACATGCAATGTATAAAAGGAGAAAGTTTGAGATATGTTCATGCTGCCCTTTTCCATACAATGAAAGTGGATAGGGACTGGAGATTTTGTGCTCTAAAAAGGTTATAAAAAACAAAAACTATAAAAGTAGTATGTATGACTTGTATGTCTTATATGATAGCTTTGTGTAAGGAACAGACTGAAATTTAAGCTATTATTACTTGAAAATCTTGTTTGATAGCCATGGTTACCTTTCAAGTGGATGGGGACTGGGATTGTCAATGAAAGTGGATGGGGACAAGATATCAAGCATCAAAATGACAAAATGATCTATGATCATAAAAAAATATGATCACTTTGTGTGAGAAACAGGCCAAAATTCTCTGAAAAAAAGTCATTATTCTCTGAATTGTATGCTCCACCATCACCGAGCTTAAATTTTAGGATGAAGAAATGTTAGGTTTTGGAAGAATTTGAAAATTTGGAAAAATGTGGTATATTCTCACTAGTTTTGTAACTGAATGTGACACACAAAGTTCGAATATACACACTGTCAAATCTTACTTCTTTTTTTTTTTTTTAATGAACTGGCCCTTTAAGGATTTAAGCTGTACTGTGCAATTTTTCTTGTTGCTTTTTTTTTTTTTTTTTCTTGTTGCTTTTTTGTTTGCCAAGCCAAGCTCAAATATATGCAAGCTCAAATGTTCATTTTTGGGTGACCTAGCTGTTTAATGATGTAAGCTTTAATGTGAAATTTACTAATTATTTAAAAAAAATGTTTGTTGGAAAAAGGCAGAATTTTTTACAATTTAAAAATGTTCTCACTAGTCTTGTAACCATTTCCAATGCACCTTTCAAATATTTATGTGAACTGGCCCTTTAAGGATTTAAGCTTTACTATGAAACCAACTTAATAATAGTTATTTATTAAAGATTATTATTATTTACTTTTTTTAATGATTTTCAAATTTTGAGAAATGCAGTTGATGTGTGTAGGTGGGGGATATCAACCTTTATTTTCCTTATGTCTATATATTTCACTTGCTTTTTTCCATATACTCTCATGTCTCTCTCTCTCTCTCTTTCTGTTTTTCACTTTACCCCCTCTCTCATTCTCACTCTTTATCCATTTGTCTGCTGATGAAGCACATTTTTCTGAAGAGAACCCCCTCCCCATTTCATCACGGGATGTAATAATGATGACAATGTGTGTGTGAGTGTGTGTGTGTGTATTTATCACCGGGACGCCCCATGGGGAACCCTGCACTCTTATGTGTTCAGAAATCATTTCTATGTTGTAGGAAAAATATGATGGTGTGTGTATGAACAGCATTGTGTGCTTATATCGATGAGAACCAAGCTAAACAGGAAGGAAGGACCCTCTTAGGTGCTTGAAAAAGCTTTTTGACCACAGAACAAAGTGGAAACTATCACAGACATATTCTCGCAGCTCTTCAGGCGATCGCTTTGAGGTTAGGTTTTTGTATCGAGTGACTAAATCACGGTTTGCTGCAGTATTGTCAGGCCTTTTCCTCAGAAAATAGAATGGCTCCACACACGTTCACGTAACGGAGTCCTTTATTACCACTGAAAAACTGCACACAAAGGCGTTTCTTCACAGAGTTTACTGTGAATGTGAAGTAAACGCCAAGGAGCCTGTTATCAGATGAGATTGTATCGCGGTGGATGGTCATCTAACCGTCTGTATTTGTGTTACAGGAGGTGTTGTGGATAAAGATCTCAGGCAGTATCTCAACCTGCGTTTCCAGAAGGGCTCTTTGGACCATGAGCTGCAACAAATAATTCGGGACAACCTCTATCTTCGTACAGTACCCTGTGAGTAACTCTTTACCCTGATTTCCTTAACCTTCGACACTGCTGCCCTTACTGACTTGGTCCTCTAGGCCAGGCCACTGACTGATTAAATCTTGGCTGATGTTGTCTGATCACTGCACTTGATTTTATGCATTTGAAATTGTTTCAAACCTTGCAATGATGCTAGGGGTGGTGTACAAAGGATCGGTATGGTTTTGGTTGCAAGGCTGTTTGCTTTCTAACAGTGTTGAGGTGTGGTCACCTTAGGGAAATTTCTGCAAATTTTGCAGTGCAAAAAAGGCTAATCATCAATAGCATAACAATGTATGAAGCATTGTGTTAGTCAACACTGCAAATTTTAAAGAGGCCAGCTTGAAACAGTTGCGAAATCTGTGTGGGAAATAATTCAACTTTACGCAAAATTCCTGATCATGTGGATTCCTATTGAAATGATTGGATTTTGCATGTGAAAATACACAAAAAGGTATTTTTACCTTTTTGTGTGGCCATTTTTTTTCTACCCATATAAAACATTTTTGTGTATTATGATTTATGTCTATTACTTTGATGCAATTTTAATGTATTATTTAACATTTTTGTGTATTATGATTTATATCTAGTGCTTTGATGCAATTTCGATGTATTACTTTGATGTATTATTTCAATTATTTATTTGTTTATTAAATATTAACAGTATTTTATGCTATATTGTAAATAATTGCTTAAATTGGAATATTATCAGAAATAATATATAGAAATATATCAGATAGTACAAATGGAAAGTGCAGGGACTTTTTATGTATTTATTATTATTATTATTTATTTACTTATTTATTTATTTGCATTGACATTTTGCATTTTGGGGGCATTTACAGTTTTTAGTGGCAAAACAGTTTTTAGTTAACCCCTGGTTAAATCTCCTTAAATGTGACCCTGGACCACAAAACCAGTCATAAGTAGCACATGTACATTTGTAGCAATAGCCAAAAATACATTGTATGTGTCAAAATTATCGATTTTTCCTTTATGCCACAAATCATTAGGATATTAGCTAAAGATCATGTTCCATGAAGATATTTTGTAAATTTCCTACTGTTTCCTATCAAAACTTAATTTTTTGATTAGTAATATGCATTACTAAGAACAACTTTAAAGGTGATTTTCTCAATATTTAGATTTTTTTGCACCCTCAGAATCCAGATTTACAAATAGCTGTATCTCAGCCAAATATTGCCCTATCCTAACAAACCACACATCAATGAAATGCTTATTTATTCAGCTTTCATATGATGTATAAATCTAAATAAAAAAAAATTATAATAACCCTTATGGTTTTGTGGTCCAGGGTCACAAATATGATCCTTTCTGATCTTTTCTGTTGTTGCTTGCTTACTGGCCCAAACCAAAAGAACTGACCTTGATATCAACAATCTGAGATGTTTAAGTCAAACATTGTTTGCAAATTTGAAAGTCGGAATTCACCAAACTAAACGTTAGCATGCAACAAAACACATGGAAGTGTATCATACAAAAAGTCTATTTTAACCGCCTAGTTGTGGATGAAAATTCCCTCAAAAAGAAAACACTTTGCCAGTCTTTATGACATGATGTTTGTATCTGTATATTTACAGTTGTAGTCCAGAACCGAAGAGGTGTTTTGAAACATTTGAAGATATTATGCACGGTATGCTCTGTCTTTGGACTGCACCGATGCTTGAAAGGATTTCCGTGAGGCTTCTGCTCAAGTGAAGCCCTTGTGTTATGTGTGAGAGCGAGCGAGTGAGTGAAAGAGAGAGAGAGAGAGTGATTACTGTCCAGCTGAGAGACTGAGCTGTGATTCCATTAGACCAGAGATCGACACGTGAGATCCGTACCCGAGAGAAAGAGAGAGGTTTGAAGAATACAGATGAGAAAGAGAGGGATGGACTGACAAGAGATTACGATAAAAAAATGAGAATGAGGTGTGAGGACCCTAGATAAAACGCCTCAAATGTCAGATTCATTGAACACTTGCAAGAGGAAAAAGAAACAAGGAAACTGATAGCTTGAAATAAGAAGAGCAAAATTGTGGTAGAGAGGAAGAAAGATTGGATAGTTTGAAAACCCATGCATACAAATTTATTTTTATTCATATGTAATGGAACTGCTCTGTCTAGTGAGCTGCCTACTTAGAAGACATTATAAGGGCATCATAGATGCAATCCTGACAAGAAGATTGTTCCAAAAGGTGACCAGCATAATGTTGCCTTCTAAGAAACTTTGTTTTGGCTAGTCGTTGTCATTTGGGTAGTCAGAGTCATTGATTTGTATTCAGTGTTAGTGTGTTATGAATGCTTATAAGCTAATAAGAGGTGCACAACATCCTTTGGGATGTTTATTTCAAACACATTTTATCTTAGTTTTTGATTATTTCATTTAAATTCACAAAAAAAAATGTAAAGAGAAACTGATTTTTAAGGTTAGTTATCAGAATATTGAGTGTTAATGATTGTCATGTGGTTAGCACAGTGATATGCTAATCACACACTTTATTATAATTAGTTATTAGTTAGTGCTATTTTGTCTTCTACATTCTAGTAATTACAAAATGCCCAAATACAGACCAATAATTAATCGGTTTACTCTTATATTGTCAGGTTATTTTCTTAGTACTGTGCTAATGGAATCAATTGTTTGATAAATGTAAGAAAGCGCTATTTTGTGTTGCTCATACCAATAATCTCAAAATACCCAAATATCAACCAGTTATTCATAGTGTTACTATTTAATTCTCATGTTTCTAGCTTAGCGACATGCTGAAGTCACATTCTATTGGATTAAAGTTTAGGTTTTAGATTAGCACCATGCTAATGGAATCAGTTGTTTGATAAACCTGAGAAGCGCTGTTTTGTCTGCTACACGCTAATAATCCCCAAATTTAGATTATTTGATCTGTTATCTTAGATTAGCACCATGCTAACATTACATTCTATTGGAATCAGTTGTTTAAACGTGAGGAGCTCTATTTTGTGTGGCACAAGATCTCAAAATGCCCAAATATTGCACCGGTTTTTGTTGTGTTACTACATATTAGTTGCTCATTTGTTAGCTTAGCAACATGCTAATGTTAGCTTAGATTTAACTGTGAGGTAAGGCGTTTGATTCACTCGATTAGTGGTATTTTGTCTGGCAAATTCGAATTGTCTTAAAATGCCCAAATATTGACAGATTTTTCACTATTTAGCAACTTAGCAACATGCTATTGTCAAACTATTTTAGAATGAACCGCAGCTCTTTTGATTCTCACTATAATTTGTGCCGTGAGGAGTTGTTATAGATTGTTCCAAATCAGTCACTTATAAGGTACATTATAAGAAATTGCACACCTACATTTTCTCATGAGATCAGGTTATCAATTTTGGTTTGGATCTTGCCTTTAAATGCAGCTGCCAGTGTTAGCAGTACACAGCCAGGAAGCTCACTATATTTTGGAGTTTACATTTCACAGAATATTATTACTGCAGAATTGAGTTTGTGTACGAGAGAGAGAAAAAAAAAAAAAAGAAACAGTCACTTCAGAGGAAGGTAAGGATGTGTCCCTGTTGCCGTCACATTATCAGTCACGTGATTGGCTGCTTGCTGAGTAATGACAGTAATGCTCATAATCACAGAACTGTCTCATGAATTATGCAGTAGATCTATTACAGCTTAGGGTGCCATGACAGGTTACGCTTGCCACACACACACACACACACACACACACACACAGGGGAGAGACAGGGTGACATTAGAAGTTGTTAGTGCTGACATAGAACCTCTCCAGAAATGAGACATGAGACACTATTATAAATGGAGGACGCAGTGTTCTCTAATATCTAACAAGAGACCCAGAGATACCGTCCTTTCTAAAAAAAAAAAAAATGTCCATGCTGACCACTGCACACATTGTTATTCTTCTGTTTCCGTCTCTCTTTATTCACTCCTCACCAACTAAAATTTTAATAGTTACTCACCTTCATGTTGTTCAAAACCCTGAATTCTTTTGTGGAAAACAAAAGCAGATGTTTTGAATAATGTTCACGCTGCTCTTTTCCATACAATCAATGCATATAGTGACCAGGAACCGTCAAGTTCCATAAAGGACGAAAAAAAAAAAAGATGCAAATGGTGACAGACTTTTGGGAAATATTGGTGAATTATTTTTAAGGGTGGTTTTGTCAGCGACAGGCTCTCGCTGTGTAGTCTGTAAATCCAGAATGTTTGAGGGAACATTTGAAGTCTCATAACAAGACTGAAGCAGGTCTCATTTTCACTTCAGAACACAGAAATGTGGATCAGGCTTTTTCCAAAGCACCTGCCACTGCGAACAGTCTGACACATTTTTAGAGCAAAACCATATACCTGAAAAATTGAACAAGCTTGAATTGCCAGTTAAAGGTACCCAGAGTTCTCATAACTCCCTCGTTACAGCAAGACTTGAACGTGAAAGTTCCTGCCCTCAAATCCAAAGAAGCAAGAGGCTCTGATTTGATTTTAAACAACATGCTGGACCACACAAACCTGAAATCTCATTTTCAGAACTCCTTTGATGTCTGAAGGAGCGGTTTCATCATACCAGTTATCAAAAATGGATATAAGATTCAACTACATTATATATCTTCCAAGGCTTTGCAGTCATGTTCTTGGAGAGATTAATCATTGCGTTATTAAAGGGAAGATTATTACGATGAATGAATTCCCTAGAAGCTCTGTTTGAATTGAATTTAATTATATTTGTTATGGATATGGAGGATCTGATTCTTTCAAGTCAACATAAAATCAAAATTGACCCTAGTAACTAGTAAAGTACACATTCCTGGTCTTATCGAGCACAGTTCATCAAAAATTAATAACTTGCTCCTCTTCTAAAATGACTTTGCTTTTCGGCTGACATTATCTCGGCTGCGCAAGTGTTGGTTAATGTTGCACACACTGCCTCACTGGAAAAATCATTTAGGTTTTCCGTAGCAAAAGATTATTTAATAAGCATTTTTGTGTTTGTACTAGTACAAATATATAAACATCCTTTAAACATTTATTTAATGCTTGTTTTTAGAGAAGTTAAGTTTGTTTTTCTTACATCATTAGCAATATTCTTGTTAGATGCGTAAATCTAAACAACTCTAGTTATACTTACTGAGGTTTATGCTTAAAACAAACAAACAGTTTGCCGATGGGGTGAGAAAAATAACATTTATTCAAAATATGTTCTCTGAAAACAAGTCTTACTATCTTATGCAGTTTTGATTCTCAAGTAAATTGATCTTGTTTCAGGGATGTTTAAATATTTGTACTGGAAAACATGACAAAAATACTGATTAAATCTGGTTTTTGAATATTCTTTTTTTTTTCTTGGAACACAAAAGCAAGTATTCAGCAGATAACTATAACTAGCAGCATGTCCAAACTGCTTTCTATCATACAGTGAAAGTGAATGGTGCACATAGATTTAAATCAAGAAGGTTTTCAGCAAATGAAAGCAAATTTTCCTCACACCAACCTGTTGTTTGAACCATATTTATAAAAAAAAAAAAAAAAAAAAAAAAATGCTTTTTTGGACATTGACAGCACTTGGTCCCCATTCACTTTCATTATATGGAAAAGAGCAGCTCAAACATTCTGCAAAGTTTCTCTTTTTGTGTTCTACGGAAGAAAGAGAGCTGATTTTGAAAGAAGCCTTATATGTTTACCAAGGCTGCATTTATTTGAACAAAAATACAGCAAAATAGTGATATTGTGAAATATTATTACAATTCAAAATAACTGTTTTTCTATTTTAAAATAGTTTAAAATGTAATTTATTCTGGTTATGACAAAACTGAATTTTCAGCATCATTACTCCAGTCTTCAATATTGCATGGTCCTTCATTTTGATATGGTACTCAAGAAACATTTCTTATCACCACTGTTAAAATGGTTGTGCTGATTAATTTTGGTGGAAACCTTTGAAAGATTCTTTGACAAATATAATGTTCAAAAGAACAGCATTTATGTAAAATAGAACAGCATTTATTTATGTGTATATATATGTGTATATATATATATATATATATACACACACACGTGTGTATATATATATATATATGTGTGTGTGTATATATATATATATATATATGTGTGTGTGTGTGTCACGGTCCTGTGCAGCGCACACACAATAGCCACACGAAGAAGAAGATTAAAAGGGAATAAGGTCTTTAATAGGAGTCAGGATGAGGAGGTTCACACACAGGGTAACATCAACAATAACTGACAACCAGAACTCAAAGGACAGGAACTCATATAGGGCAGATAACGAGGGACAGACAGGTGGACACAATGAAGGTGATTAACTAATTAGACAATGAACTAATGAGAACAGGAACATAACCAAATATGGGTAAACAGGAAGGGAACACAGGCAAAGACAAAACTAGAGTTCAGAGGGTTGTGACAAAATATATATATATATATATATATATATATATATATATATATATATATGTGTGTGTGTGTGTGTGTGTGTATATATATATATATGTGTACATGTATATATATGTATGTATATGTATGTATATATATGTATGTTTCACACTAATTTCTTTGTGGTGAAAGAAGGTTCTTCAGATTATAAAAAGGTAAGAAAGAGATGGTTCTTTAAAGAACCTTTGACTGAATGGTTCTTTGTGGAACCAAAAAATGGTTCTTTTATGGCATCGCTGTGAAGAACCTTTTAAAACACCTTTATTTTTAAGAGTGTATCTGACTCTCTGTATGTCAATCTCTCTTCCCTATTCACTCTTTCTAGCTCTGTCTTGCACTCTTTTGGCATGTCTTTCTGTTTCTGTCTCTGTCTTGGTTGTGGTACTTAAGCGCCATGATGAGGGCTTTGAGTAGGTTTCCATGGTAACTGCCGTCTCCCACCCCCCTGCAGTCTGCGTCAGACCAGTGACGTCTAGTCCCCCCCCCCACCTCATTCCTTCATCCATTCCTCCATCCTTGATATGAATGAAAACACAGGAAGTCAGGAAATGGGGCTGCTGTTGTGTAGCTCTTACGAAACAGGGCTATAATTGGCCAGGTTACACGTGCATTGTGTGCTTTGATTGGAGGATGGGACTCGTTTAACTTCAGATGAGGTCAGTGAGGAAAGAGCCATGGAATAAGACCAGAGACAAGTGTGTGTGTTTGTGTTTAAGTTTGTGGACTCCTAAGGGGTCATTTGTCTTGTGTTACTGTTGTGCCTCTGATGCCACATGGCTTACATCCAGATTGAGATGCATTAGAGCAGATGCACTCAAACACACTTCAGAGAATGAATCCTTTCTCTGAGTTATTTATCTTTCATCTCTTTTCTGCACTCACATTTGTGGGTGATTCTCATGAAACCTTTTCCTGTTTATATTTTAACAAACAAAAAAAAAAAAAAAGAAAAAGAAAAAAGAAAAGAAAAAAATACCATATTGCACAAAGAAACATTTTAGGACTTTTCTGACATTATTTTCTAATCCCCCTTAAATTCCCCCCTATTTAAAATCCCCCCTAAATTCTCAGTACCACAGTGTGAATACCACAATGCATTCTCATTACCATAATGCGAAAAATATTTGTATGTTTATAATATTATTTAAATGCAGTTGAAAATAATTTGTTAGGTCTGTCAATCTATTAAATAGTGTAATCTAAATAATCATGTTGAGTAATTGAACCAATTGCATATTTTTGCGTGTGTATATATATATATATATATATATATATATATATATGTGTGTGTGTGTGTGTGTGTGTGTGTGTGTGTGTGTGTGTGTGTGTGCGTTGTGTGTGTGTGTGTGTGTGTGTGTGTGTGTGTATGTGTGTGCAGACATTATAGCAAAGAATGATAGCTCCATCAGAGCACAGACATGTTTTTTTTGTTTTTGTGTGAAATGAGATCAGTGTTATTATAGTATTATTTATATCCTAATATTAAGTTTTAGTAATCAGCTGAAATATTTTGAATTAGCTTTTTTTTTTTTTTTTTTTCAGTTTTAGTAATTTAGATAAGTGTTTTATCATTTTTAATAGTTTAAAATTATTGTTGTTGTTGTTATCATTATTATTATTATTATTATTATTTAGTTTTAATTCTTAATTTTATTTCATTTTTAAGCTATGCTTATTTTATTTCTGTCAGTTGCCAGGCAACATTTCTTAAAGTTTAAGCTTAAAATTTCAATCTGATATTTGTATATTTTCTTTCAGAATTATTTAAATGACCAAAACAATATTTATTTGTTTGTTTGTTTGTTTGTTTGTGTGTGTCTGTTTGTTTGTTTGCTTATTTATTCGTCTTTTTATTATGCGTTTGTTTTAGTCTTAGTCAACAATAACAACACTGAATTTGATCCAGAAACATTTTTTTAGATTAACCCTTGTAACCTGTTCATACACATCAAAGTATCTCAGTTTCTTTCCAGTTTAAAGCTCAAGTCTCCTTTCCCTTTTCCAGCTGGACTGTCTTGTATTAAAGATGTCCTGCTCCATTAATGGTCCTTGTGTAGGCTGATGTAGCCAGAGGACAGAGAGTTATTTGTAGCTGTGAAAAAGAGAGATAGTTAGAGGTCTGGAAGGGTGGCAGTATGTCAAATGGTGTTAGAAATAGTTCATACTTTCCCAAACAATTCCATCTTCCTTTTTCTTCTGTTGCAACTTACTTTCTAAATACCACTGACAGTCCACAGTTAGCTACTTGTTTTCTATTTTCTTTATTTTTTTTCTTCCATGTTTTTCGGTTGAAACAGGAATGTGTACCTGACTGTGTTAATAGTTTATTTTTGTTAGCATATAGATTAGCCTCAAAGCTAACACACTGGACTAAAAGCTGCAAAACTCTGGTTTTGATTTCATGCGGTTTAAGAATGATCATAGTAGGCTATTCCTGTCCTAGTCATCATCACAGATCTTCTAAACTCTCTTTAATGTGTTCATATACATCCCAGCCGCTGTGGTAGAGACCCTTTATCTTTTAAAGCTGGTGTTGTGGATGAGGTCTAATCTGTTGACGGTGATGTCTAACTCTGACATACTCGCTGGCTTTCTGAAGTCTGCGTGGCACAGCTGCAGTCAGTGTCGAATGCATACCACACTCAGTGAGCCAATTATAATCTCCTTATCTCCAGAGTACAACACAAGCCATCCTGGAGTAAACACACACACACAGCCCAACTTCAGCACAGATCCCCCATGATCCTTTAGAACATGAACCTCAAATAGCCTTTCATAATGAAAACCTCCATACAACACTTTCCTGTGGTTATGTGTCTAGTTTTTTATTGGATGTCCTTTAATTTCCATTCTTTGCCGTTACTTCCATCCCATATCTTAACTTTTGTAGACTGTCTTGAACTTATGGACCTGTTTGTTGCAGACATGTAAATGATTCTTGGATGGTTTATTTTGGAAATTGATTTGGAGGCTTATTGTAGAGCTGTTTGATATTTAAATGTTTAAATGTGTCTCAAATGTCTCTCCAAAAACACATAAATAAAAAGACAATTGTGTGCTTATCTTACTGTATTATGAACAATTAGACAATATAAAAAAACTTGGCTAGTATAGAATTTGGTCATGCAAGTAGTTAATAAGAATCTTTTTTTTTTCCTTAGTTGAGAGCTGAAGATCTGTTTATTCTCCATTTTTATTTATATGTTTAATAATTTGTATGTTTATTTGTTTATCATTTAATTACATTGTTCATTGCTAGTAGAAACAATTGTGATAATAAATTTGTGGTAACACTTTAGTATATGGACCAATTCTCACTATTAACTAGTTGCTTATTACCATGCATATTATTAACATATTGGCTGTTTATTAGTACTTATAAAGCACATATTCTTCATGACCATATTCTACATCCCTAATCCTATGCAATACCTAAACTTAACAACTACCTTACTAACTATTAATAAGCAGCAAATTAGGAGTTTATTGAGACAAAAGTCATAGTTAATGGTTTGTTAATAGTGAAAATTGGACCTTAAAATAAAGTGTGACCAAATTTGTGTAACACTTTTTTATTTGTGATTTTTTTATTATATTAGTTGTTTCTTTCCACTCAGTCTTTGTCAAGGCATTTTTGGTGAGAAATTAATACTTTTTTCAGCATGCATTAAATTGATCAAAAGTGACATATAAACAAATATTAAACAGCACAACTGTTTTTAGCATTGATCATAAGAAGAAGTGTTTCTAGAGCAGCAAATCTGCATATCGGGATGGTTTCTGAAGGATCATGTGACACTGAAGACTGAACTAATAATGCTGAAAATTCAGCTTTGCATCACAGGAATAAATTACATCATAAAATATAATCAAATAGAAAAAGAATACTCTTGAATGGTGGTGTGGTGAGTGAGCATTGAACTTCACAAAGTCTGAACTATATTTATTTGAGTCAGATCTTTAGTGACAAGAACATGTGGTGTGTTTGTTGCCCTCAGTAGAGTCATATGAAACTCAGTGGCTATCTGTGTTATCTGTAGCGTTGGACTCACATTAAAAGACTCAACATCAAAACAATACTTTTCCACCAACTGTGTATTTACTTGTAGTTTGGGTCAGTTCTAAAAGGGTTCACAGACCACCAGCCACTCGCCATTTAATTTCAGTGGACATAATTTCAATGGAAATGGGCAGGATGTGACTTTTAGTAACATAATGACATGAAAACTTTGTTATTCTCCGAGGAATTTTCTGCTTTCAAAGTCACTAAAATCTTCCCAAAACCTCAAGGTGTTCCAGGTTTTAATTTGAAGTCAGTCCAAAGTCTGCACTGTGCCAAATTTCAGATGTATGCAAATTGTTTTATCCCTTGTGGTTTCCAGCTGTTTAAGAAGGTTGTGAAAAACTTGGCATAGTGTGTAGTGTGAATATCTAGTCCAGTCCAGTCAGGATGTGGCCATTGTATGGACATTTGGGGTATTTTTACAGTGGCTTTAATGCATCTAAGAGTGATTTGCTGGGAGTGGGACGGTAGCATGGAGATGGACAAAACACTCCACTGCATTAATATTCATGCAGCGACGCATTTCAGCCGAGGAGAAATGGCGCACTTTCAAACAAACACGAGCCCCATCCATTATTCAAAGCCATTGGACCTGTGCTTATGCACTCGCACAATCACAACAAACACACTCCCTCACAAACACACATGCATTTATGCTTGTCTCCTCTCGGGAATACTAGAGAATAGCAAGAGTTTATGTGGAGACAGCCTTGAGTGGGACTACAGAACTAATGTGAGCTCTGCCAGTGTGTCAAGAAATGTCAACGTAGGACTTTGATTTAAACAGCTTGACACTTCAACAGTTGTTATGAGCTTGAGATATCCATTTTTTTCAAGATAATGAGAGAATTTAACAAACATGTTACAAACTAATTAAGATTAAACATAATTAATAATAATTAGGATCATAATTAAATAATTAAAGTGCCCCTATTACGGATTTTTGAAAATTACTGTACCTTTCATGCAATGAGTAACACAGCTCTAAGTGAATGAAAACATCCTGCAAAGTTTTAAATCTGAAAGTGCACCGTGTATAAAGTTATTGTCTCTCAAAAGAAAGAGTCAGCTCTGAATCATTGAAACGAGTCGTTTTTAAAACGAATACCAAGCCGTTTCATGTTGACGTCAATATGAAACATTAGCATATTGCCTGACCACTTGTTGGTCTTTTCTGGTTGGTCTGAATGAAAATGCAAATTCATTCTTTGCCACGAGGTGCCGCTTTTGGAGCGGTAAAAATAGCGGTTTTCCCGGTAACGCTGTACACAAAGCAGCACTGTGCTCACAAACCTGCTTTATCAGGCATTACAGGCACGATGAAATGAAAATGAGACCAATCGACCAATCACCGCAGATTGGCGTCACTCAAAGGAGGGGTTTGGAAAAATGAATCGTTGAGCGAATCGTTTGGGAGTCGTTGAGTAAGTAAGGTAGAAAATAAATACATATTATAAAACAATGAAAGTGTTTTTTGACCTTGCATGCATGTCAACCTGTTGTTGCAGACTCCCAAAACCAAACCTTCCATTACCCATAATAGGGGCACTTTAAAATTTTGCATAAAGACAAAATAAGTTGACCATGACCATTTTTGGGATTTTGACATTATTTTTAATCATGATTAACCTGTTTTCTCCAACCAGTTCCTGTATCAATACCCTTCTAAATTCTTGAAATTACTTGTTCTTGTAACTAATACACACACACACACAGTAGTGAATAACCAGCGCTCTCTCCACCTTCAATACCACGACTGAGGTGAGACCCTTGAGCAAGGCACCGAACCCCCAACTACTCCCCGGGTGCCGCAGCATTGGCTGCCCACTGCTCCGGGTGTGTGTTCATGGTGTGTGTGTGTGTTCACTACTGTGTGTGTGCACTTGGATGGGTTAAATGCAGAGCACAAATTCCGAGTATGGGACACCATACTTGGCCACATGTCACTTCACTTTTTTCACACTCACTTTTAAATGTAAGTGTCTATTTTAATGTTTCAAATAGCGTTTGTGAAAGTAAAATGTCATTGAGGGGATTCTCCACCCAAAATACCCAGCCTAATAACATAATTTATGTTGGCAAACAGAGAGTATTCATAAATACAGCTATAGCATAAATACATCAGAAGCAAAGCGACAAGTTAAGCTAAATAGAAGAGTGAAATATTTTTTCAACATCTGCTGCTGCTGTCATTTACTCATGAATATTATTTAAACACATTTAATGATACAGAATAATGCTAAAAGCATTGCAATACCAATATTCTCTCTCTTTTTGGCAAAACGTCATTCAGAGTAACAAACTTATTAAAATATATTAAAAGAATATGGCATCATACTTAGTTTTACTATATTTTAAATGATTTCCACTTCCTTTAAAAAACTTCTTGCTGACAAATGGGTAAAACCTATTGGTTTGAAGGATAGTAGCAAATTATAAAGATTTAAAATTCCAAAATTAATTAGTATTTTAGGGCTGGACTGTGATCCTTAAATAGAGTCTTTTAATATGTCAGCAAATTATTTTTGTTCTAAATATAAAAAAAAAAAAAAAATCTGTCAGGCATATCAACTATTGTTAGTTTCAAATGAAACTTAAAACAGTCACACACACACATACACACTCATGTTTACTTTATCTAAATGAGGAAACTAACACAAATGAAAATGTTTTGTGGCATTTAAAAATAAATAAATATAAATAATTTCTATTTATATAAATGCATAATTTTTCAATAATTTTTTGCACATTCTCATTGTTTCCCCAAAGAGAGGTTTTGCTAACTTGTGACAAATTTGTCCCTAAAGTATAGCTACGCAACCCACACACATCTCTGCGTGAGAATACAGCTCAGAGCTGGTGACTCATTGAACTACAAAACCCAAATCAATTTACAACCCCACAGCACTTTACTAAACCCTTTGACTTCTCTGCCAGAACCTGGTGAGACGTGCAGGAACTCAAGAGAAAAAGCCAAGAGGGTCAAAAAAGGAAGATACATGAACCAGTCATGAAGTTTGGCAGAAGAGAGCAGGAAAGGAAGTGAAGAAGTTGGAGGGTGGTCGGTCCCTTGCGTCTTTTTTTAGTCTAATTAAAGCATGAGTCAGAACTCGAGAGGCTGTTGGGCTTTAGTGAGTGTGGCTACTATAACATCTCTGTGTGGTAATTACCGCAATTGTGTGCTATGACGGCACCCACGGGAAGAAAATGGCAGGACCGGGAAAAAGTGGCGATGGAGGACATCAGTAAGCCAGCTGAGCATGTGAAAGGTGGAAGGAAGTGCTTTGATTGTCCGTGAGAACTCCCGTTCCCACAAAACAGGATGAGGCAGCTTTGATTATTTCATTAGTTTGATTAGTTGTTGTGATTTCTGTAGAATATGATACAGGACTGATTTAATCTTAGTAAAATTCTTGCGTGCAAATCAGAGTCAGACCTTCTTTTGGCTTCATTTCACATGCAGAACTCACCACCACAATACTAGGGTGTTGCGAGTGGTTGTCAAAGTATTGTGGTTTGAGATTGAACATTTTTGGTAGCGTGTTGATGTGTGCTTCCTGTTCCTGTTTTTATTTATTTATTTATTTATTTATTTTATTTTTTTTACAGTAAATAATTTGAAAAATCAACAATTGTTATGTTTTGAAATTATCATTTTCTAAATTCGTCATATTGCAGTCCAAAACCAAAGTACAATTGTGATATTTATATATATATATATATATATATATATATATATACACACACACTGAAAAAAAATGATTAATTGAATTTACTACATTTTTTTAGGGTAAGTGGTTTCATCAATTTATTTTAGCTACATTTAAATAAACAAATTTAGTTGAGTAACTTTATTTAACTTTCTTTTTTCTTTCTTTCTTTCTTTCTTTCTTTCTTTCTTTCTTTCTTTCTTTCTTTAACTTTTTTATTACATGTAGCTAAAATAAATTGTTTGCAACCACTTACCTTAAAACATGTAGTATCATTTTTTTCAGTGTATATATGTGTGTGTGAGTATGTGTTAGATTTTTATAGAATTTTAGTGTATTGAAAAGAAATGTAATCCTAATCACTGTAAATCAGTACTGTGTAAGTATATTTGTATATAATGTGCATATATAAGATCTGAATAAGAAAATGAAAAAAATGGGTAGAAAAAAAAATGTCTCGATGTCGTCTTGTTGGATTTGCCATTAAGTTTGATGGCTTAAAAAGTAAGGGCACATCTCCTCAACAAGCTACAGTACATGAAGTCATTTATGGCCAGATTTAGGGTTAGGAGGTATGTTCAGATTCTTAACTCTTAACTCTTATCTCAACAGTTCCAGGAAATTTGTCTGCGTTTTATTATTGGATCTGCCTGTAATCTTCTAAAAGAGTGTGACTCAGGATGTGGGCTTATTAAAGAATAGCCCACAATATTAATTGAAACTTACCAGACAAACAGTGCCATTACGGCTCAAGTGATTTCAGTTACCTGAGGGCTGTATTGATATTCATAAGTTCTGAGAAAACTCTGCTTATGAGGAGGTGGTAAAGAGAGGCCTGCTCTGTGAATGAATGTCAGGCAGTTAAAAGTTAGCTCAGTGACTTTAAGACTTAGAGGACGGGCTTGTGATGAATATGAATGATGGTAAGGCAAAGAGCACATCCTATAAAGAACAGAATCTTTTGTCTTCTTGCTTCTGAGAAGGAAGTCTCGGACTCGAGACCATGCCCACAGCGAGTTCAAAGACCCTCTGATGCGGATTGCAAAATAAAATGGCACGATCTGGCAAAAGTTACGAGCTCTAATCTGATTGGCTGGTCTCTACCAAGTTGCCAAGAGTGATACACAGAGCTGTTGCAAGCATAGTGCGAGGCCCAGTGCGAGTCAGTGTGAGCCAATGTAAAAATTATTGATAGGGCCATTCAAATCAAAGAAGTGTGAATTCCAGTGTGATGCTTCAGTTTTAACCAACGCTATCTCACGACCAATTCCTTTGTTTTTTATGAGGTGGCTAATTTGTACAAATTTGTTCAACCTCACTCATACGATTTTATAAGTTTTCTGTGAGGGGTAGGTTTAGGGGCGGGGTTAGGGGTGGTCATTCATACGAATTTCTACAAATTTGCCACCTCGTAAAATACATACCATTTTTCACAAAACGTACAAATTCGTACAACCTTGCTCGAATTTGTTCATGAATTTGTCCATATTTTGAAATAAAAATATAATTTGTAAATAGTTCAATAGTTCATTTATTATTTAAATAGTTCATTTATTATTTAAAGATGTTTTTTCTTTATTCCCTTACATTCCATTCCTTTTAGCCTAAATCCTGGACCACGGTTAATTCGCAATCCCTTTGTAAAATTTCACAGGGAGCACAAGTCCCTGTGCGGTTGTACTTTTCACACAGCGATGATTCTGACTGTACGTTTTTGTGAGTTTACCTGGAAAATGTTTGACAGGTGACAAAATAAGCATTTGAAATCAGAATTTTCTTTTGTTTTCATGACAATAAACAGATTCCCTCACCAAATCTCATACCACCCTTTTGAATTCTTACTACCATAAAATGAGAAAAAAAAAGAAAAAAGTTTGTCACGTTCACTTTTGTTCATACTATCAGTTAGGTTTAGGTGTAGTGCAGATGGTATGTTATTTTATAACGTCAAAGAGCATTAGAGTTATAGCGCCACTCAATGGACATTTCAAGTGAGAACTGCGGTGACACGTACAAAACCAACGTCACATATAACGTACCATATGTACGTTCATCTGTTCCGGGGGGAAAATAAACTAACACTCTTTTAGCGCCACTCAGTGGACATTTCACATCGAATATGTCACAAAACATACATGGCGGTACATATTTCACGTTTTCCGGAAAAGTTTCCACAGGAGCATTTTTGTCATGAGATCAGGTTGAAAAAAAGAAATTCAGTTTGTAATGCTCTTTTCATCATCTAATTAATTCTTGATTCTTGATAATTCTTGATTAGGTATATCAGGATTTTTTCCCCCATTTCACTCACTCAGATATACATCTTTGAGTGTGTGGATCAACAGACAGAGTGAATGGGCTCATGCTGAGTGTATAGTGTGTGTGAGTGAGTATGTACTTGTGGGAGGAGTGGATGTGTCAGTGGATCGTAGCGTAAGTAAATTAAAGTGTGTGATGTTTTGCTTAAGAGGGTTGTTGGCTGAGACTGGGTCACTTACTCTTATGATGTTGAATGAGCACCACTGAGGCACAGCTTTGTGTGTTTGTTTCAGTGTTTTTCACTTTGCAGCCCATTTACGGCATTGCTGAATGAGCTTGAATGGGCAGCGCTGTGTGGAATCAGCTTGAGTAATGAACATTTATGCAGGAGTTCTTCTAAGCATGATCTGGAAAATAAACAAAGAAGGGTGAGCGAAGGAGAAAAGAGATTGCGTTAGTGAAGATAATAGTTGATGTTGTATCACACTTGATGAGACAATGCTAAATCAAAGACGGATGCTGCTCAGATTATGATATCAGCATGCAGGGCCGTGCACAGGGGGGTGGCCCGGTGGCTAGAGCCACTGCCCCTCCGCCCTCATCGGCTGAAATGCCCCTCTCACCATCCCACCCCCACTATCACCCCAGCTCAAGGCGTTCAGTAACCGCTCCGCTAAAGATCCACTGATTCAGCGAATCCGCTCCGTGTTTTCCCGCCACTCTGCGACATCACTCACAATCTGTGTGCCTGCTCTCTGGAGACGACAGTTCTTCCCGAAGTTTGTTGCATTAACAGGTAGATGCATTGCAATCCACAATACAGTAAGTGGTTGATCTGCTGAATTAGTAATTTGGTAGTTTGTTTTTGTATTTTCTCTCGGTCTTCTAAAAGTCGTAACAACTTGTACAGAATATCCACGTTCTTAGAATGTTTAATCAAATTATTGTACCTGATCAGATCTAATATAAATAACACCAAATTTGCTGTTGCTTTAATTCTTGCTATTAAGTATATTTCCCATTATAATAACTTGTCTTAGTTACTAGTAATCTAACACATTCATAATATTTTATTAAAACCATATTAATAGGCCTATAATAGTTAAAAATGTAATATAAATGTTCTAAATGAGCTGTAGCATATAATATAGATTTATGCTGTATAATATTAAATTAAATGTCTAATATGTATACTTCCATTGAAGATGAGGCAGAAGCAGGCTCAGAGAGTGAGGAAGCGCCAATTCTATCAAAACATCTACAATAAATTCTAAAATTATTACAGTGCTGTCTTCTCTTTTAATTGTACACTATACAGTCAAATAAGTCAAGATTTTTAATGTTTTTTAAAGAAGTCTCTTCTGCTCACCAAGCCTGCATTTATTTGATCCAAAGTAGCAAAAACAGTAACATTCTGAAATATTTTTTACTATTTAATTCTATTTAAAGGGGTCCTATTATGTTTTTTCACTTTTTGAATTTTAGTCAGTGTGTAGTGTGTATGTTTGGGCATAAAAAAGATCTGCAAAGTTACAAATCTCAAAGTCCACTCCAAAGAGAGATATTTCGTTTTCAAAAAGTCCCTTTTTAAGAACTACAACGAACGGCTCGTTTGGACTACAAAGTTGATTTCCTCAATTTGTGACATCACAAATTGGCCCATTAGAATATTATTCAAATAAATCCCACCTCCTGAAATTCGAATGCACGTTTCAAAATCGCAACCCGGTGCGGGTGTTTTTATATCACTGTATTTCTGATGGAAACCGACTGTCTTTAGAAAATTTTGGATGTCATTTTCATTTTATCTTGCATGTAATGTCTGATAAAGCAGCGTTTGTGAGCAGAGCTCTGCTCTGTGTACAGCGTTACCGGGAAACCTCACTCTCTCCCGCTCCAACAGCGCCTCCCGCTGGCAGAGAATGAATTTGCTTTTAGTCATTCTGCCTAGCAGTTTGCCAATCACAACGCACTGGGACAGCTAACCAATCACAACACATTTGGTTTTTCGGAAGGCGGGCCTTCATCAAACCCGGAACTAATCGAGCCGTTTGTGCCAGGCTGGGGAGAATGGTATTGTAATAATGTAAATTATGTGAAAAATAATGTGTTTTTCGAACCACCAAGCATGAGAGCATGTTCTAGTACACCCCTAAAACGAAATCAAGACTTTGTAAAAGAGCATAATAGGACCCCTTTAATACTCTATTTGAATACATTTTAAAATCTAATTTATTACTGTGATTTCAAAGCTGAATTTTTAGCATCATTACTCCAGTCCTTTAGAAATCACTCTAATATTCTTATTTACTGCTAAAAAAAACAATTTATTATTATTGTTATGTTGAAAACAGCTGAGTAAAATTGTTTTCGGGTTCCTTTGATGAATAGAAAGTTCAGAAGAACAGCATTTATCTGAAATAGAAATCTTTTGTAACATAAAATTCTTATAAATTATAAAGAAATTCTTATAAAATTCTTATAAATTATAACATAAAATATTTATATTTTATTCTTATAAAATTCTTATAAATTATAACATAAAATTCTTATAAATTATAATGAAATTCTTCATTCATTATAAAGTCTTTATCATCACTTGATCAGTTTAAAGCATCCTTGCTAAATAACAGTATTAATTTATATAATTTCTTTATATATATATATATATATATATATATATACTGACTCCAAGCTTTTGAATGTTTATAGTGTATAAATGCTGATCTTTGGATATTTCTATTCATCAAAGAATAAATCAATGTTTTAAATATTGATTATAATAATAATAAAAAATGTTTCTTGAGCAGCAAATGATAAGAATGATTAGTGAGCAGAAGAGGCTTCTTTTAAAAAAAAAACATAAAAAATCTTCAAAAAACTTTTGACTGGTGTATATTTGTAACAACTGGATAATTTGTATTAACAAGCACCCACCTCCTTAGTGCCCCTTTTTTTGGTTTGGGCCACTGCCCCTCAAAATGTCTGTGCACGGCCCTGTCAGCATGGTCTGGATGTCACAGATGTCACGGATGTCTTGCCCAGCCAAAAGCATGCAATCATTTCACATTGTTTAACATTATTCAGTTGCTATTTAAAATTGAAAACGTCGTAATTCAATCAAAATGTCTCTTCATTCAAATATATAGACTTGTATAGATCCATAAATACATAAAAAAAAATATATAAAAATAAATAAATAAATATGTAAATAGTTTATTTTGCTCATGAGCACCCCCTACTGGTATGGTGCCATGGGCAGATGCCCAGTAGACCTGTGAGTTAATCAGTTTATGATCTCAAGTGGCAATTAAAGTCCTGTTATCTTGATTAGTGTAATTAGAGTTTCAAGACTGATACTTGTGAGTTGCAAGTGTCTTCTCTCAGCAGATGCATACATTTGACAGCGTGTAGATGTGATTGAGTAACCGCAAGTATCTCACCATGCATTTTCCTCATCAAACTACAGCAGGTGAGTCAGCTTTTTGATGCCACGGTCATGATTTTTTTATATTAAATGATCAACTATGCATTCTCATCCCTAATCTGCTTTATTCTTGCTCTCTTTTTTCATTTTGGGTTAACCCACTTTCTTTATACTGCTGTAAGCATCTGGCAAATGAGCCTGTTCTGAGACAATGGCCTCTGCCTCCAATTAAAGCATTAAAGCCTAGTGAAGATTTACTGGGACAAGAGAGAAAGAGAAAGATGGAGATCAATATCTGGACAACAAACAAGAAAGAATGATTGAGGTGATTCAGTCAGGACTTGGTGTGGACTTTGCGCTTTGAGGAATATTTATAGCCGTTTCTGAAGCCCGCAGGTTCACGAGCCTCTGCATGTGACCGCCTGAGCGTGTGACCACTGAACCAGGCTCTCCAGCATAGCCCGGGGAGCCCAGAAAAATTGCATTGCTAATCAAAAGCTGGACAGCTCTGCAGCAGTCATAAAGTGAGCTGGTTCTGCCTGTTCACCTGCCTGTCTGTGTTGTAAGGGCAGGTCGAGAAAAATGATTTGAGAATATAATAATTAGTGGTGTTTGTTCAAATTATGCTTATGAGTTTTGCCTGCCAGACAATGAAAAAAATGGAAGGGAACCAAGCCATATCTAAGGACATATCTCTCCAGAACACCCTAGCAACCACAAAGCAACATGCTAGCAATCATTCTGAACCCCATACAATTAAGGTTCCAAAAGGGGGGTTTCATAGCGATGCTATAGGTGCTTTCGCACCAGAGGAACCTTTATGTAGTTTCTAGAACTATTGGTGGAAGTTCCCGCTTTCTGGCACATTCGCACTGCAGGAACTAGGAACAGTTTTCTAAATTACTCCTAACTTCAGAGTAGGGTCTAAAACAGTTCTATAAGAACTACCAGTGACGCAAGTGTACGCTGATTGGCGTTTTTAAAAAGCCATGGAAACTTATTTACTCCACGAACATGTAAAACAGCGATAACAGCGTTTACCTGTTATCTGCGCCGTTGTGTTCTTTTCTTAGCCTCGATGATATGTAATAGTGCATGTTGTCATAGTAGATTTAGTCAGATTTCACAAAACCCACGACACAACAAAAACAGCTCCGATCACGGCGTTCTCCATTCACCGATTGTTGACATTTGTAAATGCCGCGAATAAAGACGTCGCTGTCGGCCACTTCAGAGTTCCTGCTGCCGATGAAAATGCAACCAGGAAAATGTCCTGAGGGAGAAACTGGTTCTCTAGGAACGTCCCTGCTGGTTAGTTCCTAGAACTACGCTGCGCGAAAGCCCCTTATGGAAGAACCCAAAGAACCTTTAATTGAATAGTTTCTAAAAGAACCATTTTTTCTTAATGTGAAGAAAATTTTCAACCTGATCTCATGAAAACTATTTTACAAGCTATTTTGTATGAATTTGTATGATTTGATTCTTCAAATTCATAAAAAAATAAGCATTAAGGTCGACCCCTAAACCCAACCACCAGTGGGGCGTAAGGAGATCTTTAAAAAGTTACAAATTGCCATGAGATTGTGTTGACATTTTAATGATCTAAACGACTTTTTCCACTATAAAGAAACTTTACTGTGATTCCTTGGAAGTTAAAGGTTCTTCATTGAACCATTGATGTCAATAAGCACTCTTAAAGGTTCTTTATTTGTGTTGATGGTTCCACGAAGAATCTTTAACATCCATGGAAGCTTTACCCTGCACAAAATATTCTTTAAAGTGGAAAGGGGCTCTTTAGATTATTAAAATGTTACACATTAGAATAGGGAACGCTTATTCACTATTAACTACGACTTTTCCCTCAATAAATTCCTAATTTGCTGCTTATTAATAGTTAATAAGGTAGTTGTTAAGTTTAGGTATTGGGTAGGATTAGGGATGTAGAATAAGATCATGTAGAATAAGGCGTTAATATGTGCTTAATTAGTACTAATAAATGGCTAATATTCTAGTAATATGCATGCTAATAAGCAACTAGTTAAGAGACCCTACAACAAAATGTTACCAAATGTTCTTTATACTGAGAAAAAAATGGTTCTTTTAAGAACGGTTTTCTTGTAAGGGTCTTTGGGGAACCAAAAGGGTTCTTCTATGTCATCACTATGAAAGACCAGTTGGAATATTTAGAGTGAAGAACAATAAGTATTGTGGGTGACGAATTTTGCACCACACACATTGGTCTGTATAAATGTTAAATTTATTTGTGTTAGGTTTTTCAAATGCATTTCTGATCATTGAAGCCACAGCTAATTTGTATGCATATGTGTGTTTGTTGTAGACTGCTAATTTGATCAGCAGTGTTGCACGTTCCCCTTGAACGTGGATTTAATTTGAAGCGAATCAGAATTCACTGGAGTTCAAATCTATCTTTTTGTGTGGCTATAAATAGCTGCTTGACTTCTTTGTCACAATTGGGTCGAAGGAAGTTAAAAATACAAGAATGTCCCAGAAGAGCTGACAGATCAAGTGCCAAACAGTGCGCAGGACGTCAGAGCACTACAGCTGGACGGAGTGGCAGTATTTGTTCAGCTCAGAAAAACAAGACTAATGCACTTCATCTAGAATGTCACTAAAAGTCTAGACAGTCTATCTATAGAGTTTATATCTATATTGCTTCTTTTCATTAAGTTTTCTCTCACAGTTATAGATATATCAACTTGAGCTTCCTTGACATTTCTGTTTCTGTCAACAAAGCAAAATGTACACACGTATTGATTCACGTGTGATTCCATGATCACCTATAGGCAAGTGTCCACACATTAATCTCAACATGCTTAGTATTCCATGCCGGTTGTTTCCTGACACTCACGGCTGCCGCAGCCTTTCTCCTAGCGGATTTCCGACCGGCAGAGGCGTCACCATGGAGACAGACATGATGTCAGCCCGGTGGCATTGCTGATTATTGAAGGATGAACTTCCACAATGTGTGTATATGCAGTGTTTTTTTTAGACTTAGAGTGACTTGTGTGTGTGTTGAGCAGGTATATGTTCAACAAATAGACCAGTTGGTTGTTCAAACGTTTGTTTGATGAAATGATCTGGGCATGATACCAACACTGAGAAAGGGTGACCAACCAAACAATCATTTCTCTTTATGTTTGCGTATTTATTTATGCATGTGTGAATGCACATTAAGGGTCATGAAACCCCACATTTCAGCAAGATCACACCATGGTTTCGAATAAAGGGAAGGGAGAGATAACGCAACTCTCTGTGCTCCATTCATAGCAAAAGGTCACGTGGTGTCATGAATAATGATGAGACAGCACCTTCTCATTGGCTAAGGCCACACAGTCTAATAATTATGAGACAATAACCATTATAAACTATAGGCTATTACATCAAAACATCACATTCTTGTGGCATTGATTTAAATATTCCAGGTTCAAGCTGAAATGTGAAGCTGATAACTGTATAAAAGAACTTACATTATTATTAAAATATTAGGGGCCAGTGCCCAGCAGAGTTTAGCTCCAACCAAATCCAAGACATTTGTCTGAAAGTTTCTAGTAAGTATGAAGACCTTGATTTGTTGGTTCAGGTTATGTTTAATTAGGGTTGGAGCTAAACTCTGCAGAACAGTGGCCCTCCATGAACAAATTTTGACACCCCTGACTTATACTGAACCCAGAATATTTCTATCAAGCATGTATGTTAGTAATAATAGTCCCTAAATTGACTGCTTTTCTCTTAAAATTAAATAAATCGGTTGCTATCACAATTTTCCATCCTATACAATACTTACAAATCTGTCAACATTTCAAAAAATGCCTTGCAGTGTTTCACGACCCTTTCTAGACATCATGCAACACTTTTCCTGCCATATCCCTCTGAAGTTCAACCTCTAATTCCCCTCAAATTACGTCTTCCTGTCTTCCAGCTTTGTCAAACCCACGTCTGACACATTTTTTCTTCCTCATGTAAAAATAGCCAGTAGTGTGGTATTAAATACACTGACATTTAAAAACAAACAGCATTTAAAATGTGTCTTGGACCCTTGTTGCATAAGTGCCGGGTGTTATTATTACATAACAAGGATGAATTCCTCACAAAATTTGTGCTAGTGTCTCAGCAAACACAACTGGAATTAATTAGAGCGCTGAGTGGCTTATTACAGTGTTGTTACATGCTTATAACATACATATTACTATTTTATAAACATGCCTTTAATTGTTTTCTGTTATGTTTGGTTTCCTGGAAATAGCCTGTTATTCCCTGAGCTCTTGTGAATGATCCCTGCTTGTTTTGTTTCTCAGCTCACGTAGCTGCGTACTTCTGAATGCAAGGACAGTTTACCATGTCTCTGCCCTCTCTCGCCCTGTCTCTAGAACTTTCTTCAGAGAATTGAGCAGGCTGTCGATCCAGCATGAAGAAAACAATACATGGCCCTCAACTCTTTTTTTTTTGGCTCTCTTTTTTGCTTTCTCCTTATTCTGCATCCTTTTTTAGCTCTCTAAACTTAACATCAATTTTTGTTACGCTCTACTTTTAGGTCAGTAGTTAGATTTAGTTTTCTAAAAGAGCCACTTCCTCCAATTATTCATATTTGGACTGGATGAACGTTCCTCAAGACATCCTCACACATGGCTACGTTTAAGGCCTCTAAACGTAAATTACCGTAAGTAACGTAAATTATTAAATAACCATGCTTGACCAATATAGACTTCATTGACCAATATTGGTAATGTGTCTGATATAATATATATATATATATATATATATATATACTGTATATATGATTTTTTATGAATATATATTTTGTAGTTACAAGACTCCTGTTTATATAGTAGCACTGAAATTGTATAACTCATCTTCTGAATTGTGAACATCTGACTCCCATCACAATTCATTAAATAAATAAATAAATAATTAAAAAAATGCACTCACTTCCTCTCTCCAGGTGTTCCAAATAGTGCTATTTTCCCCTGTTTTTCACTATTTTCTGCTCTGCCATTTTGAATTTAAAAACAGAGATATAAAAGGCTTTTTGACATTGATTTGTTTTGCAGCTAGCTGGATTGAAGTTCTCAGCCACTGCACTGACAAAGTTGATGTGCGTCTAAAAGGCTCTTGAGAGGGTAGCTAGGCTTTAGTAATAGATCACCTGAACCGTCATTATCGACAGGAAGTTGAAGGAGGCGTGGGCTTTTAATAGCAAGAGAGTGAGCGTGTTTTTTTTGTTGCTTGTCTTTATCATTTTGTTATGCTGCTGCTTAGAGCTTGCTTCAAGGTTTCTGTCTTTACAACAGAGACAAATGCCTTTATATGCACTCAATACTGAGTTCTGATCATGAGTAACATGTTCTGTCCATGTTTAGAGGTGTTATTTTTGGATTTGATACAATCATCTGGTTCATTCGAAATCCATCCCTGTATTGGTTTTTAAGGCTGCTTATAGAAATGCTTTGCCCATGAATGAAAATTATTTCATTATTAACACATCCCGTGTTGTTTCAACCCAGGAACAGAGTTTGGTTACAACACACACTAATGGTGTTTGTGGTCAGTCACATTACATTTGGTGCAATGAGTCACTACACAAATGATATGAGGTTTGATAAGGAGGAAGAAATTCCCTAAATTACAGCTTATGTGTAGTGTGTGACTCATATGTATGACTCAGGTTTTTGATGTCTGTGAATACCAAATATGTTCTTGGGACCCCCTTATTAAAATAAAAGGGCAGAAATACATTTTCATGCATAAAGGCCTATTTTAGCTGCTGTCATTTCGCTAAGGCAATTATATAAAAATAGTATATGTATATATATATATATATATATATATATATATATATATATATATATATATATATAGTATTTATGATACAGTATGTACACAACCATTCAAAGGTTCTGTATGGTAAGAGTTTTTAATCTTATGCTCACCAAGGAATCATTTATTTGATGAAAAATTCAGTAAAAACAGTACTATTGTGAAATATTATTGCATTTTAAGACTGTCCTCTGTTTTGTAATTTATTCTTGTGATGGCGAAGTTTAATTTTACTCCAGTCTTCAGTGTCACGTAACCTTTCAGAAATCATTCTAATATGCTGATTTGGTGCTCAAGAAACTTTACTATTACTATTATTATCAATGTTGAAAACAATTGTGATGCTTAATATTTTTTTTTTTTTTTTTTTTTTTTTGAGGAAACCATGATTTTTTTTTTCTTTCCAGAATTCTTTGATGAATGGAAAGTTCAAAAGAACTGCATTTTTGTAACAGTGTAAAAGTCCTTACTGTCACGTTTTCTAAATTTAAGTCCTTACAGAACAAAAGTTTAATTTAAAGTATTAACTAAAAAAAAAACCAAACAAAAAAAAACACAGACTTTGGAACAGTTTAGTGTAGTTATCCCCACAGTTAGAGTAATATTAGATTTATATTAGAAGTCTTTACAAATCAGAACAAAACAATAATAAAAAACACAATAAGTAATATCAAATTTGGTAAATACATTTAATATTATTACAGTAAATATATTCAGTTAATATCTTAAAATTACTTTTTCTCAAATATTTTGCAGACCAAGGTGGTGCTTGGCAGATGTGAAATTTGTACTTGTTGTACAAAAACAGCTGCATGAAGTTACCATCTTTGTGTTTGGAATGATTTGAGGGTTTGTAAATAGTAACAGAATTTGTAGTTTTAGTGAACAATCCTTTTTAACTTAACTTTAAAAAGATCATGACACATTACTCACATAAAATTACTAACATACCACTTCAAATTTCAAACTTACATTAGGGTAGACCATTTAAGAACAGTTGAAGGGTGTGTGTGTGTGCATGCGTGTGTGTGTGTTAAGCCCCTGTCTTGCAGGTGCAGCTCCAGTAGTGTCCGGCTGTATGAGTGAGCGCAGCTCTCTGTAATGCTAATAAGAACATCAGACAGGCTGATCACCCCCCCGCTTGCTCTCCACACAGGAGCTTCTCACACCACTGCACACACAGCTGAACCACTGAGACACTGAGAGAGAGAGAAAGAAGCTTGAATTCAACTGAGAAAGGAGAGATAAAGGCAGACGAGAGGAGATTTGAATGACTGTATGGAAGAGAGAGAGTGGGAGAGAGGGAGAGGGAAAGCGAGAAGCAGGAATGAAATGTGAAGACAAAACAAGACACAAGAATAAAAATAACAAACACTTGATTTAAAAAAATAGTTCACCTAAAAATGAACATTCAATAATCACCATCATATCATTCATTCATTTTGGTCAGTTTGTCTACTGTATTAGCTGTATTTTTTATATGTTATTGATGATAACGTGATGTAAATTGTGACAATATGTATTGCGATGTGTATTGTATGATGATACCAGCTCTAATATTTATGTGTATTGACTTTTTACTGCCAATAGCTGTGAGCATGTCAGACAAGCTGTTGCTGCATGAATAGGCATGCATAAATTCAGTAGAGCTCTAGACAGGTGGAGCTGGGGGAGGTGGAGGGTTTCAGAGAAGCTCTGATAGTATGCTATTGGACAGCAAACACTGAGCCAGACTATTTAAATGTTCTCAAGCTCTCATTTGCTTCAGAATCAGCAGATGCCAAAAAAGCTTGTGCCATGTAGTAAATGATTGCTAGCAGATTGCATGTAAAGACCTATTAGCCTTTACCATGAGTTTGCCTTTAGAGCAAGGCTTTTTATTAACCTTTGAGTTTGACTGAACTAGGTATTTAACCCCGTAACAGGCAAGATGGTAATCACATTTTTAAATCATTTTGATCAAAAGCTTTCTGTTTCTTTTTGTGCTAGTCACTTGAAATATTGATCTATCGCATCAGTCTAATATGCAATTCAATCTCTTTTTCTTGTTTTGGGGTTACTTGTTGTTTCTTATATACTAGAGAAATCCATGATGGAGCATCCATATGAAGGAAAAGGTTTTTTTTAGAGAGTAGGGTCGATTTTGAATTTATACTGTGCTAAATTAACCGCCTTCCACTCTGAAATACAGAGTCAGGTGGAAAAGTGAACAAAGAAGGCCAAAGACAAAACCCTGAGAGCATATTGTGAAAAGTGGGTAGTTGAACAACGTGATACTGACTTGCTCCTGCAGGCCTCTGTGGTGCCCTCAGCAGGATACTTGACTCTAAAGTCAAGATCTCTCACAGTCAACAGCACAAGCGGCCCTGGAGAGCAGCCACGGTCAGAGGGGCACTTATGCACTGCCAAGTATTTTTGACTATCAGAGGGAAAAGAAAGGTGAGGGGTAAAGAGTGAGGCAGAGGGCAGAGCAAAATAAAAAGAGGGAGGAAGTAGGAAAGAGGAAGAATGGAGTTTCTGCAGTGGGACCTTGAGGCACTAGATTAACTGGCACTTTTCGTGAATAGGGTAGAAAAATGGACTGAAACTTAAAAATTAAGGTTTTTTTTTTTTTATGAAAATGAAAAAATGCCAGCAAAATGAGATGTTTAACATTTAGAAAATGTTGATTGTCAACCTCAAGTCTTTAATAGTAAGTGATTATATTATGCTGTTTTATTTTACATTTATTAAGCAGACTTGCTATTTTTGCAAGTTGTTTAAATTTAGTTTACATTTTTGTGGTTCTGTTTCACACACTTAACATCACATCTTAAATAGAAAATGTATAAATTTCACAGAAAAAAACTGTGTATATATATATATATATATATATATATATATATAATTTTTTTTTCCTTATAATAACTTTATAATTAATAACCTTATAATAAGGTAACAGGGTTGAATGGTAGAGCGAATGCGGTCAGCGTGACAATTTGCGGAAAATAAATCAATTAAAATAAGAAAATGGAATGAGATTATTTACTTGTCTTAATGCAGAGAGAGTGATGTCACTTCTAGTGTTTGTTGATTTTAAGATTTGTAAAATTTTTGTGATGAGGTAAAATCATGAAGAAACAGGGTTGCACATTAAATGTTGGACACATCTAACAATTTCTCATTTTTCAAAATTAAAATTAATTAAAATAAATAATTTTATATTTATTATTTATATTATATTATTATTATTATATTTTTTATATTATTTTGTAGTACAAACAAAGATTAAATTTTAGTATTACATACTATAGCATGATTTTAGTTTTTTAGTTCAATTTTTAGGTCAAAACCTCTGAGGTGAGACAGGGCAAAATCACAATTTTAAGTGAGGATTACAGACATTCATTATATGTAATTAAAGCTAGCTAGAATTTCATACTAGATTAATATTATGTTGGATAATCATTTATTTAAACATATCCATTAGCCCAAAAAAAAAAAAAAGTGCCTTTTACTGGAAAATTCCTGCACTAGATGTCATGCCCTCTAATATTTGTATTTCAATGCCTGAACCTTATCCATGTTAAATCAGTGTTATATAGAAGGAATAATTTTTAAAAAGATGAAAAATTGATTTCAGGTAGTAAAAGACATGTAGAGGTAAATTTCAGCCCACCTTTCACGGGCTGCATTTAGATTGCTGAATAGAGTCTCTTTCTCTAAGGTGTGAAATGAGATGGAAAATTAGACGAACGGATGTGAGTGTTTCTTTTTTCAATTCTCTCTGAAAGAGCTCGTCTGCTCACAGAGTCATATGTTCTTTTTTTCATGTGAGAGGGTTTAAGTGGAAGATGAATCAGCTCTTGCCCTTGTGTGTCTGGCGTAAAGATGAAGAGTGTGTGTGTCTTACTGTGTAGTCATCTGTGCTTGTCTTCACTGCCTTTTGTTTTCAACTCTATTTGTTTTCTGAATTATGATGCTTTTGCTTGATATCATGTATCTCCTTACATTCAGACAGAATTTACATTCCTTGTAAACATGAGCTATGATTCGTTCAGAATTCATATTGGCTTATTGGTTTTTCATACCACATAAACTTAAATCAACATTTTAAAAAAAATGTTTGCAACATTACAGTCATTTTGAGACTAAGTTAGCAGCGCTTTTGGGAACTGCTTTCAATTACACTTTGAACTGAAAGATTTATTCATGGATCAGAATGATCAGATTCTCAAGTTTGTTTCACCTGAATCCACTCACAGAAGTTTTTTTCAGTTAATAGCTCATTGGAGGAGAAGCTATCATGTGACATTAGAAGATTTGAAATATAGTGTGTAAGTCATATGGACAACACTTAAGGTGCTTTTTGTTTTGTCAGTTTTGGAGCTTAACCCTATAAAGCCTACTGTGTCATATTTGATATGCAAGTATCTAAGGCCTTTAAATTATCAATGTTTAAAACTTACACAATGTACCACATGCCTTCTGTCCTCTGTTAGAAAGATCTCTTTGGTTTACATTACAAGCTATCAGAATTTCATCATACTGTTTCCTAATATAAATATCAGCAACTGTACCAAATTGCATATTTTGCTCATTTTGGGACTGTGGATTGAATTGAGGTGTTGAATATGAGCTCTGCTTTGGGAATCAATTCTTAATGTTTCATTCATGAATCAGACAGATCAGATTCTCAAGTTCACTGATGTTCAGCAGTTCTGCAGTTAGTACCGTAGTTCATTGGAGGGTATGATTTTCTATAAATATTGACTTTTTTCCTCACAAAGCTACTGTATCATTAAACCCCAGAAGACTTGCCATGTAGCACACAAGTCATATGGACTAGCATTTTTTACATAATTTTCTAGGTCACTATGTCTTGTAAGATATGTGTAAAGATATATATATATATATATATATATATATATATATATATATATATATATATATATATATATATATATATATATATGTTCTATTCACATGTTTGTTCCAGTAAGCAAAGAATAGGGTTGAGAACAACATAAATGATTACAAAATTTTAATTTTTGGGTGAACTATCCTTTAATTGGAAGTAATATAAATACAAAGGGAAGTCAGGTGCAGTTAAGGCAAAGGCAGTCAAAGGGAGTGATAAACTGAAATGGGCATATTGTCCTTGCTTTGTAAAGAAGTGAAGGATGAGTAAATGAACCGGGAAAGGTCAGTATATCGAAGGAAGGGCCAACCACTTGTCATGAAGAGGAAGGAACCATTAGGATTAAAGGTCAGTCATGATACATCTCATCACATTCTGCCAATCGTTCATTTATGTGCCCTGTCAGTCAAACAAACCAGGGTTATGTTGGCCTCACACACTTTTGGTTTGAAGGTTATCCTGGCCAAGCACCAAAAGTGTGTGAGGCCAACATAACCCTGGTTTGTTTGACTGACAGAGCACATAAATGAACGATTGGACAATAAATGCAATGAACGTTCATCACATAAATGAAATGAACTATATTTAGACAGAATGGAGTCATCTGAGCAAGGTTCATCTTGTTGTCTGTCCATTCAAACCCAATGAGCACCAATTATATAAATTATGTAGAACTTTTTGCCACTTTACAATTAGATTTGACAGTTCTATTCTCTTATTCTTTTCTGTCTCAATTTTATCTTGCGGTTTTAGTCACATTGCACTATTATTTTGCAGTTTCTTTAAAGAAGGCAGATATAAATGCTTTATGATGTCACACTTCATTCTAGCCCACTTAAGAATAATTTAACCACTTTATGAGCACATTTGACTGAAAATTGCACTGTTCACAGAAATTTCCAATGCATACCAATGGGAGTTTCTTGAAAGCTTTTTTGAGAAAACAACCAAGGGGGCAGAGCTTATAGCAAAACGGTCAACCGTTAAAGATTTGAAAGTTATTATTACTCTCCCTGTAAGAATTTAGTTCTTTGTAAGCTCAGAAGTCCTTATGTTCTTTGTAAATTTGGTTTAAAAGGCTTAAAAAGCCACCTGTTTAGCAATTGACTCAACATTGCCAATAAAAACCTTGAAGAAATTATGCTAATTGATTCTAAAGGATTCAACTAAAACTCATCTGCATGTCCTGTTGGATAGTTTCTGTATTTTTAGCTTGAGCTCCCCTGATTCATTCGAACTCAATTCATTTTGCAGACACTGTAATCCTGTCATAATGCAAATTTTTGTGGCTACTCCTAACCAAGATAAATTGTTTCAGAGTCATTTCAATCTAGAGTGAATAGAGCTTAAGTGCAAATACACAAAACAAGCGCTTTACTCATATTGGGCGATTATGCTTGACTTGGTGCCTGAAGTGTTCGGCAGAGACATGTGCCTGTTGTTTTAGTGATTTTACGCTAGTTCGGTTTAATGTATGTGTGCATACATCTAACCTCAGGGGACGTGACGATATGCAACTCATTTCTTCTCTTGCTGGTCAAAAGAAAAAAATGGCAGATGCTCAAATACACAGACTGATCACTTTGTTTCACATAATCTGTTCTATTAAAGGAATAGTTCACCCATAAATTAAAATTCTGTCATCATTTACTCACCCTCATGTAGTCTCAAACCTGTGAAAAACAAAAAGGAGATATTTTGAATATTGTACAGGTTGTTCTTTTCCATGAAATTGGAAATGCATTTGTATTTAGATTTGGTTTGCATCTGACAGTACCTGATTTGTTTAAAAAGTCTCCGAGTCAATGCCAATACAGGTATTGAATTAGTTTATCCTTGGTGATTCAAGAATAAGTAATGTCTAATTTAGAAATGAACATTTTAATTTGGACTGTTGGTTCTCCACCAGTTCTGGTTGCCAGTAGTATACACTTTGTTGGCTATTATGACAAACTGTTTGTGATTTTCCTCATTTGTAAGTCCTTTTTGGGAAAAAAAAAAAAAAAAAAAAAAAAAAGCATGTGTTAATTGAATAAATGTAAATGTAACAGCTCACTGGAGGCGAAGATTAGCAGTGAATAATAATGTAAATTTAGGTGTATTTCTTACATAATGCTTTAATTCATGTGTCTGTTTCAAGTCCTGTGGATCAGAAGCAGTAATTTAAAGTGATTCTGCTGTCGTCACGATTCATTTTGTAGTTTGGTATTTATGGACCTGCATTTTTTCTTAAAAAAATAAAAAGAAAAGAGTAATCCACAATTGGATGTCACATTACGGAAAAAATAAAATAAAATCTGTCGCTACTTCAAAGACACAAATAGGCACTATAGACCTTAGTCAGGGTTGCACTATATTTAATTTTTAAATGAAAAATTAATGACAGGAATGAAAACAAAACTGTGAGGGATAGAAGTACAGAGGGTTGTACTGCTTAATAACATACTGTCTGTTCAGCAGACAAAACTGAACAAAAAAAAAAGGTTTTTTGAAAAAAATATTTCAGTCCAAAACTCCATAAAAAAAAGTTAGTTTGTTGTTCAGTTTTGGAAGTTGTAAAAATTACGTAATCTAGGACCTTTACACGGTATGTGCTAAAGACTGTCCCTCACAGTTTTGTTTTCATCCATGTTAAATTTAATGTGGCATCTAACCTGATTAAGTTTTATTTGATGCAAATATTACAGCTTCAATAATCATAGAACCTATAAACAAACTTATCTGCAAGGTAACATTCCAATATATTAAAGAAATAGTTAGAAATTGACAAATTTTGTGTTTCCTGTACCTGTTTTTTTGACTGTTAAATTTATCAGATCCATTGACTTGTATTTTATATAAAAATCATCTTTAATGTTCTACTGAAGAAATTAAGTCATCTACATCTAAGGGTGAATAAATTAATGGCAATTTTCATTTTTAGGTGAACAATTACTTTAAAAAAAAAAAAAATTCTTTGTGCAGTGCTTTATTGGATGAGTAATTCATTCATCCCCTCCAAAAAGACATGCTTAGTTTTTTGTTCAGAATTTAAAATACTTTTTTACTTTAAATCAAACAATATAAAATTTTTCATTTATCTCAAAGATGACTGCTTTGGTTCAAGGCTCAGAGCTCTTTATTTGAAGAATTTCTCAAATACCAGAGACAAAATGAATAGAAATATACTTGTGTAACCTGGGCCATTTCAAAAAAACTCTTAATCTTGTGAAAATTGACATAAGCATCTTACAGGTGTCTAAGTTATCTGCTGTTCATTAATCTATGGGATTCTCTTTTGAAGAGGGATTACTCATGAAAGTTCTGAGTAAGACTACATAACTTGACCCCATTCACTGGTGTGCAGATAAAAGCCTTATGCTGTTATTTCCTTTCATCTCTCTTTCTATTTCTATTTTAAAGGCAAAGTTTAAAGTAGTTCACACGCTTGCATTTATAAGGCTGAACATACTTTGATGTGTCTGCCCTTTTTTTTTCTTCTTAGTTTTCAGTGGTTTTTTTTCTCGCTGATATGATCCGGACAGGTGTTGTTAACCTTTACTGCAACACAATGTCTCCTGCTACATCTCATTAAAAGAGCTGTGCTCTCTTAAATGCCATAGTATTTTACTGTCATTAATGAGCATTGTGAGTGTGTGCGGCTGTGCTTGTGTGTAATCATCCAGTTATAATCTGGATAGAGCTCACACGAAGTTCCGAAGAAATCTGTAGTTATGAATGGTTGATAACATGATGTTGCGAGGTGGTTGCTTACAGGCTCAAGTCCAAAGACGCCATGTTCTGCACTTTAAATATTATCTGTCAGGTAAAGAATTGAATGTCCAATCCAAGCACCCCTTAATAATGTTAACAGTTACATTGAGCATGAACGGTGTTGTGCTGCAACAGGTCAAGTGGCAGTTTACACAGAACCTAATTCACTGCGCTGCTTTTCCATTGTTTTTCTATGTAAACGTGCTCAACTATGGAATGCCAATCGTGCCATAATTAGAAATAAATAAATAAATAAATGTACAAAGAAATGTAAAAAAGCAAATATAAATAAATAAATATATAAATAAATGTACAAAGAAAAGTAAAAAAACAAAAATAAATAATTATTTATAATTTTATTTCCTTATTTATGTATTTTTTCCCCATATTTTTTTATTTCCACTTTTATTTATTTTCACATTTATTTATTTCTTCATTTCTTTGTTCGTAGGGTAATGAGGAGGGCGTTTTGCCTCAGGAATAGCAATCGAGCCAGAGTAGGTGAGGGGTAAGCTTTGAGGCCACAGTGACACCTTGTGGTGACCAAACGAAATACAAGAAGTGTAGCCAACATGACGCGCCTGTTGATAGTGTGTGATGAATGACTTAGATGGGTAATATGGCCAAAATTTTATATCACGGGTCAGTGGCGTAACTACTGACAGTGCAGGCAGTGCAGCTGCACGAAGTGGCTATGTTAATATAAATATAAATATTAATAATGCAATGTAAGTAGTGCAGAGATTATTCACAGCAATGAATAAATACATAATTCACATATTTCACTCGTGTGCTGTGATAGTCTAGTTGTAGAACTTTTGTCAAGCATTTCTGAGGTCAGTAGTTACGCCACTGACCCGTGATATAAAATTTTGGCTATATTGCCCATCTAAGTCATTCATCACACACTATCAACAGGCGCGTCATGTAGGCTACACTTCGTGTATTTCGTTTGGTCACCACAAGGTGTCACTGTGGCCTCAAAGCTTACCCCTCGCCTACTCTGGCTCGATTGCTATTCCTGAGGCAAAACACGCCCTCCTCATTACCCTACGGACAAAGAAATGTAGAAATAAATAAATATGGAAATAAATAAATGTGGAAATAAATAAATGTGAAATAAATATGTAAATAAATACATAAATGTGAAAATAAATAAAAGTGGAAATAAATAAATGTGGAAAAAAATACATAAGGAAATAAAATTATAAATAATTATTTATTTATTTATTTTACTTTTCTTTGTACATTTATTTATATATTTATTTATTTATATTTTATATTTGCTTTTTTACATTTCTTTGTACATTTACATATATATTTATTTATTTATTTATTTATAATTATGGCAGGTTTGGCATTCCATACTCAACGGCCATGTTTGACTGCTGCCATTTATTTTTTATTCTTTTTTCTTTTTGCTGCACTTTTTTATTCCATTGCCATGCGTCTCATGTTTTTAAACACACACACAAAAAAAAAAAAAAACAACGCTATCTCACGACCAATTCATACGTAGTTTACGAGGTGCCTAATTCGTACAAATTCATACGACCTCACTCGTACGATTTTGTACGATTTGACGAGTGACGGGTAGGTTTAGGGGCGGGGTTATATGTGTAGATCATTTGTACAAATTCAAACGAATTGGGCAACTCGTAAAATGTGTATGATTTAGCAAAAATCATTTGAATTTGTATGAGTGAGGTCATACAAATTCGTACGAATTAGCCACCTCGTAAAATATGTATGAATTGCCACGAGATCGGGCTCAAAAAAACTTTTTTTTGCATTCAACATATTTAATCCAAGCAGTTTAATCCAAAATCCTGGCCAAACTGGTTAGGCTGGTCTGTTATTCTGGACTTCAGCTGGAAAACCAGTTGACTGACTGAGTAAACCAACTGAACACTAAGTTTGCCAGTTAGACCAGCTGACAAGTGCCCATAACCCCTCTAAAACCAATAGAACAGAACAGACTTACCAGCTTGGCCAGGATGGGAGACCACTTAACCACCTTAAGCTGATTTCTTTCAAAAGAGCCCTAAAGAGTATTGTGGCACTACCATGGAACGTTTCCAAAGACCATCGTTGTACAATGGTATTTTTGAAATGTGGATAAACACACACAGTACTTTGATGAATAAACTGAAAATGAGACAAAAGAAATCCAAATTCACAGTGTGTATATACTGCGCTCATGCTAATAGCACACATGTACATGATACTGTATTTGTCTGCTGTATTCAAAGTCCCGATAGACTCACACATATTCACAGTCTGTGAATGTGGATTTTGCAGTGGATAAGCTGTAATTCTTTTCTGTTTCCCATATCCCCACAAACTTTCATGCTAAGCTCTGTGACTACTGCTTGGATTCCTTTCCCAGAGGTAGGCCTGTTCTTCTCAGATAGGTAGAAACAGGAGCAAAGTTTTGTAAGGCTCAGACTAAATATTAGGGGTGGGAATCTTCAGGCACTTCACGATCCAATCCGGTTCCGATTCTGGGAGTCACGATCCGATTCCAAAACTATTCTTGATCTACATTTTTTCTCCAATTAATTCTTCTGCAGTGCAAATACATCTTTACAACTTTACATTTTACCCAAAATTGCAGTTTCTATGCTTTTTGTTTATGGTTGGAATATCTGTATGTCAGTAGGCCTACTGCCATCTTAAAAATAAGGGTGTGACTCTTCACTGGTTTCACGATGCATCACATTCTCAGTTTTCAATATTACTGCACATGGTTACATTTTCATATAAATTTTATATCAAATTTATTTTGTACAAAACCTACTTTATTTATTTTTTTTTATTATATAAGCAGGCTACTTTTTAAAAAAAAATTACTTAAGTATCCGAAAGTTTACAGACAATAGTTATGGGTTTTTCTTTTTTCCTCAACATTATTGCCATTTGATTATTACTGATGAGATCATAAACAGTGGCAGCTTTAAGAGGCTGCATTGACACTAATCCACAGATCTATTTCGATATGTCAGATGTTTTGTCCTGCTCTGAAAACATAACTGACTGTGTGTACATCAATTTTGTATAAAAGTATTCGAAAATGCAAGTACATTTAACCGCAGCCGCAATCGAGCTTCAGGACAAACAAATACAAAGCGCACGTTAAAGTCTGTCAGCGCGCGAGTTTCGTGCATCTAATAGTACTGGATTCCAAACGGTATAAATGAAAGCATATCTAAAGCATAGCTAAAGTAAAACACGGTGGAAGCACACACTGTCAAGCAATGTGCATGTGTCTCACAGCGCAAATTCTGTGCAATGAAGCCCGCCGCATCTCTAGCGCACACGTGCCATATGTGGGGAAAAAAACCAAGCTCAGAATCGAATTTTGAAATATTCAGAATCGATTCAGAATCGTTGAAGAGAGAATCGCGATGCATCGTAGAATCGATTTTTTTCTCCCACCCCTACTAAATATTAGCTCGGACACACAGACTTTATAGCAGAACTGACTCTGAATGCAGTAAGTGAAGGGCCTCAGTGCAGAGGAAACAGTGAACTGCATTTGCTACTAGTCCTCTAGAATTCATGATAAAATGGAAGTTTTGCGCCATAGTGGAACAGTAGTTACTTTAGTTCTAGAAAACTTTATTATGTAACGCGCATAACTGTGAAGAAGAATTGAGATCTACAGCACAGGGGTAAATGGGTCAATGACATTATGTTTCATTCATATAATGATTTGAATACACAATTTAATTAATTTATTTAAAGGGGTCATCGGATGCAAAATTCACTTTACAAGTTGTTTGAACATAAGTGTGTTTTGGAAGTGTGTGTACACATGCATCCTATAATGATAAAAATCCACCCAGTGTTTTTTTTTTTTTTTTTTTTTTTTTTAAAGCCCTATTTTAAAATCCCCTTTCTCAAATCAAATTCCTGTCAGAATAACGTAGTTCTGCACAGGCCCCTCCCACGATAGTTGATTGACAAGGCCGTCTTAACTTAGACCCGCCCTGAGTGAGCTGTCATCAGTCCGCCATTGTGTCGACTCTAGTGCAGGGGAAAACAAGATGTCTCAGATTAAGCAATTGATGTGTTTTGTTGTTGGATGTAATAATGAACATAGCAGTCTTCATTTACTCCCGACATCTGAGCCGCTGAAGACGCAGAGGATTAACGTTATCCCTGATCTACATAAATGGGCCTATGTTCGCGCAAATCATTCATGATCCAGCTTCATCTACAGAAGAAGTGAATAAGGGTTTTTTATGAATCTTTGCAAATCACCGTTTACAATCTGCTTGTCACCCCATGGAAGAGAAGGGCGGGGTGAGCAGAGCTCATTAGCATTTAAAGCAACATGGACTAAAAAACAGCTTGCTGAAAACAGAGCTGATTTTGACAGGGTAAAAAGGTTGTTTTTTACACTACCATTGAGAAATTTTAACCAAAACCCATAGATTTTTCATTAAGACCCTAAAGAATCATATCAACTTGTGGAAAATGGGCATCCGATGACACCTTTAAAAATTAAAATGAACGCTGATGTTTTTAGAGGGATAAACTCAATATTGTGAGGGCAGTACAATTGCCACGATATAATATGGAAGATGCATACATGCATGATTAAACCTTTAAGAATCTCTATCAATGTATGACAAAATACTGAAAAATATTAAATTCAAAGTATTAATAAATATAATAAGACTGAAATAACTCTAGTGTCAAGGTCAATAAATCCATTTAAAAATCTGATAATTTGACATTTTTATAGGGCAAAGTTACTTCAAATGATAAAATGTCAGTTCCCAAAACCCTAATGATGCTTTTAATAATTCATTATACATGTATAAAATTACTTTTTATTTTGAAAAAAAAAATAAAATAAATATATATATATATATATATATATATATATATATATATATATATATATATATATATGTATTTTTTTTTTTAATAATGATTAGGATGTATACTCTCAAGTGTATTAAGGGGAAAGAAAATATGTTCTTAGTTAATTCATAACTTGGTCACACCATATTACATTACATTTCAAAATGATAAAATTTTGTTAAAATTGTGTAATAATAAAAATAATAAAATATTTTTAATAATGAAACTGTCACATGTTCAGTATGTTTTGAGTTTGTTTTCTGTCTCCGTGTGATCCCCCTGATCTAGTTTTCTCCCTCCATGCCCTTATTTGGTTCTTCCCGTTCCTGTTTCCATTTGTGTTGATTTGATTCCAGATGTTTCTTGTCAATCAGTCTTGTTTAGTCCTTGTGTGTAATGTATTTAAAGAGCGTTCTGTTTAGTTTCCTTGGTCTGCTGTTATACATCTAAACGTCTAAACTGTGCTATGTGTGTGACTCCTGGCTTCCCTGTGTGGATTAATAAAGATTGTTTCTGAATCTCATTCGTCTCCTTGTTTCCGACACCGTAGTAGCAGATTGTGCCAGAAACCAACCAAAAAAAAAAAAAAAAAACACATTTCTAAGAATTTCACACATACATTTTAACTACATTTTTTAAAAATATTTTGCCTTTTCTTTATTTTGTCATTGACCCAAATAATAAACTTCTGCACTGTTTGTCACACAAAACTAGCATATGACTTCAAACGACTTGGAATATAGTGCATATGGACTACTTTATGATCATTTTTAAATCTTTACATTTCCAATACCATCCATTTTAATCATATGCAAAAGAGCAGATTGGACATGCTAAACTTTTGTGTTTCACGGAATGAAGTCATATTCAAAACAACATAATGATAAATAAATGCAAGAATATTTCAATTTGGGTGAACTATCCATTTAAACCCTCACAATCTCTCATGCACACATTTAATTTCATTCAGAATGTCTTGCCTCATTCTCTGAGGAGATACAATGAAAAATGAGAACACACACATACACACTCAAACTCTATACCATTAGTCCAGACAATCTCACCCACAGCTGTGCTGACGCATGCGTGTGTATGTGTGGCAATGTAATTTGTCCCTAGAAAAGAGAGATAGAGTGTGTGGAGTGACAGTGAGAAGAGTCTTCCTGTCACTGAGGCCCTCTGGGAAATGTGGAGTTGGACTGTGTGTTGATGCTTCCAAATATGTCACCTGTCAAATCTTGCCCAATGCAACGTCTTTACTCAAATGGCCTGGCCTGGCCTGTTTAGACCGAGGAAGAGTGTGCTCTTGATTCGGTATGATTGTCTTTTTGAAGAGCCTTCAATAACAGAACAGAACGTTCTGAGAACTTTCATTATCCTGAGAGACCATTTCTGCCACATCCATTTAACTTTAAATGTGCTTTTGTGCATTGGTTTCCCAGAAAATGAAGAATGTTACAGTTTAAAAAAAAAACATGCTGGTATTTTGGGTGCATGGACTTCACATGACCATCCACGACTGTCTAATTTCTATTTGAATGTATTTTAAAATGTAATTTATTCTTGCGATAACAAAACTGAATCTTCAGCATCATTACTCTAGTCTTCAGTGTTACATGATCCTTCAGAAATTATTTGGTCAATGTACCTGCTAAATATTTAATAATTTTGACACAACATCTTCCTCTTACTTGGGCCACCTGAAATCCAACCATTTTGTATATGCTAACTGCTATTCTAACTGCTTAACCTTCTCCTATGGAAGAGTCTTAATAGGGCTTGACATTGCCATTTGACATTGAATATAATGCCCCATGGACCTGTTATTATGTTATTTAGCAGACACATTCTTATCCAGAGATTAAGTGCATTTATTACAGGTTCAGTCCCCCGATGCAACCTGGGATTAAGTTGCCTGCTCAAGGGCATGATGGCGATAGCTGATCCCAGTCCACCCTCATTATTAGCCTATTAGTGTTAATTGCTAACCAGTGGACTCTGACTGTGCCTATGTTTCAAGTGTTACATACAGATTCACACATACACGAGCACAATTTTTTCCATATTCTGTCTGTCGATCAAGTTCTAATATAAAATGTGAAAATATATAAACTGTAGGATTACATTACATGCTAATTCATTTGCATTAATTTCTTCAGTTTTGCCATTCATTGCACATAAAGTTTACGGTTGAATTTTTAAGAGGCAAAATCCTCTCCCTTTCATTTGAGCTAAAAACATGAGTTATTAAAATGTAGTCATTAAAGTCCTCAAAAACATGGAAGCAAGTAAACACAAACTTCAAGCAACTTCCGCACAGACATGCAAAGGCAGACAGCATGCTGTTTTTCACCCCAATAAATCTGTTGCTTGCGTATGGTGTGTGTGTGTGTGTTCGTGTGAAGATGCTGTTGTCAGGAGGGAGTCTGTGTCCCCTGTACTCTGAGCTCTGTGTGCACACGATAAGGAGCCTCCATTACTCCGACACAACAACCAGGCAGGTAAACACCCTCCATACCCTCCTGCACTTATCTCCAGTACACACACACACACACACATGCAGGTTTTTTTCACACACTCGGTAAGGTGATTTGTTATTATGTGTATTGTATGACGAAGCCGTCAGACTACCGAGCCTGTTTGTGGCAAACTACTGTATGTCTTTTCAAGTACAAGTTAACTACCCTAGTGAAAAATAAATATACTTAAATGTATTTGAAATACATCTATTTCATGCTAAGTATACTACAAATACATTTTCATATTTATGTGCTTAATAAAATGCCCTGCAATTGTACTTTAAGTATACTAAACTGGTATACTTCAAGTCTGCTAAATTGAAACAACTAATTTTGTACTTAATGCACTTTAATTGTGCGGAAGTAGTGCTGAAGTCCAGTTAAAGACATGCTTAGTATATTTGATTGTGCTAAAGTGGAATTATTGCAAGTATACTTTAGGTACACTTTAAATATATTGCATTTAAAGGACGATATTATACAATACTCATCAAAAGTGACATTAAAACACATTTTAGGCTTATTATAAAAAATGTGCATTGTGCTCAAGTAATACTCCAAATAAAGTTGTCAATAAAATTTTTATATCAGTAGGTCTCGAGTTATCTGTCAGTAAATATGTTAATAGATTTGAGCTATACTTGGTATGAAATAAATGTATTTTAAATATATTACTTTTTTACTAGGGTACATATGTGCAGTATCCATTTTTAATGTTGTATTGCTTGTCTTCGGGTTTTATCACATGTTGCAAAAATATTTTGGGGTATATAATTAAAAAAAAAAAACCTTTATGTCGTTCCAAGCCTGTGGGTTTCTTTCTTATGTTGAACATTGAAAATATTTTAAAGGGTTTTTAAGAACCAAACAGTTGTTGGTCCCCATTGACTTCTATTGTAGGGAAAAAAATACTATGGAAGTCAATGGGGACCAACAACTGTTTGATTACCAGCATTCTTCAAAATATCTTCTTTTATGTTCAACATAAGAAAGAAACTCATACAGGTTTGGAACGACATGAGCATGAGTAATTTATGACAAAGTTTTAATTTTTGGGTGAACTATTCCTTTGCAATTATTGCAACAGATTTAATTTAGGCTGTTATTCACATATGAGCAACTCATACAACGAGCACATCAAATATGGTAAACAAACTCAAGTGAAGCCTAAATTAAATGCAACCTGTACAATCAAAATACAACAGAAAAACAGACTGGCATTACTATCTTGGCATGTTGTTAAACATATTTGTTCAAATTTAACATACACAATGCAGAAATACAACCAAATCACACGAGAAGCTATAATTGGAATCTTCTGAAAACTAGGTCTGAAAGTAGATGTTATTTCTTTCGGCACATTGTAACACATTAGCTTGTTTACATAATATTTTACATGCTAACATACCATTTAAAACACATAAACTAGTGATACAATGTGGCCCAAGTAACTTTTCAGCAGTGATGCTGTAATCTTATGCTGCTTTCACATATCGTAATTACTGTAATTCCGAAATGACAACACGTGATGTTCAACTCGGTGATGTTCACAGCTTCGGACTGGGGATTATCCGTCTCTATAGCGACAGTCAACAAAATGAACCCGCGTGAAAGAATGTTGAGAACAACAATAAAATAATAACAGTATGAATACTTACATAATGTTTTTTTTATTATTATTACAGTACATTATAGTATATATATATATATATATATATATATATATATATATTTGTTTTTTTTTTTGTTTTTTTTTTTTTTTTCCTCTTTTTTAGAGCAGAAATATAGCTTTCTTTGAAAGTGCCGGCAGTTTTCTCTGGTTCCGTGCGAGGTGCAATGGTCACTTGATACAAGCAGGGTACAAGCCGTAGCTTTCAGAAAGCTCCCAGTTCACAAGTTGAAATTACAAGTTCTACGAGGACGTGAACTCTATCTCGTAATTACGGTAATTACGATATGGTGTAAACGCACCTTTATGTTTACAGTGCAAATGCGATGTTTAGCACAAATACAGCCAGATCACATGAAAAGCCACAGTAGGAATATTTTGAATCTATATAGGTCCAAAGATGGATTGCCATCACTGTGCACTAACATGCAAAATCCAACAAGTTCACCAGTGTAAATAAACTAGCATGTGATACAATGCAACAATAGTAACTTTACCCTTGCAAGAATTAACCATGGTTTTACTACCAATGATACCAAAAAACATAGTTACTATAATTAAACCATGGTAACCACAAATTAACCATGGTTTTGCTACACTAACCGTAATTTAATCATGGTATTTGTAGTAAAACTGTGTTTATATAAACGGTAGTGAATACACCAAAAACCATGATTACTTCACTTTTACTGTGATAAAACCAGGGTTAATTTTTGTAAGGTTGGACATATGCCAAACAAATGCCAAAGCTAACGTGAAAGCCAAGGTTTCACAAAAATACAACAAAATCGGAAAAAAAAAAATCTACAACAGAGAATCTTTTGGCACATTGACAGCTTGTTTATGCTAATTTATCATGCTAGCCCAAGGTTTTTGCAAAAATACAAATTGTGTAACACAATAGTAATTAACCACAACAGATCAAGATAAATGACATGGGTTGTTGCTGCTTTACTTACCACAAGACATCACTAAAGCATGGTGAGTAGCTATTTTGTTTTGACAAATCTTTTTCTCAAAAGCCATTTCTCGCAAAAGCTATTTATGCAGGCCGAGACAAGGTCAACCACCATAGATCCATAAATACAAAGTGATGTATTCATTTTGTCTCCAAACCCTTGTGAATATGAACGCAGTGGCGACGGACATCAATGCAGAAAGAGTTTGGCATTGTATTTGAGATGTATGGCACATGTTTAATGAATACATTACACAGAGCACTTGATGCTTAATGTGATATTTCATACATATTCCTGATGTTTGCGTTTCAGCACAAACTGAATATGACAGGGGGAATAGGAAATGGTTCATGCTGCTTTTTGTTTTTATAGTGCTCTTCTTCATTAGAGGCAAAAGTGAGTATTATCAGAGGTGATCATATTAGCTTAATTGAAGAAGAGTTTCATAACTGCAGTGGCATGTAATCAGGACCTTATTGTCTGGCAGGGGTTTTAACTGTGCCATGCTGGATCACCCAAGCCCATAAAAAGCATGATTAAGCACAGCAGAAGCCAAAGGAAGCAAGTGTGTGTGTGTGTGTGTGTGTGTGTGTGTGTGTGTGTGTGTGTGTGTGTGTGTGTGTGTTTGTCTATGAAGAGAAAATAGAAACATAATCTGTATTTGTATCATCGCAAGCACACAGTAAATCCATAATTTTCTCAGGTGGTTTCAGTTATTCTTTATTGTACCTATTTATCCATCTGTATATCCTTCCATCCATCCATTCATCCATTTCTCTAACTGGCCATCAATTCTTCACTCTATCTGTCTATTCTTATATCCATCCATCCATCTGTCAATCAGTTAGTCTTTCTTTCCATCGGTCCATCAGTCAATTTCTCTGTCAATCAATCAGTCCATCCACACGTCCATCCGTCTGTCTACCCATTCATCCAATCATCCATATTATTCATTCATCCACTTTGTCCATCCATCTTTACATCTATTCACTTGTTATTTATTCTTTTTTCTATCCATTTGTCCATCATTTTGTATGGATTTTCATCAATTATCCACACATCCATTTGTTTGCCCATTCATCCACCTGTCTGTCCATCCATCCATCCATCCATCCTTCCATCCATCCATCCACTTATCAGTTTGTCCATCCATCTATTGATCCATCCACTTTTCTTTTCATCCATTCATTCATCCATCCATCCACTTATCAGTTTGTCCATCCACCCATCCTTCCATTCATCTGTCCACTTATCTGTTCATCCATCCATCTATCCACTTATCAGTTTGTTCATCCATTCATCCATCCATCCATCCATCCATCCATCTGCCCACTTAACTGTTCATCCATCCATCCACTTATCAGATTGTTGATCCATCCATCCATCCATCCACTTATCAGTTTGTTCATCCATTCATCTATCCATCCATCTGTCCACTTAACTGTTCATCCATTCATCCACTTATCAGCTTGTTCATCCATCATGTTCATGTCATCTTTCCATTCATCTGTCCACTTATCTGTTCATCCATCCATCCATCCATCCACTTATCAGTTTGTTCATCCATCCATCCATCCTTCACTTATCTATTCATCCATATATCCGTCTATCTGTCCACGTATCTGTTCATCCATCCATCTATCTACTTATCAGTTTGTCCATCCATCCATCCATCCATCCATGAAAACCATCCATGAAATCCATCCATGTGTTATGAAAACAGATACATTATTCATGTGATTGATTTCCCTTAATAATTGCGAAAGAGTTAGTCATTGCTGAAATTCCCTTGAGTGTTTAAACAGCTTGTGTGTATGTTATACTGCTGCAGACGTGCTACAGAAATTACTCATAAAATAGCATGAATCACGTAATGCCATGTCAGAGTGAATTCGATGCATATATAAATACATATGGTAGATTTACAGTAGCTCTTATATATTCATATGTAAGAAGATGTTGGCCAGCTAAAACAACACAAAGAAAACATCATTTGCATTCATAAAAATATATGGGAAAGTAATTTGTGCTGCAAAGTGTATTGTCTTTAATTTAGTCTGTAGGGAGAATTTATAGGAGATATTTGGGAGATTAATATGCTGTAGGATTTTATAAGTCTATAAATATTTTCAGCATTTTCAGCTGAAGATACTCCAATTCTTTTGAGAATAAATCATGATATTGGCTCTGTTCCAAACCCTAGTACATTGTCTTCTTGTCTACATAGGCAGCTACTTTCTAAGGTAATATCTTAACCAAAATAGAATATCAAGTGACTTATTTAGAGTAACTCTATTAACACCAATCCACACTTACCACACAAACAGATGCACAGAAGACTCATAGCTCTTATAGTTCATTGCATTAGAGTTTTACGTTAGCTAATGATAAAGTGCACCCCATTCCAACTCTTCCGAATACATATGATAGCTTTATAAAAAAAAAAAAAAAAAAAATAGAGAAAAATGTGTTTGTCATTCACTGAAAAATTTTGGTGCTTCCCATAGCTGTCAAATCTCATTCACACATTCATGTTTCAAACTTAGTTTGCCAAGATACACCACACCTGGTTTGATGTGAATAACTCCAAAATAGCTTCATTCTCATATGTCTCCTAACCAAATATAAGCTATGTAGGAAGGTAGCTCATTAGGTTTTGGAAAAGAGCTATTGTCTCTCAGTGTTCCAGAAAATTCTATTATGTGCAAATGCTTTTTTGCCAGATGTCATTGTCCTTTCCCATATGCTGTCCATGCAGGGTTTAGCCAAGGGGAAGGTGACAGTCTTCCCCCCCACCATGTGCAAAAATCACTGTAACTAGATATTCGGCACCAGTGAATGGCTTTTATGGAACCCCCTAAAAGATTCCTATTAAAACCTGTATATGGCCAGAGATGATTTGTCTGTGGGTGAAATTGGATTAGTTGAACTGTAAAGCTTCAACGTTGTGCTTGAGACTTACTCTATCTCTCTGGCCATTCGCCATTAAACAGAGAGGGAGAAAAGAAGAAAAAACTTCAATTGCATTGGTAGAAATGATCATGGCGGACACCTTTAGTAGGATCCAATTAATTTTAATGTGGAGTTGGCAGTCTGCGGTGAGTAGGGGGGTTGACTCTATAGAGGGTTTGGTGTCTGTGAGTATAGCTGATATAGTGCTGGAGATAATATAAACTGTGATTTGATTATATTTTTGGAACTGTACAAGTGTTTTTTGGTTTGAGAGTAGTCTTGCCTACAAGTGCACCAGTATCTTTTCGAAAATATTACAAAGTAATTGCTGTTCTGTCTACGCTTTCAACATTCAAGCATTTCATGCTAAAAGAGTTGAAAGAGAAAAGACCAGAGTGTGAGAGAACAAAGAAACGAGTGATACAAATAAGCAAGTATGAACATGTAGGGGGTTTCATTTGAACATTGGGAGGCATTTTTCTCCCCAGTGCCTCAACTTCAAATGAGATGTAACACTTAAAAAAGAGGTAACCTAACGGATATGTTTTAGCCAACCTTGATCAATAAGTTGTTATACAGGTGCATCTCAATAAATTAGAATGTCGTGGAAAAGTTAATTTATTTCAGTAATTCAACTCAAATTGTGAAACTCGTGTATTAAATAAATTCATTGCACACAGACTGAAGTAGTTTAAGTCTTTGGTTCTTTTAATTGTGATGATTTTGGCTCACATTTAACAAAAACCCACCAATTCACTATCTCAACAAATTAGAATATGGTGACATGCCAATCAGCTAATCAACTCAAAACACCTGCAAAGGCTTCCTGAGCCTTCAAACTGGTCTCTCAGTTTGGTTCACTAGGCTATACAATCATGGGGAAGACTGCTGATCTGACAGTTGTCCAGAAGACAATCATTGACACCCTTCACAAGGAGGTTAAGCCAGAAACATTCATTGCCATAGAAGCCGGCTGTTCACAGAGTGCTGTATCCAAGCATGTTAACAGAAAGTTGAGTGGAAGGAAAAAGTGTGGAAGAAAAAGATGCACAACCAACCGAGAAAACCGTAGCCTTATGAGGATTGTCAAGCAAAAATCAATTCAAGAATTTGGGTGAACTTCACAAGGAATGGACTGAGGCTGGGGTCAAGGCATCAAGAGCCACCACACACAGACGTGTCAAGGAATTTGGCTACAGTTGTAGTATTCCTCTTCTTAAGCCACTCCTGAACCACAGACAACGTCAGAGGCGTCTTACTGGGCTAAGGAGAAGAAGAACTGGACTGTTGCCCAGTGGTCCAAAGTCCTCTTTTCAGATGAGAGCAAGTTTTGTATTTCATTTGGAAACCAAGGTCCTAGAGTCTGGAGGAAGGGTGGAGAAGCTCATAGCCCAAGTTGCTTGAAGTCCAGTGTTAAGTTTCCACAGTCTGTGATGATTTGGGGTGCAATGTCATCTACTGGTGTTGGTCCATTGTGTTTTTTGAAAACCAAAGTCACTGCACCCATTTACCAAGAAATTTTGGAGCACTTCATGCTTCCTTCTTCTGACCAGCTTTTTAAAGATGCTGATTTCATTTTCCAGCAGGATTTGGCACCTGCCCACACTGCCAAAAGCACCAAAAGTTGGTTAAATTACCATGGTGTTGGTGTGCTTGACTAGCCAGCAAACTCACCAGACCTGAACCCCATAGAGAATCTATGGGGTACTGTCAAGAGGAAAATGAGAAACAAGAGACCAAAAAATGCAGATGAGCTGAAGGCCACTGTCAAAGAAACCTGGGCTTCCATACCACCTCAGCAGTGCCACAAACTGATCACCTCCATGCCATGCCGAATTGAGGCAGTAATTAAAGCAGAAGCCCCTACCAAGTATTGAGTACATAAAGCAGAAGGCCCTACCAAGTATTGAGTACATATACAGTAAATGAACATACTTTCCAGAAGGCCAACAATTCACTAAAAAAGGTTTTTTGTTTTTTTTTTTTTTTTTTTTGGTCTTATGAAGTATTCTAATTTGTTGAGATAGTGAATTGGTAGGTTTTTGTTAAATGTGAACCAAAATCATCCCAATTAAAAGAACCAAAGGCTTAAACTACTTCAGTCTGTGTGCATTGAATTTATTTAATACACGAGTTTCACAATTTGAGTTGAATTACTGAAATAAATGAACTTTTCCACAACATTCTAATTTATTGAGATGCACCTGTATGTGTGTGTACTGTGTATATTTATTATGTATATATAAATACACACACAAACATGTATATATCTAGATCAGCAGTCTTCCCCATGATTGTGTAGCCTAGTGAACCAAACTGAGAGACCATTTTGAAGGCTCAAGAATCCTTTGCAGGTGTTTTGAGTTGATTAGCTGATTGGCATGTCACCATATTCTAATTTGTTGAGATAGTGAATTGGTGGGTTTTTGTTAAATGTGATCCAAAATCATCCCAATTAAAAGAACCAAAGGCTTAAACTACTTCAGTCTGTGTGCACTGAATTTATTTAATACACGAGTTTCACAATTTGAGTTGAATTACTGAAATAAATTAACTTTTCCACGACATTCTAATTTATTGAGATGCACCTGTATATCTATGTATGCATTCATGTATGTATGTACATCAGTAGTGTGCAGTGGTGTTCTGAAATGAGGAGGCAAAGTTTTTAGTTTTTATTTTTATTTTAGTTTTATTTTAGTTTTTATTTTTAATCAAATGTAAATTCAAGTCCCATCACATTTTCTTAAATGAACATTACTTACACATCAGAAAAAGAAAAGAAAAAAATTATATTTTATATTTTTACATTAACAATGTAATCAATATTCTAATTGTTAAAGCCAAGTATGAATCTCTTCAAGTGTTTTTAAGCATTTTACATTTATTCCAAAATAATAACTCACTGCAGTAACAATTTAAATACTAAATTTTTTTATTGGTGAACTTATGGTCAGCTTTATTTTTAAATAATTCACTTTTAACTATTTTTGCATTTTTCAGCTCATCAGTCATCAAAGCTTGGTAAATATTGGTCACAGACAGAGATTTACTTTCAATTTCACCAAGCTGATTACGCACTAAAAACTCCCACAGATCATATTATTTCAAGCCTTATTTTGATGTAACAAAGTGGTTGTGTGTGAGTTTGTTTACTTTTTTAATTAGTCTTCCCATTAACGGCATTATATTTTTCATTCAGACTGATTTGCGAACAAGAAACACACACAAACACAAGAGGCGGGATTTATCGCATGAACCAATCACAGCCGACCATAACCAGTCACATCCAATCATATCGCTATTGAGGCATTGCTTCCTCTCACGTGACTTTCCCCCATTCATTCTCAATTGCCCCCCACCAAACTCACTGCATGCTTTAGTGGGTCCATTAAAACTCAAAGGGCTCAGGGGAGGCAAGAGAGACGCAGACTCCCATTGTAACTTTACCTGCTGGTGTCGCTGTTGTACAGTATTTTTTATGAAAAGCGAGTGATTTATACACTTTTTAATGTTATATTTTGTAATATTCGCATTGTTTTATTTTTGTACTTTTGCACATTATTTTCTCATTTTGAAGAGGCACTGCCTCCCTTGACTCTCTGCGTCCTCAGAGGAAACGCCCCCTGATGTATATGTAATTAAAAATATAAAGAAATTCTTATTTATAAAATACGTTTTAAACCCTTAATTAGTAAACATGTTTGTGTGTGTGTGTGTGTGTGTGTGTGTGTGTTTGTGTGTTGTGTGAGCTTCTGTGTGTTTTCTCAGAAGCTCTCATCCACTGTTAACGCTTAGATGAGTTTTGACTGAAAGTTCAACATAACTCTTACGACTTGTGAGTTCCCAGAAATCCTATAGCAGTCAATGCTTAATTTATCAAACTGAATTTTCTTTGTTCAATAAAAAAAGACACATGATTTGTGGAGACATTGCATTCCCTTCTAAATTTGAGCCTGTGTGTGTAGGTTGCCATTGTTGACAGAATATAAAGTATAATATTCAACGACACTTCCTCACACAGCAGTAAGACAGCTCATGGCACCATTCCCTCCACTTTACACACATGCGTTTACCTTGCATTAGTATTTATATAAACGCTGTCTCCAAATCTTTATCTAGCACTCCCAGTAAGCTGCCGAGGTGGTACGGTTTTCGGAGAGCACAGTCTTCGCCCGTAGCAAGAAGCCAAGCACCAGAAGGAGGCAAATTTGTGAATTATTCATCCTTGCGTTTTTATTATTTATGATTTTTGTATAAACTTGTATCATGCAGTAGATTTTTTGTGATGTTTCAGACTTTGGAGGAAGATTTTGTTGTTTATCGTCGTTTGGGCAGTGAGGGGATAAGACAGTTTCATGTTTTGAACAGAACAGACTTGTAAACCTACCTGTGAAAGTATCTGTGAAACAACTGGATTTGTTTACTGACTGTCTTAGTAATTCAAACCATTTTCAACCCAATCTCAGAACTGTAATGCGGAAGATAACATTCTGTATGAGTCTCAATGAAACTCTCAGGCTCTGTTCCAAACAAGCAACATTCCCTGTTGAAAAAAGTAGCATATGCTGTTAGGTATTTCTTGAAGCATGACTGCTGGTTTGAGCTGGTTTAAGCTCGTCCTTAGCTCGTCATGTGCTGGTCCTTAAGCTGGTCCTAAGCAACTAGCTCCTGCTCAGGACCAGCTTAAGACCAGCACATGAGCAGCTTAAACCAGCTCATGACCAGCTAAGAACCAGCTCAAACCAGCAGCCATGCTTCAAAACATACCTAACCAGCATATGCTTTTTTTTTTTTTTCAACAGGGTTGCTGTCGTGCTGTCTACATTTTTCTAATCTTAATGGAAGATAATAACTGTGCTGGACATTCATCCACCCATCCAATACACACATATAATATTTCTCACATGAAGTGCACAATGTTTTAAATTCATAATTGGTTAAGCTAACAAGATAAGGCATAACAAAAACAACATATACAATCATTGGGTAAAACTGTTTTCATTCACAACTGAATGAAATATAAATACATTTTTAGTTGGGCTATCAATATTAATTTGTGAATGCATACGATTCATTCAAAAATCCTTAAAGGGATAGTTGAACCAAACATGAAAATTCTGTCGTTAATTACTCACCTTGATTTCATTCCAAACTTGTAAGACCTTTGTTCATCTTCAGAACACAAATTAAGATATTTTTGATGAAATCCGAGAGCTTTCTGTCCCTAGACAGCAACGGAACTACCACATTCAAGGCTGAGAAAGATATTAAGGATATCATTAAAATAGTCCACATCAGTGGTTCAGCCGTAATTTTAAGCTACAATAATACTTTTTGTGCACAAAGAAAACAAAAATAATGACTTTATTCAACCATTTCTTCTCTTCTATATCAGTCGATGCACATTTACAAGAGTACCACAACGCATGCATGATAATACATGCACAATGCAGGCATGAACATAATTTACACAGTTAGAAGATTTTGGAAGTTTAATGTTTTCTAGTACACAGTTTCCTGTGGAAATGGGCTACTTTTGCACTGTTGCTGCAGGTTGTTTCTTTGTCTGTGATACATTTTCACAGCCCAAAGTTTTAGTCAAGATTTCACCCACCGTCTTGAATGAGCTTAAATTGATAGATGCTACTTCAGAACTAGGACTAAACAATCTTATAAGGCAGAATAATTTTGACTGCATGTCTCTCAACCTCTGTCAAGTTGACACTTGATGACTTTTCATTATATTATGAGAACTGATCATAAACGATTTACAAAATAAAAATAAAAACGTAATCCACCTCAAAGGCACACCATTACAAATATTAGTATAGGCTCATAAGATATACATGTCGAAAGCATAGCTATATATAATACAGAGGATTTTCACGCAAATTATGATCAGAGTGATAGATTATCAATTAATAAAGACAATTTTTCCATGGTTCCTTGCACAATTGTTTATGGAAAAAAAACACCTTTTCTATAGTGCATAATTTAGAAACTAACATTTTGACAATGCCCTCACATAACCAGCCCCCTATGTATGGCTTTTTTGAAGTAGTAAACTTGCTCAGTAGCTCACCTGGTACAGCACTGCACTTGTTGCAGAGCGCTTGGGTATGAGTCGCATGAAACGTGTCACAATAAAATAGCTCAAAGGTTTTATAAGCAAAATGGCATGGTTGCATTTTCTAAATGAGTTCATGTTTGCCTTTCGGATGAGTTTAGGATAGACTTTAGTGTAAATGGTTCATTATTTTAAATGCAATCGAGCATTAACCTTTTGGTGCCACTCACCAGACATTTAATATCCAAACTTTTGCTATTCGTACAACAACCAACATGATAAAATGTTGCCAGATTCATGTTCATTTGTTTAAAAAAAAAAAAAAAACAATATGCTTATATACCAAGGTAATATAATTTTGCAGAAATGTCACCACAGGCACATTTTCACTCAGAAACTGCTGGTAAATTACAAAGAAACAGCAAGTAACACATTGAATTAAACTTGAAATTTTGAAGTAGAAAGACTGAAATAGTTGTAAAACATACTCCAATAATCTTTGTTTTATTTACTACTTTGAAAAATCATGTTTACAGTGTACTTCCAATGACTTACATTTGGGTTTTCAGAGAGATGTAAAACAGAAAAAAATGTAAAGTCAGTTTTTACAAATTGGCATATACACAGAACAAATACACTCTTCACAGTTGATTATTTTGATGTGTTAAACACTATTATGTTTTTGCTGAGGTCAAATTGGCCCCAAACAGATACAGCATTGCTATAATGGGTACCAGTCATATTTGAGAAGTGCATGTCTGCTTTGTGATAAAACAGAGGCATACAGATTCAGCAATTACTGCTGGGTTTTGATGAGATCAGAGGAACACATTACAAGAATTTGAAGGAAAAATAAGATGTTAATTTCATCACTGGTGTCTCTGTTCAAATCTGAACATAAAACAAGAGTTAAAAAATAGATAATTTAAATATTTTTACTTGATTATAAAGCACAAAGAAGAACAAAATGGAGGGCCTCATTATATGTACACAGGGTGCCTATATGTATAATTGGCTCTTATTTGCATAATCATCCCCCACCATTTGTTGTCTCCATATGTTGAAGTATGTATAATTGAAGATGCTGGAAAGTTTTTTTTTTCTTCTTCTAGAAGAGTTTGAAGCTTAAATTGCGTTGGTGTTCAGTGATGTTTCTTCTCACTCTCTCATTTCCCCCCCCATCCTCTCCACTCATCTCTTCTCCTCCCATCATCTCACAAGAGGATATGACTTCAGGGCTAGCGGCCTTTAGCTCTAATTGGTGACTCTATTAACTGAAAGAGGGAGAAAATGACAACGTATAAATGGAAGAGACAATGAAGTCTTTGTTTATTATAGCATACAAACACTCGCTGCATGCGTGCACCTTCCCTCTGATTTTAATATTCGCTTCTTCCTAGCATCTGCGGAGCTCCCGTAGGTCAAAAAAGACATTCAAGCTCGTACACACTAATAATTCCCTCAGACGCTCAGACACGGTTGTGCTCGTAAAGCTCAGTGATGCAAATACACAAGAGAACCCTGTGTAGCGTCACCTCTAGCGTGAAAGAGGTCAAGTGTTTGATTATTTCATCCATTTGGGGATGTAATTTCCTTAATATCTGACCTTTTTGTCATGGGTTTAAATCGTTTATATCAGTAGTTCTTAACCTTTTTGACTCCAAAGCCCCCATTGTCAAGAACAATAGTCAAAGGCCCAGTTGTTTATGATAAGAATATTTAAAAATGTTTTTACAATTTCTACCTGATAAAATATTTTTGGCATAAATTGGAAAATTTAGGTTCATAAAATATATATAAATATTAGTTTTGTTAATTTATATGACTTTTCTAGGTCTTAAAATTGCACTTTTATAATTAGGCTACCTCATATATGTGGGTTTTTTCTAGACTGTCAGAACCTTGGTTGGTGAGGTGGTGAGAGGGTGAATTAAAATAAGAAATATATTTAGTTTTGTTGTTTTAGTTTGTTTTAATGCTTGCTTTGTCTTGTTTTTAATTGTTTTAAGCCATATTGAGGCCCCCTTGGTAGGTTGTTGAGGACCACTGTTTTTTTCTGTTTTGAATGAAAACCAGTGCTGTAACTGACCCCTTGGAGACGGTTTTTAAGGTATAGATATTTTGAAGAATGTTCACACTGCTTTGTTCATATGACATGACCTTAGAGTGAAACTGTCAAGCTTAAAATTCCAGGCTTTGTGCATTATAGCTTCTATGGATACTTAGATTGAGCCACATAGCTCTCTCTCTCTCTCTCTCTCTCTCTCTCTCTTTCTCAGTCTTGCCACAGTAATATTTACAGAGGATTAGGTTGACAGCAAAGCATCTGATCTGGGATCAGGCCAACAGTCATTCAACACATTCTGATGCCCAGAGGCTGTGGCACATGCTGACATCATCCCTCCCTCAAGCCCTCTCTGTGTTCGCTCTGTCTTTCATCCCTTTCTCTTCTGGCCTCTCGCTCTGAGGCACGTCGTCATCTCATATTATGGAAATGATGCCTTTTCCAGTTTGATGGTTTTTAAAGGAAATTTGTGATTTCAAGCATTCCTTTGGATAAATAACATGTTAGCTTGTTAAGAAATTGTTTGTGCCGTCTCAAGCTTACATTAAAGGGATAGTTCAGCCAAAAATGAAAATTCTGACATTAATTACTCACCCTCATGTCGTTCCAAACCCGTAAGACCTTCGTTCATCTTCAGAACAAAAATTAAGCTATTTTTGATGAAATCCGAGAGCTTTCTGACCCTGCATAGACAGCAATGCAACTGACACGTTCAAGGTCCATAAAGGACATCGATAAAATTGTCCATGGGACATCAGTGGTTCAACCTTAATTTTTTGAAGCTACAAGAATATTTTTTGTGCGCAAAGAAAACAAAAATAATGACTATTCAACAATTCCTTCTCTTCCCTGTCAGTCTTCGACGCGCGTTCACGACTGTACCACGACACATGCATGTGATGCTGCTTACGGAGGAGCTGGCATTCTGACGTAGATCACAGATGCGCTGCGCCTTGTTTGCAAGCAGAGGAATACACATGAATGCATTGTGGTACTGCTGTGAATGTGCATCATAGACTAACATGGAAGAGAAGAAATTGTTGAATAAAGAAATTGTTCAATAAACTTGTAAAACAAAATTGTAATACTGATACTTTTACTAATATCGACTTTTCAGTTATCATTTGTTTACATAATCATGGTACATTTTAAGTCCATTTAAGGAGACATTAAGTTGTCTTTAAGGAGTTCACTTCTTGGATGATAACAAATGGATGTTGTCATACTTTTCAGCTTATGGAGTAGTTAAAAAATGTGGTAACAAGGTTGATGCAATACCTTGAACTAGGGGTGTGCGATATATATATATAATCTGCGATAATATCGTAATTGTAATTTTAACGATGTGCGATTTGACATTGTCGAGTATTTTGCAATAACCATTCAAAACACACCTATAGAGTGCATGCATTAAGTGAAGTCTAGACTAGTGCACGTGAGCATTTAGAGTACGTTCTGTCACTGCATGATTCAGTCTATTAAAATACATTTAGATTGATCACAAATTCAAGACATGGGGCAGAAAATGTATATATTTATAGCCTAACACTTCATATTGATAATTTCACACAAAGAGTGCAGTTTGTTTCTCCAAAAAGTACCATGATTACAAATGTGATATTTTACAACAGTTCCATAAACAAGAAGTTAATTAAGAGACCTCGGTTTTAGACAACATATTGCTTGTTTTTGCACTATTTTGCCAACAAAAATAATTCCAAACACAGCCACAAAGCTGTTTTATGTCTCTGAGCAATATAACAGTGTTTTGTTCCTGAATGAATCAACCGTTTAAATGATTCAGTTCAATCGCAATGACTCACTTATTAACAGTGACTTGCTGCCACCTACTGGCGGTTTTAATTTCACATTTAAAGTATCTTTTTATTATTTAAATAATTTCAAATATCTTTAGAAAGGCAAAAATGCCCATAAAAGGTAAACATCAGTTTAAACTGACTGAAAAGATTCATTTCTATCAGTGTGAACTGACCACCACACAGAATATGAAGAATATCAAAAACTGTAGGAGTCAGTTTAAGATTTCAGCACAATAACACACTCAGTAAAATATCATCTAATTATCGTTATCGATAAAATCCCAGAAAATATTGAGATATTATTTTTTGCCAATATCTCACACTCCTACCTGGAACTTTATTTTAATGTTACTTGCACACTAAATCAGCATGTTACAATGATTTATAATGGATCTTGTGGAACTGAAGATTGGAGTGATGGCTGCTGAAAATTCAGTTTTGCCATCACAGGAATAAATTACATTTTAAAATGTATTAAAATAGAAAATATTTCACTATATTATTGTTTTTACTGTTTTTATCAAATAAATTGAAGAAAAAAACATCTTACAGACCTCAAACTTTGAACAGTAGTGTCATTGTTGAAAATAAAATGTTTAAAAATGGCTAGATTAACATATAGTAGATTTGCCAGCTATTTATTATTTATTTTTACTCATAGTGTATAGCATATAAGATACCCATTTTGTACAATGACCCATCTACTATATGTCTTGCCTGTCAGAGCACTGATGTTTTCCACATCTACAGATGAGCAGTCGGAAACATCCTGGGACGCCCACTGCACCTTCTCACCCTCTCTTGGATGGCATGAGATTAAAGGAAGAGGGTCAGACAGATTGTTGAGGTTACATCTCAGATAAGATCAGAAATGTGTTCGCTGTCAAAGCGCTTCAAATTGCATATTTTTTCCAAGCTGTTCCTTCTTTTCCTCCACTAAGCCATGAGTGAATGCTCAGATGCTTCTATGCCTCTGAAGTGGGAGGAAAGCAAAGCTTTTTTGTCAACATCCAAAAAGGTAAACAAGGAAGGGAGAGATATGAAGCATGAGAGATCAAACATGCGATTGGAGAGAACACACCCCACCCGTCACCAGAAAGCTTGAAGAAAAGCTGTGCGTGTCAAAGAAGCTACAGGGGTGTTTTATTAGGACATAAAACATGATGCAACCTGCATAAAGGTACATACAATTTGTTTTTAGATGTAGTCTTTTGCCTAGGTACAAAGTGTTAAATGTTGCTGGTCTGATTGTTTTTGTGCATGTGCATGTGTGTGTGTGTGTGTGTGTGTGTGTGTGTGCGTGTGTGTTTGTTTGTGATGTATAGTCTGTCAGTCAAGATTAAGTGTATATGAATAGCATAAGAGCTGCAGAATATCTTTATGTGGGTTTCATTATATTCTGTCTTGTGTTTTGAAATTGGTGTGGGTGTGTAAGTTAGCGGTAGCATAATTGAATCTAGGCTGCTAGCACAAAGTTTGCTGGTTCAGTTCCACAACCAGCTGGGATTTTCGTAGTAAATATTTAAGTAGCTAATAATTCACAAAATTATTTTATTTTTTTAGTGGGTTCCTGTTCAACTAAGTGAAGGTTGTATTTGTTTGATTGGACAGCGTGTCGGAGAATGATGACTTAATAAGAGGGCCAAGAGACATGATCATTCCCTCATCTCAATTGTGTTTGCTTCGTAAGCATCTTTTGAGATCCGCCGAAAAACCCACTGAGGGGATTGCATCGCCCGTTTCAAAAGTCCCCTCAGGCTATCAGTCGTAGTAAAGGGTGTCTGAAAAAGCCACAAATCTATGTGAATTATTAATATCAATGCATCTATTATGGCAGATTCTCAACTGTGGTTTTAAATGCACAAAGTTAACAAATAGACAGTCACATATCGCAGTAATTTTTTCTCTTCCTTGTTCAATTCTTTCCTTCCTCTCTGGCATTAATAATACCAGTATGTCAATACGCCTCTTGGAGGTGTAGCTCATAATGGATTTCTTGGGAAGGTAGGGCTGTTACCGTTTCAACAGGCTAGCAGGTCTGTTTGCTGGTTCTGAAATCAATCTTGCATGTCCACTATCAATCACTGTGAAACACAGTGCTCTCACGTCCTTAAACTCTTCTGATTTGTGGCTTCTTACCAGTTGAAAGAGCTCAAATACATTGTTTGTCTTTCCTAGCTTCATTGAAAACAAAACCACCGGTGTGCCTCAGGGGTCAATATTAGACCCAATACTATTGTAAATTACTTTTACTGAATGATCATCATTACTTTTTCCGTTTATTGAATGCTTATCATTTTTGTTTTTCTCAGAACCATGATTGTGAATCTTTAAAGCATATCTAGAACTCTCTGCTTGGGTGTAATATACACTAAGTGCATTGAAAGCAAGTTTTTACTGTGCATCTCAAAAGTCCCATATACCCTGTTTTTATTTCTAGCGGTGTCTGGATGTAATCCAGCCTCATACACAGCATTAGAAGGACTTTTCCACTTCCTAATTGACTAATGGTCAGATTAGGTAGGGCACAATGGACCTCGCTAACATGGCCTCTTGCAGTGATAACAGATGGATTACGAATTGAAATGGGACAGGCAGAGCGGTAGTACTGTGAAAACATTGCCTCAGCCGATCGGAATGAGATCAGCATCACTATGAATGACAGGCCTCACAAGCTTTGTTCCAAAATATAGTGAGCACCTTTCCTGTCTACTTTCTACACCGACAGCTGCACTCTAAGGTAGCATCTTAAATTATATAGAACCTTATAAGTGTTGGGTCTAGATCGCTATTTATAGGCAGCAACATGACATACAAATCACAACTCTGACGTTGGGTGCAAAGGAGATTTGACTCAAATGATCCCAGTATGATCTTAACAGATCTTAACATGTGGCTAAGCTAATGAATATACAGTATGTATGTGTGTGTGTGTGTGTATATGTATATATGTATATGTGTATGTATATATATATATATATATATATATATATATATATATACTGTATGTTGACACTGTTAATCATAGAATCCTTATGTCTAAGTTATCTTGTTTTAATTTCTCATTAAACTTAACTGGATAGAGTCATATCTATCAGATAGATTTCAGTGTGTTAGAGTACAAAATCACCTATCCAATGATTTAGGTACATCAACTGGTGTTCCGCAAGGATCTGTCTTGGGTCCAATGCTTTTTGCTATATATATATATATATATATATAAATGATTTTCATCTTGCATGTCCTGGCATTAACATACAAATGTATGCGGACAATACAGTAATTTATATACATGGTAATAGTCTGACACAAGATGCAAATGAACTTATGAATTCTATGGTTAATGTGTCGGCATGGCTAAAAGAGAATTGCTTACAACTAAATGTGTCCAAAACAGTATGTATGTTTTTCTCTAAGTCTAACAGTATTATTAAAGAGCCGGATGTTTACGTGTCAGGGGTGAGGCTGCAGGTAGTGCCTCAATATAAATATCTGGGAATACTGATTGATTCTAAACTTACATTTAAAGCTCAAGTTAAAAAGGTTTGTAAGCAGGTTAAGTTTAATCTCTATAATTTTAAGTTTACTATAGATTATATATGTTATTAGAGGCAGCTAAGATGTATATGTATTCTATGGGTATTTCTCACATGACTTACTGTGTAACCACCTGGTCTCAGGTGAGTTCAGTGACTCTAAAACCATTAGAGTCCTTATACAAACGTACACTTAAAGTCTTCGATAAGAAATCGGTACATTATCATCATTGTCCAATACTGAAAAAATATTATTTGTTAAGTTGGGAAACATGATTAAGTGTGCAAGTGTATGCATGATGTATAAAATTATTTATGTTTTATCTTCTCCCCTCTTGGTCAGTTAGTTAGTATTAGAACAACTGATTATCGCTCTACAAGAGGCGCATTAAGAGGAGACTGTATCATACCGCTTAGACAAAGTAATTTTAGTCAGTCTGCGTTTTCTGTCAAAGCTGCATGAGAATGGAATACTATTCCGACAACTATAAGAGATCTAGACACATATGGTTTATTTAGGGTTCAGTTGAAGAATTGGTTAATTAGTACTCAGATTTGTCAACACTAGAATTTTATATCTGCTAGCTATCCTATTATTGTTTGTATCTTGTTTGCATTGTTTTTAATTGATCCTATTGTTTTCAATAGACTACTGTATGATTTGTATTGTGTAATTATTAAATTTTCTAGTATGTACTTTTAATTAAATTTTCTTTAGGGTGACTTGTAACATCTTGTCTAGGGACTACGGATGAAAAATAGCTTTTGGCTAATTCTGGTACATTTACAGGAATGTTTTATTAATGTACAATGCCCCTGTCAACTAAATAAATAAATAAAATAAATTTTAAAAAAATATATATGAAGAGTTCATTTCCAAAAACAACAATAACTCCATTTTTATTTGTTTTCAGAAATCACATTTTTGTATTGTGCATTCCAGGTGATATCACTCAAACTGCAGTTGGGTTGTTTTGATTAAGTAATAATAACTTAAACAAATACAGGTAATTTACAAAATTAAAGTTCATTGAAAGTATGTTTTTTTACATATTAAAAGTTTGTTTTAGCAATAGCAGATAACTGCACATTTCATGTTTTAGAGTTAAAAAAAAAACACTCGATTAATCTTTGTAGTCTCCTCAGATGACAATGTAGATGCCTGACAAACGTTATTGTTGTTGTGATCATAGACTGTATGGATGTGATTACATGCAATACACAGAGCTTTTCCCTCACCACTGTAACGTCCTGCTTTTGCAAGGTTCTTTGAAAACGTTTCAGCTTTTATTTTCCTTTACGCCCTGAAGAAGATATCATAGGTTCATCAAGTTCATTGAAATTATCCATCCTTGATCACTTTTAGTCAGCTTTGACGAAACTCCTCTCAGCTAGCATGTCTTTTCAAACTGAAAGTAGCCTTGACACCTGACCTGAATACAATGCGCTGATTCGTTAAAATGGACTTATCGGCTTCTGTTCAAACAAGGGTGCTTGTCAGCTTCTGCAGTGAAACGTGAACTCGCAATGCCTTGAAAGTGGACAATACCGGCATTTTTGACAAAACGTGTTTAAGGTTCAGATCGCGCTATATGTGGAGAATAATGCACGGCAATCCACTTTTTTTTAAAGTGGCGTTTATTGGTATTTGCAAATAAACTATATTTCTGTAATGGCAAAGTTACACTTTTAACAGGCATGATTCCAGTCCTCTGTGTCACATGATCAATTTTACATGGTTAATTTAGTTCCCAAAAAAAAAAAAAAACATTTCTTTTTTTATTATCATTTGAAAATGGTTGTACTGCTTCTTTGATTAAAAGAAAGTTTGAACAGCATTTACCTGAAATAGCGCCAGACTTGGCATAAAAAACATTTATATTGCCACAAATTAACAATTTGGTCTCACGATTTACTATTCCATCTCCTCATTTTTAGGTAATCGTGAACATGATTTAGTAATTTGTTCCCTCGTTTTAAGTAAATCATGAGCAAATTTAAGGCCTACTAATTCATTACCTCATTTTATGCAAATCCGTTCTGTTCATTGAATGATTTGTGAAAAGGCTACATCATCTTTACAGTCCTATCATACTTTATTTGTAAAAGAAGCAATAGAGGCCTTTTCTCACTACACAAAAAATAAATAAATAAATAAATAAATAAATAAATAAAAACATAGTTTTAAGAAACTCTGGACAGGAATTAGTAAAACATAGTCACGATTTTTCTAAAATGAGGGAACAAATTAATAAATCATGTATTGTAGTCTTTTTTTCCCAAATAAATAAATATTTATTTATTTAATTTATTTATATTTGTTTACTTCTTTTTGTTTACTTCTTTTTTACTTCTTTTCTTCATTGCTTCACCATCCCCATTACTTGCTCCTCACTTCTTCTAGTACATCCTAGATGGCTGTTCCACTTCATCAGACCACCATAGTCCAATCAGAAAGCGTTATTACAGTCCATATCTCATAATCTTGCCAGAATAATACTTCCTTTCCACAGTAAATGGGTTGGTGGTTGTGGATTGCAATTGCCAGTTCCTTTTGCAAGGCATTAATAGCAAGCTGTAATTTCCCCTGATGAATCACAGTGCAGTGTTGTCATATTGTCTCATAAACAGCAGGCAGAAGAAGTAGGTCACCGTCTTTTCTCATCACAAGCCACATTCTCTGCAAGGGATTACTTGCAGTGGCGCTTTCATACATGGGCAGGACAGGATTTGGACCCTTGGCAGCTGTAAGGCTGATTTTCCTTAATGTTTTTGGATGACAACTGTATGTGCCGTGACTTTAAGGGGGAGTTGCCTGAAGTCTTTCTTTAGAGTCTGTCACATCGCAGGGGCTAGTCCTTAGATCAAGAGACGTAATCTTCTATCTCCCAGCAAGACCAGACAGAGAGACTTAGGAATCAAGTTCAAGGAAATGAGACAGGGTCCGTATTGCAGGCATTAGGAAGTGTCCAGAGGCATCCTTTGGGTTTGGTTAGTGCTCCATCCTGACCTCGGTTTGGTTGCCAAGATGATTCATAGCACCCAGCCAAAGGAGAGAAGCATGCCACAGAAAGCTGCACAAACCCCATGCTATACCAGCTCTCCTGAAGAACAAGCACAATGACTGTACGGGCTTCTTGCATGGCTCGGTGCCTACTAACACAGTAACAGTAATCCTCTTGGATCAGAGCAAGATAATCACATGCACAAGACAACAGAGGAAAATCCAGAAGTGATGGATTTCCAGCTAAGCATCTCATATCTTTTCTCAAATGGAAACGTGGCACATGCTCATACAGTGTGAATTTCTGCACATGTTCTTTTGCATTAAGCATTCTGTTTGTGGCCCCCCCACTGATTTCAACCTAGTTCCATTTTCATGTTGTTAAATTACTTTCTGACACTAGAGCTGTGGCCTAGCGCTGGCTCACATGCTTCATCACGTTGTGTTTTGGTGCTCGTGCAGACATTGCAAGTTCAAGTCCTATTTCTTCTTGCCATTTCATGTTCTTTCTACTATCTCCGTTACTTAAAATGAGAAATATGACTGTCAATGGAAAGTAAAGGCCAACACTGCAAAGTAAAGTAATACACTGCAAAAAACTATCCTTTATAAATAAATCTTATCCTTTACTTTTCCATTAAATTTCATCAGTCACTCTGACTATGAAGCTCTCATGTCCTTGAATTTTTCTTAGCTCAAACACATTGTTAATCTTATTTCCTAGTTTCATTGAAAAACAAACAGTGGTGTGCCCAAGGGGTTGATTATAGGCCCGATTCTATTGTAAATTATTTACTTTTTTTCTTTTAGTGAATGCTCATTGTTCTTGGTTTTCTCAGACCCATATTATTATGTTTTAAGAATTTTTTTGAGATTTTAAGTGACATTATTTTTTATAGATTTTAAGTGACATTATAAAATAATTAATTTTAAGTGAGAATTCAACTTTTATCGTTAGCTGAACCTCAAAACAAACAATTGTGTTTCAAGGACAAGACATGTTTCTTTCAGGAAATTGTTACAAATTGGCCAATTTTATTAAACTTCAGAAAGCCCCTATTGAAACTATCAAAACTCCTTTAACATTTTCAGATTTCCATAAATATTTAGCCGCTAAAAATATGAATGGATCTTAATACTAGACAGAAATTCCTACAATAACTTTTTGCTAGTTTTCCTATACATTTTGCTTGTTTCAAGAGGAACATTTGTTGCAACGTATTCATCATTCACTGAGATACAAGCCTTTTGGAGAGCAGAAGTTGTTGAAGAAGAATATAATATAATAACCTAAATAATGTGCTATCATGTCCCTGCAGTGGAAATCAAGACCTTCTAGCCTATATGAAGCACATACTGTTCTTGTTATATGTCTTATGAGACTGTGAACCCATGCCAGAATATAGCCCACGCGCCATGTTTTCAAAGAAACACCAAGCCCAAATCCTTCACGCCTCTCTTCGTTTTCTACCTTGCTTGAGCAAATGTGCAAAGACACTATTTCCAGATAGTATTTTCCTCCCCCCTTCTTCTCAGCAGGAGATATGGAGGTACATTTTGTACACGGGAAGATGATACCACTTCCAAGTGGACGATACTGAGGACAAATAACTAGCCGTCTACCGCACTGAGAAAACCGCTCAGGTGGAAAGAATCACTTTTTCTCTTCCTCTAGAGGCTGGTAAACTGGAAGGTGCTTTTCGACTTAAGTTGAATTAGATGTAAATTGGTTAAAAGCTTGATTAAGAAAAACACTCTAGAGAGAAGCTCAAACTTAATAAAACAAATAAGGATTGTAAAAACTAGGATAGTATTTTGCATTGTTTTTCCTAAGTATTATCCAATGATGTATGTCTATTATCTGGACTAACTTCTTAAAGTCCATAACAAATTAGCATGGCCTAATGCATTGAACTCTTTGGAATGAAGCACTAATGGACAATTTGCATAATAAGGAGATTATGCAAAAATCTACACAAAATGCAAGAGACCTATCTTGTGTGTATCTAGACATACTGAGATGTATGGCTCAGCGTTGATAGCATTATTGACAGTGTGCTTCCAGCTTTCTGACAACGTGCTACATACAGTATATAAAAACATCAGATTTCATGGATAAAATTGTACTCACGCATAGTTAGTGTTTGGCTAGTAAGCATAGCCACGCTAGCCCCTTCTGCTAAATGTTGTAGCTTTACAGTCTTTCCCATTTAAAAATGACCATGTATTGGTGAAAAATGTCTTTGCTACATGACAGTCACAGCCAACAGTCACTGACAATGCCTGCTATTCTTTGGAAAGCCGGTGAGAAATGTTGTGTTTTCTGAGCATCTAGCTACAGTTTGTATCGGCTCAAGATAAACAGATTGATGTGCATCTTGTCAACAAAGCATTTCTGCCAAAGTAGCTGTCTCTCCCGAGAAGAAATCACTGGCGTGGAGATCGATCCATCTTCCAGCAATTTGCTTTTCTTATTTAAAGTATGATTTATCAACAAATTGAGCTTTAAGACGATGTTGGCAAACGATTTAATGGTCGTAGTGGATTCATTTTCTTTTCATTATGTTATTACATGCTTGGGTAGTCGGCGGTATTGTGAGATATTCTAGTTGTCGTGGTGAGGCAGTCTTTGCGCAGTCTTCAGTCAAATCTCGCCCCGCGAAGACACGGGTCGTGAGAGTGGAGACATTCCATTTGCCCCTATTTCCTGTGAGCTGTCATTAGCATGCCCGCCATAACTCTGAATGATAGGCTATCACGGTGGAAAGACACCCGGCTCTGGGGCTTGTTGTCATTGTGTAGCTATTGATTGATAGATGATGAGAGATGATGTGAGTTTCAAACACTAGTGACAACTTGATGACTGTGCAGGGCTCCGGTTGGGATTCTCCGCAACAGAAATTTTCTATGCTGTTTGCTTTTGATGTTGTGTGTCTGGTACTTAGGTTTATGGGAAGCGGTGAGTAAAGGTCTTTAGAGTTGTTAAGATTTTGGAGGATCAATGATAAATAAGAATGCCCGCAAAAATTCAAGTTTAAAACATGTCAAGTTCTGTAATGTTCTAGTTTTCTATAGTATTCTCTATAGTATTCTTATTGTACACACACACACACACACACACACACACACACACACACACACATATATATATATATATATATATATATATATATATATATATATATATATATATAGTGTCAGGCTTGTGTTTGTGGTGTCTTGTGGTTTTCTGTCTCGTGCTTCCCTTGACTTAGTTTTACCTCTTTTATGCCCATATTTGGTTCGGTTCCTGTTCCTGTCCTTATGGTTTCATTATGAGTTCATTTGTGTCCAGCTGTGTTTGTTTAATTATCTCGTTTACGTGTATTACTAAAGCCCTGTGTTTTCTATGGTCCTCTGTCCGGTATTAACGTTGCTGTTGTGTTTCTGTGAGTCTTCCTGTCTTTTTACCCCATTTTTGGATTATTTATTAAAGACTTTAGTTTGAGTTTATCCTTGTCTCCAGTGTTCTTCGTTTTGTCACAGTCTGCAATCGTGACAGAATATCAGACCTATACAGTAAGCGGTGCCCATTCTCCTCATTTTTGTTTTTTCCATTTTTGAAAGTTTTTTTGTTTCCTGTTTTTTTCCCCCACGGCATGAAAGTCACCACTCGCTTTTCCACCCTAGCCTGCAGAGAGTAAGCGTGGGAATTCTGCGAGATTACCGCGAGGACTGCGAGTACTCCGGCCACTCATCAGTCAAGCTCGCTGGCCGCTACGAAGTCCGCCAGCTGTTGCTCACTCAAGTTCACCGGCCACTCCAAAGTCAAGTTCACGGGCGCGCCTCGCTCAAGCCCGCTGGATGCTCCGAAGTCAAGCCTGCCGGCCGCTCTGACGTCAAGCCCGCCGGCTGCGGCTCACTTCAGCTCCAGAGTTCGCTCTCGTGTCGGCTCCAGCCCCGGAGTTCGCTCCAGTGTCGGCTCCAGCCCCAGAGTTCGCTCCAAGCCCCTGACCAGAGTCCAGTGCAGGCTCCAGCCCCTGACCAGAGTCTAGTGCAGGCTCCAGCCCCTGACCAGAGTCAGTTCATGTCCCCTGAAGTTTTGTCCACAGGAACAATTTTAGTCGGTCTTGTCAGTCTTGTCTTGTCTGTTGGGGTTCTTCGGAGGCAGGCTGCTTCTCCTGTCATGGCCACGGAGGCCATTCCCAAGCCGCTTTTTTTCTTCTATTGCCTCAATGTAAGCCGTTCCTGAATTTTCCCCTCAGAAGGCCCCTGTCACCAAATTCAGCCCAAGGAGGGCTGTTGGTCTCATGTACGGCCCTGAATGGACCTCAGATTCCGAGCCTAGCCCTGAAAGGGCTCCTGTTCCTGTAGATAACCCTGTGAGGGCTCCTGTTCCTGAGTTTAGCCCACGAAGGGCTCCTGTTCCTGAGTTTAGCCCACAGAGGGCTGCTGTTCCTGAGTTTAGCCCACAGAGGGCTTCTGTTCCTGAGTTTAGCCCACGGAGGGCTCCTGTTCCTGAGTTTATCCGGGTCGATGTTGTGTTTCTGTGAAACCCCTTTCACACTGCACGTTGGTCCCGGAATATTGTCAGAAAATTGCCGGAGTGCCTTCTGTGTGAATGCAAACACGTCCCGGGATTAATTCCAGGATCGATCCCAGGTTGGGGACCTAGTAACATTGCCGGGTTCATTCCCGGAACGAGCTCTGTGTGAACAAAAGTCAGAACCAATGCCATGTCGTAGTGATGATGCATGTCATCTTGTGACTGTTTTACCGGGTGTTTTGAAAGCAGATCAACGTTCACACGATGAAAAATGTGTAAACTGGAATGAAGCAGCAATTAGGGAGCTCCTCACTATCCGCGCTGAAGCTGAAATCGTGCGCCAGTTTAGTGAAACGGTGCGCGGAGCATTATACACGTCACATGAAATGTCACGTGTCTTAACGGGATCTTTATGGGTTGTGTGTGAACGCACGCACAGATTCCAGAAAATCACTGGCAGTGTGAATGAACCAAAATCAGAGCATCCCAGGACAAATCACGGGAGACATTTTCCGTGTATTTTCCGAAATGGCTGTGTGAAAGAGGCTTGAGCCTTCCTGTCTTATGTTACCCCATTTTTGGATTATTTATTAAAGACTGTAGTTTGAGTTTATCCTCATCTCCAGTGTTCTTCGTTTTGTCACAGTCTGCAATCGTGACACATATACACTAGGGCTGTCAGTTTAACTTGTTAACTTAATTAATTAGTTATGAAAAAATAACTTGATTAAAATATTTTAATGCAGTTGACGCACTGGCCCAACCCCAGACCTGTAAACCATCATACATTTCAAATAGTTGACTGTTGACAAATATGATGCAGGGCAACAACTCCATAAATGCAGTTATGCCCTAAAATTAAAGATATTATTGCAAAAATGCCCCGTATGAGTTTTTGTCTCATATGATAAGTGATAAGTCGTGACGTATTGTCAAGTATGGTGACCCATACTCGAAATTGGTGCTCTGCATTTAACCCATCCAAGTGCACACACACAGCAGTGAGTAGTGAACACACACACACACACACACACACACACACACACACACACACACACACACACACACACACACACACACACACACACACAGTGAACACACACCCAGAGCAGTGGGCAGCCATTGCTCCAGCGCCCGGGGAGCAATTGGGGGTTCGGTGCCTTGCTCAAGGGCACCTCAGTCATGGTATCGAAGGCAGAGAGAGTGCTGTTTGTTCACAATCCCCACCTTCAATTCCTGCTGGTGCGAGAATCGAACCAGCAGCCTTCAGGTTACAAGCCCGACTCCCTAACCATCAGGCCACGACTTCCCCACAAATAACACGATAAAATGTGATTTTATACTACAGTTCAGTAAATAAGAAGTTGATATTGTGTTATATTTTAAACACAAAATTATGTGTTTTAGGAGTCCAGGAGTCAGAACGTAAAAGTCCTGCCATATGTTTTTTCCACTCATGAACTCAGCCAGCTGATTTCACTAATTAGTTCTACCTCCTGGCTGAAAAACTGTGCTAATTAGCAAATCCAGGTAATTGCAACAAAATACTGAGGAGAACTTTTACTTTCTGAACCTGGACTTTCCACCTCTGGGAGCTTGGCATCCAACCACACCCTAACCCTACCCCTTACCCTATCGCTAAACATAACTCCACCCATTAGTTCACACAGAGGTTGAGCTGGACATCCAGAGAGGGGGAGCTGGAGGTCATTTGGCTCTGTAGTGAGCAGTACTTGGATCAACATCCCATTCCTTCTGTGACCCATGGTTTGTTTGTGTGAATTCAGAGCCAGTGAGCAACGAGCTTTCAATATAATAATAATAATCACAAAAACTCTGTTAATGCGCGATAAAATAATTGTCGGCGTTAATTAATTAATGCATTAACACAATAATAACGCATTAACTTGTAAATTACATATATATATATATATATATATATATATATATATATATATATATATATATGGCTGTCAGCCGATTACAATTTTTACAATTTTTAATCTAATTAATTACATAATTATGACATGTATCACAATGTGAAGATGGTTTTAAGTTCACTTAAATTAGAAGTTGTTTTTTAAAATCTAATAATTATTGAAATAGCTAGCTCTCGATAATACTGTAATGTTGAATGGCTATAGTCAATGGTTAAATATTAGGAAAAAAATTCATAGAGACACCAGTTGGTATCAGTGACACTTGCCTTCAGTCAAAAAAAGATGGCATTAAACAAATATTAAGAAATACTTTATGTTGTTTCTACATTAATTTGAAGATTGAATGTGAAATTATTGCAATAGAAAAGTATATTTAAAAACTTTAATGTTAGGTGAGATTAATTGCAATTAATCGTGATTAATTTCAGACAAAAATGTGCAATTAATTAGCTGATTACTTAATCAATTGACAGCACTAATATGAGCACAAAAATGAATGAATAATTCATAAATATCAGTCACTTTTATGTCACACCACATGACGTTTTACAGTCTGAACTAACCTTTGCTTGTCATGAAAAAGGTTAATTTATCTGATAATTTTAAGACACTTGACCTTTTAATAAAAGATATCCCAAAATTTTGAATAAGATTTTATGTCCAGAACTTTGTTCTTTATAATAAGGCGTTTTTTCTTCATTATGATATCAGGACAGTTATGCCACCCTGACATTTTTTACTTCATACCCTTCAAAAAATATCAAAAAGAAATTAAAAACATTCTTATCAGAGAAGAGGTGTGTTTAAATGGCATTTTTAATTTGTTTTTGAATAAATTAATGGATACTGGAAAAAAAAAAGAGCGTCGTTGACCCTGAGTGTTTCAGGTGTTTACTGTTGGCGCTCCCGCAGTGAGTTCCCTTAACATGCGCAGTTTAGAAATACCCCAGTGCTTTCTCAGCTAGCAGCAATTAGCACAAACTCCAGAGCTCCTTGCTGGCTAATTACAGCTCTGCTACATCCAGGACGCAGGAATACATTAACACTTCAGTTTATCATTTTAACCCATTGCTTAATGTACATACACTTTGAACTGTTCTCATTGTATGCTCAGTGAGGGGTGGTGTGTGTTGATTTCTTTTTAAATAGCTTGGAAATTGTTAGTATTTAAGGTAGTAAAAATGTATATTAAGCATTTTACCACCACACACTTTTAGCTGTTGTAGGCTTGTTTAGCTGGTCTCCCAACCTGGCCAAGCTGGTGTTCATCTGGTCAGCCAGCTGGTATTCTAGCCTGGGGTGAGTTCCCAAAAGCAGCTATGGTTGCAACTTCCATCATTACCAACAGAGTTCAACAGAACCTGCAACCATAGTTGGCTATAATGATGCTTTTGGGAAATGCACCCCTGAACAGCTAATAAGGGCTTAAAAGCCCTCTAAAACTATAGTTGTTTAGTATGTTTAATATGTTTTAAAATGTAATTTAGTACTGTAAAAATGTAAGTTTCAAAATTTTGAAACAGATACATTTTGATACCTTTTTTTTGTAATTGCTGATGAACAAAAAGCTCAGTGAAGCACATTTATTTGACATAGAAATCATTATACATGTTTTTATTATCAATGTGTGCTTGGTGAATAAAATTATTTCTTCTTTTGAGAATGATTATTAGAGTGATTAGAATGATTTCTGAATGATAATGCGACACTGAAGACTGGAGTAATGGCTGCTGAAAATTCAGCTTTGCCGTCACAGTAATAAATTGCATTTTAAAATATTAACAATTCTTTTAATTTGGAATAATATTTCACTTTATTACTGTTTTTTTTTTATTTAAAAAAAACAGCCTTCATGAGCATGAGACGTCTTTTGAAAACATTAAAAGGCTTTAATTATTACAAACTTTTTGGTTCATGGAAGTTCATGGAAATTTTGTCAACAAAATAACAAGGTTTTCTGGAAAACACCATTTCTCCAGGCTTGTATGTTTTATTTTGTATGAATGGGGTTGCATCATTATTTTCACCTTAAAACTTCAAAACCCTGACATTTAGTTTTTCTTCCTTCCTCATTCTTTTTTCTGTTTCTGACAGACTGTCAGACAGCATATGTGGCACTCGGTGTAAAAATGAAGTGAACCAGTTACCCAAGCACCTGTTCTGTTTGGCTCATGTTGAGCTTCGCTATAAACCCCTTTTTTTTTTGTTGTTGTTGTCATTGGATGAACTTTCTCGCTGCTGATTAAGCCCATGGCACAAACCCTTAGAGGGCTCATTGACCTGAACTAACTCCATCCTTTCTCTTTTCTCTGTAGGTACAACCAGGCAGCCTAAAGAAGGAGAGGTTCCAGGAGTGGACTACAATTTTGTGACCTTTGAGCGGTTTGTGGAATTGGAGAGAAGTGGAGCTTTGCTGGAAAGTGGAACTTATGAAGGTAAATTGGCCAAGTTGCACAACCAAGTTTTTGTCCTAATATCTCATTGGCAGGATTATGTATTTTACTAAGTCCTAAACTAACTAACCAACCAACCAATTAAGCATTAAAGTGTTGCTTTTTTGTGCTATTGACATGAGCGATACCTCAAATCATGGAGTTCCTTGAGGTGAAGTGTGTTACTATTACTACTCCAAGCAATTTTTAACCTAGTGAACGACAATAGCAGCTAAATGATCCCATAGACGTACATTGAAAGAGGAAACTGTATCATATTTACTTAGGAGCAAAATATCATCAGCCAGGTTTATATCCACATATTTTTAGGCCAATTTTGAAATGTTGCATAAAAAAATATATTTAGATATTCAAAATGTGCATACAAAACTTGCCTTATGTGGAAACATTGCTTTATTCAGTAAGAAGACATTTGTATAAATTGCAATGGAAACACAATTACCAAGAAAATTCTTAGTTGTGCATCAAAAAGGTGTGAATTTGCTTGAACAAGTTACATGAATGAATAATTCTCTAAGAGAACAAAAGAAAACATGTTTTATGGTCATTCTAAAATGCCAGAGCCAAAGCCTATCTTTAAAATGATTGACTATCATTACCTCCTTGGACTGTCTGACACACTCTCACTCCCCAGACATAAAGCGTCTTCTGCCGTTTGCTTACAAATTTGGTCTTCAGAGCATTTTGTTTGCATAAGTAATTTATTATATTTAATAATTTTTCTTTTTGCGATAATCTGATTTTCGAGACCATAGTAGAGAACAGACCTTGGAAAAGTATCTGATTGGCGGTAACTCTAGTTAATTCGCAGCATGATATTAAAAATACCCTAAAGGGAATCTGATTCTCTGGGGTCTTGTGAGCTTAGCCTTTCTTCACTTCAAAAGTCCAACAACTCCATCCCTTGAATAAATATTACTCTCCTCCTCCCTCTTTCAGTCCATTTCTACTTTTCTCTCCAAGCTGACTCTCTAAACTACTGAAAGCGATCTCCATATGTGAAATACATCAGCTTTTCTCTTCTAATTCTTCTTCAGTGTTCATAATGGTGATTTTGATTTTCACCGTTTTAAAGAATGTAACTAGCACAGTAAAGAGCTCCTAGACTGCTTCTCAGCTCAGCATTAATAATGTAACATCAGGTATATAAGTGGGGTTTTTGATGGGTTTACAAAGGATTTCGAAATCTAATATATAAAATAGTCTTTAAATCCTTGGATACAAAAATGTACTGAGTAACTCAGGTAAGTATTTATCAAATATATCAAGAGATATCTTGTGAACTTCATTTTTCAGAAAATCTTGAGCATTCCTACCACAGTGTTATTTCCACCGCATCAGATTATGTATTGAGTTTATTAGCATTCTGTGCTGGAAATGCTGTTTTAATAAAATGTAGGTGTTATTTGTCAAATCTAGTTTTTTTAAGAACTCTAAATATATCTGAAATATATTATATTTAAATCAATTTTTATTGTAGTAATATTTCACAATAGTACTGTTTAATGTATTTTAGATCAAATAAATGCACCCTTGGTGAGCATTGGAGACTTCTTTATAAAATAAAGAAGACATACAGAAGAAACACTCATATTAACATTGAAGTGTGTTTAAGAAAGAAAGAAAGAAGTATGCCAGACTTGATCAGCTTACAGTAGATGCAAAGAAACACTTAAATGTATGCTCCAGAAATACAAATATTAACAGTGTGATGTTTATTATTCTACTTTTATTGTTTTTAAATCCATATTTATGAGTTACAGCTGTTGCACGCTGCAGCATCATGTCAGGTAGTGACCCGGGGAGAATTGAAGGCGTACTCAACCAGATGCCCTGCTCTCCTCTAGAGCCTGTTCATCCCAGGGGAGCCGTGGCACTTTCACTGAGTCTGTAAACATAGAACAGCACTCGGTCGTTTGAGCAACAGTTTGTGTGTGGTGTTGTACAGGTGTCGGAGTCCTGGCTGAATGGACTTTTGAATTTTGTTGGTTTGTTTGCAGAGACAAGATTTCCACTGACTGAGCAATACGAACACCACACTCAGAGAAGTAAGATATTATGAACACATCACGTTTACCTTGTTATCTGACTAGTCATCTAAGTACATACCAGACTTATTTTTCAAATTTTTATATATTCATAGTTTTATATAAAGCTAATTATAGTTACTACTATGTGTGTAGATTAGGGTATTGATGGTTTAGGGACAGTCCGTATTTAAAAATTTGCTTTTGTATATGTGCATATGTAGGCCTATATATACTGTACTTCCATACTCACTACTGTTAAAAAGTTCGCAAAGACCCATCCCGCTTAGTTACTGTTGCTACGTCCGACAAGCCATGGCGCTCTCACGTCACAAATCATGTTCTCATGGAGTGAAAAATACATCGCGGAGCAAAGAGGACACTGGTAACACGCCGACAGACAAGACAGAGCAGATTACTTTTGTTATGAAACAAAGTCTCAGCTTTCAAATTTTGTCATTTTTTTAAAGAAATTCAAAGAATAAATACTGTTTTGTGGCTCTTTAATGTGTCAAGACAGATCACTGTAGCGCCTCAGTTCATGCGGCATGTGAACCGATCATCTCTTGCTCTTTACTAGTTAAAGCATAAAATAAACATGAATGAACATCTGAAGGTATCTTGCTTCAACCGTGGAAAGATGTCAATACACACCATTTTTCCATTTTTCAAGTTCCAATGTTGATCTACTCTGCTGCCTGTTTTGTTTGTCAAAGAAAATGGCAGATTCGCTGTTATGATTGGTCAGGTCACCTGTCAATCAAACTCCTGGTGAATTGTCAATCAAGGTTATTTTTTTATTATTCAGTAGGAGGATACATATAATTGATCAAACGTGCTAGATATACATTTAAAAATTGATAATTGGTGTTCTTTTGAACTTTCTTCTCGTCATTTTGGAATCCCGGAAAAAAAAAAAAAATGTATCATGGTTTCCACAAAAAAAAATATTAAGCAGCACAGTCAATTTCAAACTTGACAATAGAACACATGTTTCTGGAGCACCAAAGTTATTAAAATTGGAAATTAACCATTATCACACTGTTTACTGTAATTTTAGATAAGCCTTTTCTTTCAAAAACATGAAAAAGTATTACAAATTCTAAACATTTGATCCATACTCTGTGTATTTCAATTTCATTTTTTTTCAAACATAACTACTGTTAAAACCAATACTACAATCTTAATTACTACACATCAAGCCTAACACTAAAATAATTTTTTTTCTTACTTTGAGAATTAATAAACGTTATTTTTGAATCACTTTCATGTCATATTGCCGAAAGTCTCTAAAAGATGTGTCTGCAGATGTAGCTCACTTCAGGAAGCAATTTTGTCCCCGAAGTATAACTACAGTAAACATCCACTGGAAAAAGGTGCCTTGCTTATTGCCTGAGAGGCTGATTAACAACATGCAGGATACTGCATCTTCCTCCATTCCTCCAGTTGTGACTTGGTGGTGGCAGAGCTTACATTATAAACTTTCAAATGTCAATTATGCATCAAATGTCTGATTGGTTGCAGATAACTATTACGGCACCCCGAAGCCCCCGGCAGAGCCCAGCCCACTGCTGCTGAATGTAGCTGAGCAGCTGTTGCCAGGTGCTACACCCAGATCCCAGGGCAAACGCAGACGTAACAAGTCCGTCAGCAACATGGAGAAGGCTGGCATCGAGCCACCCGAGGAGGAAGAGGAGGAGAGGCCCGTCATCAACGGCAACGGAGTGGCCATCACCCCAGGTGAGGAGCTCTCAATCAGTTTAAGAAGAAGAGAGATCTTGTCATGTGCGGCTCTCCAGTGTAGTAAATCCAGTTACTGCTGTGACCTCAGATCAGGGTTACTAGCATAGAGATGATTACCGTGAGGCCGCTAGGTGCATCATCATAGCAACCGCCTCCACTCTAAATTACATCAATAATAACCACTGTTGTCAGGGCAATAGCCTAGCAACTGTCGCGCCAGCATGTTATCACACATTCCATGTTTTTGCGCTCCATAAGAGCGGCTCTGCAGGGTGGAAACGTGCATCAAGTCTGGATGTACTGAAAAAACCTTTTGTTTTCTTCTGGCTGCAATACAGCAACATGACATAGTGATTTAGAATCTAACACAGTCAGTGAGAGAATTGTTGACATGCAGTAATATAAAAAACTGCCAGAGGAAAATGTATTGCTTGGAGCTCTTTTATAGCTGAGTGCACTTAAATTCAACATGAAATCAAAATTTACCCTGTTTGCTTTCTTAATACAAGTTCCTGGTCTTATTGTCCATGATTCATCAGTCCATGTTATTTGAAAGAGGGGAAAAAAACTGAAACTTTCAGTTAACTTCACCTAGACTGGAAAAAAATGTTAACCAAAGGCCAAATAGCTGTTTAGGCATTGCTTTCGTAGGTTTTCTGAATTCTTGCCTGTTTTAATTTAATATTGGTTAAAGCTGATATAGCGATGTTTATGGCAATAATGAAGACAGATTTGAAAAATAAGTAGGGGACTCTAAAGGGTTAGGCAACCCAAAAATAATTTTTTGATTTGTGTACCTCCATTGAACTTCCACTCAAACTTTGATGCTTCCAAAAGTACATCAAGACACTGCAACAGAAATCCTTATGAACTGAGCTCTTTAATCCAAGTCTTCTCCTTTATATGTTGAATAGACTTAATTTAGCGTGTTGTTCACATATAAACCTCAAAATACTGGTCAAAATTGATCAGTGCACATACATAGAGCAAATCAAATATGGTAAATGGAAACTCACCTGTACTTGCTTGACGTGTGAGAACAAACTTAATTGGTTCTTGTGCCTTAAGCATGTACAGTTAAGCTTTACCATATTTGAATTTTATTTGTGTTTCAAAGATGAATGAAAGACTTATGAGTTTGGAACAACACAATACTGAGTGATTGATGACAGAATGACAGAATGTTCATTTTTGGGCTGAATTAACCCTTCAGCCTCCACATCATAGTCAAAAAAAATGGGTAAATATTCTTTCACTTAGAAATACATCAATTTATGGAAATAAAATGAGTTGCAAATGGAGTTTAATGTTGAGTTTAATGAAGTTCTCAATTATTCACTAAAGTGTCTTTCACTGTTTGGGAGTAATTAGTTACATGTAACGGAATTGCGTAATTTAATTACAAAATAAATGTAACTGTAATCTGTTGCAGTTACTGAGAAAAAAAAAAACTTTGTAAGTAAATTACAGTTACTTATGAAAATGTTAATGATTACGAAAGGGGGTTACATCTGAATATTTTGACACACATGCAGATTTAATTAATTTCTTTCCCAAATTGCATTGACTGCTCTAAAATATGAAACACCAATGTTTCAGGAGTTTGTGTATATGCTTTATTATATTTGTTGTGTATATGCTTTATTTTTTAAATTAACTATTTTTAAGGCGTTGTTAGATGCCAGTGTTTCCTGTCATAGTTATGCAAAGATTTGATTTCAAAAACAGTATCATAGCTAAATAAGATAACAATATCTTATTTCACCTTAGAATGATCTCAAAGTAAAAAGAGGTGCTAAAGTCTGATTTTGTGGTGACTGTGCTTTAAAATTCAATTATTATAATCTTAATTCAAGTCATGAAGGATTTTGAAAGTCTGACAGTAATCAGTGTTGAGTACTACTGTAAGGTTAACCCTGCCTGGTTTAAATGTTTGAAAATGATTAACAGTTTAGAAACATTTAGAAAATAAAAATAGAGTTTAGAAACAGTAATCAAATGTAATCAGTTACATTACTTTAATGAAGTAATTGAAATAGCTACACTACTTACATTTTACATAGAGTAACTTAAAATAACTTGAAACTTAAAATAACTTTCCCAACACTGGTCTTTCAAAGTTTCTCTTAAAATTCTTTAAGAAATAGAAACCAATAAGACTAATTTTGACAGCAAGTAGGAGTATATAATAAAGCTATGTCATTAATGTGGATAGCTCAAATAATGTGGCCTTGGGATTTTATGTGAAATGTTTGAGTTATTATTGAAATCTCTGACTTTTCATTGCACGCTTTGGTATCTTGCAATATCTGAGCACAGTTTGAAATGTTGATGAAATATCTGAGGAGACACATTGTTATGAGATAAGAATATTCTTTATTTCTGTTGTGCACCATCTTAGATGTGCTGTTTCTGTATTTACAGTATATATATATATATATGGTTTTCACGTCTGGAAAATATTCTAAATTTATCCACCATTGGCAAGTGTGGCAAAAAGACTGTGCGTCTTTGATGATTTGAAAAGTTGTCTAGATAGACAGCTCACTAGTTTTCAGAACAGAGCTTGTGTGTGATTGAGTGAAGCTGTCCTTTCATTTTTCAGTTGATTAAAACATCAGTACTGCTGAATGTTATGGGATTCGGTGTCTTTTTCTTTCGTCTCTCCCTCTCTCTTCCCCTCGATCTGTCTTTTGCACCTCTCCTTTGGGACCTCCAACCTCCATAACTCAAACTAGGACACGTTCAGCTCTCTATTTTTTTTCCCCCTCTCTCACTTTCTCACTGCAGACTCCATTTTAATCACTCCACTCTTATTTCACCGTCTCAGTCCGGCTACCTCCGTCTCTGTCTGTTCTTCCATCATTTCTTACAGTCTTCTGTTTTTCTTTTTCTAACATGCCCCTCTTACAGTGACCTGCTTTTCAATTCTCTCAGAAACTCCAAATCTCAGTTACATCTCCCTCTCTTATAAATATTTTCTCTGTCTGTCTCGCTCACATTCACATTCAAGTTGGAGACGTCTCCCAGAATATAGTGCTGGATTATTGTAAATTTGACAGCTTCTTTTTATAAGCATAGCTTCTCTTGGTGATTATTCTGTTGAATTATATTACACCGTTTTCATCTTTTTTATCCACTTCTTCTGTCTAATTCTTTTTAATTGATTGAGGTGTTTGAATCAGAGATGTAGGTCTGCAGTTTCTCTTGTTAAAATGTTATGGATTTAGTTTTACAGTTTAGCAAATTATCCTAAAGTACATTTACTATTTTAAACTTTTCGTTATGATATTGGTGAAAGTTTAATGATTGCATAACACATTTGTTTTAGAATTAGACTTCTGTTAAAAGCAATTTTTCTTGCATTTTTCAGAGTCCAGTGAACATGAAGACAAGAGTACTGACGCCTCAGGAGAGATACCCACCACATGCCCCTCCGAAACCTCCACAGATGCCCCTAAAGAAGAGACAGAACCACCAAAATCGCCTCCCAAACCAGACGAGAATGACGAGTTGGGTCCTCTGCCAGATAATTGGGAGATGGCTTACACTGAGAAAGGAGAAGTGTACTTCATAGAGTGAGTATCTATCTCGGTCTATTTTTCAGCTAATTAGAATTAGAATGATAAATTATAAGCAGCAGCATTGGTTAAAGGTGCATTCAGTACTTTTTTACCCAGAGAGTTAAATGAAAATGAATAGTAATTTTGAAAAAAAATATGTAAAATCATGAACATTGAGCAGTACGCCTAGTGGGAGCCATGTTGAGATCACATGACCAGCTAGATATATTAAATATATGTATATTTTATAATATGTACTATATATGTATAATTAACAATTAATAGTATTTTTGTAATATATTTTAATATAAAAATCCTATATTTATGTCAACAACCGTTTTACCGTAGAACTGGGCTACTTTTAAACTGTTGCCGCAGGTTGCAGATTTTTCCCCTATATTTGACTGACATGCTTGTATTGAAAAAAAAATAGATTCTACCAATGATAAAACGGTGCTAGATGATTCTTTTAGTGAGAGAAGGGCACTGATAGGAAGCCTCCTGTGAGTTCCTTTATGAAAACAGATGATTACTACTATATTGTTATTTTCAAGTTGGAGTAAACACAGAAATGACTCTAAAACATGTATTTTAGTTATGGAAGTGGCATGAGTTTTATATATTTGAGTTATTGGGCTTGTTTTGGGCCTTTTATTTGAAAGCATCTTGACACTTTCAATGACCTTGGTCAACTGTGAATATAATGGAATCAGTTGCTGATAATTTTATCTTTAGTATGATCTGACCTGACTGCCATATTGGCCAACATGAAGTGAAATTTACTGAGCGCACCTTTAAAAAATGTTTAGAAATCGTTGGAGCTGTTTTTGTTATTTTTTTTTTTTTTTTGCATGCATTGTTCAGACCATATTGAGCCTTGGTGGAGCCCAGGTTCTGATTCTGTGACATCTGTTGATTCCATTTCCATTCTCTCTCTACTTGGTCAATGAAAGATTTTTTTTTTGTTGTTGTTGTTTGTTTTGTTTTGTCACTTTTCATTTCATTTTTTTTTTTGTTTTTTTTTTTTAAACCATGACCAGACCTTGTCCATGCCCACATGCTATTTATTAAATGAGTTAATTGAGTTACTTTAGAGCCTGAATCACTAAAATGCTCTAAATCAGGCAACGGCACAAACATGGATCAAAACCACTATAATCCAGCCACCTGAATCATCTCTTTTAAATGCGTTTTGGACTACACAGCACATCTGGATATAAGCCCAGTTATAACACTCTTTTCATCATTTGATCTATAGATGAATCACTGTTGCTGTGATCAATACAATTTTACAGAAACATCTAAATATTTTTTTCTTTTTTTCATATTTTTACTTTCAATTTAAACTTGTTTCCATAGATCATATAATGCAACATTAATTGCACCATACTTTTTAATTTCACCTCAGGAGATTAGGGACGTCCATGAATGAATCATCCATTTGTTCATAAATACATAGATTGACATTATATAATGAAGTTATGTAAAGAAAACGCATCTTACTGATTATTTATTAATATAAATTAAATTAGTAAAAAGTATATAAATATACACACTTTGATTTTCTATTAAAAAAAAAAAAATATATATATATATATATATATATATATATATATGATATGTCCCTTGCAAGGAATGTGTGTTCAATCTTCAAACTGTGACTGTACAGTACTGTGTTTTTCCACATGGACAGTAGTTATTTTCTGTTGTATCGTTCATAACAGAAGCTGTATGAGTGACTCCAAATTATGTGAGGACAGTCTGTCACACCACACACACACATACACAGTTTGCTCTGGCCCACACAGTGTGACTATTGAGGATTTAATGGAGTTGTCAAGCAGCCAACGGTGCCTTGTTTTTCTCGATCTCCCTCACAGACGGAGCGTCTTTAATTCTCAAACTGTAGACACATCTCCATATGTCTATCTCTCACCATGCACACACACACACACTTAATCACGACAAAATGTCTCTGTACATGCATTTAGTCACATTTAAACTCCCAAAGCAACCAAACATAAGCTGTGGAAATGCACTGTGTCAATAGAATGTCCTTTGATATGCTTTTATATTAAATAAATCTTCTGTAAGAGAGAGATGAATCATAAAGAGACACTGGGGAGGAAGACACAAACTGAAAGACAGAGACACAAGGGCAGAAGTGTGGAGTGTCATAGAGAGCGAGCACATCAAAGGTGCACCATCTTTTCGCCCCTGGCTGCAATTTCTCTGGCCAGTCACTTGGCTGAGTACCGTCAGTCGAGTCCCATCACTGAGACAGTGGAGTCTACCTTTCTCCCACTGATCTCAGAACTGTTTCTTCTGCTACTTTTGACAAAAATCAGTCTCGGGGAGGAATACACTAAGCCCCAAACCATACTGAATGTACGTGAATGCATAGTATGCATGAACAAAAATGCTTCTTGCGTGTGTTCTGAAATGTGTCAGCATGCAATTAATATTTCAACATAAGTTTTTGGAAGTGTAGTATTGCTGTCGAGCATCATGTAAGCTATTTTGTTTTATTTTGTTTTTAGTTTAGGGTTTTTTTGTTTTGTTTTTGTTGTTTTATGTTATTTTTGTTTTGTTCTTAGTTTTTGTTTAGTTATTTTTAATTGTTTTGTTTTGTTCTATTTTGTTAAACCATGACTTTTTATGATTAGTGTCAGACCATGTTAATGCCCAGATGCTCTTTTTTGTTGTTTTGTTTTGTTTTGTTTTGTTTTGTTTTGTTTTGTTTTGTTGTTTTGTTTTGTTCTGTTTTGTTATTTTGTTTTGTTATTTTGTTTTGTTATTTTGTTTTGTTTTGTTTTGTTTTGTTTTGTGTTTTGTTTTGTTTTGGCTGAGTGTCATGGTTTAACAAAACAAAACAAATTTTGTTTTGTTGTGTGTGTGTGTGTGTGCGTGTGTGTTTTGTTAAACCATGACTTTGTGATTAGTGTCAGACTTTGTCAATGCCCAAATGCTCCTTTTTTGTTTTGTTTTGCTTTGGGTTTTTTGTTGTTGTTCTTGTTTGTTTGTTTGTTTGTTTTTGTTTTTGTTTTTTGTTAGACCATGACTTTGTGATTAGTGTCAGACTTTGTCAATGCCCAAATGCTCCAGACTATGCTGTGCCTGTAAAAGATGCAGCAACATCTTACAATCCCATTTATTTTTGATAGCATTTAAATTGAAGCATTTTGTAGCAATCAACAGCATTTAAATCATTTTGACATCAAAAATCATATCAAAAGCTGGCATCCACAGACAATCAAAAATGAAATGGTGTTGCGCAAACCCGTGCTAGCCCTTATGCTAATGTAAAACAGTGTTTTACCTGGAAAACAAAAAAGAAGTTGAAGTGTTTGGAGTCATGACTGGGTAAAAGAGGGAATTCGTGGACTGCCTATACTTCAGTGCTAACTCAATATAATTGCAACTAATGGATGTTGCATTAATTAGCATAATTGGCTAATTAACGAGATGTTAATGTTGTATGAAATAGAGAGAAGGTAGTATCAACATTTTAGAAGGATCTGTCTCACACATACACGCACACACTCACATTTGCGTCATCAGTTGCTGCACTCTTATTGGCTCTTTCCTAGATGGCCGTCATAGGAGCGGTCACGCCGCAGGACTATGACTCAACATTTCAGATGCTGTCAGAACTTTGTTGGAGACTAAGATTAATTTCAAAGGCAATTAATTAGCCGTTAGTAAGCATGTTACACTAAGCCACCAAAATCTGCCAATTTTGCCAAATCTTTCAAAAGAATTCTTTATTATGACTGCTGAAATTGGTCTTAGATAACAAAATGGTGAGGAAAAAAACACCGTGTGCTAAACAGTTTAGTAATATCACTGCTCATGTTCGGTTCTCCTCCCTTATACAATAAGTCACATCTTCCTCGCCATCTCTCTCCTCCTTCTCTCTTTCTTGCTGTCCTAATGAGAAGCTTACAGCTAATTAAAAGTATCGATTGCCATTTTGTTAAGCTAAACTTTTTTTCTCACCCTCGTTTAGAGATGAGATCTCCAGAGACTTCCTTTCAGTCTCTCGTCTCCTCAGCATGATGATTTACAGTAGCAGTTTGCAGCACTCTCATCTCTCTCTCTTCTTCATCTCTTTTCCTTATCTGCTCCATTTCTCTCCTCTCCAGCCACAATACGAAGACGACATCCTGGTTGGACCCCCGGCTTGCGAAGAAAGCGAAGCCCCCTGAAGAATGCAAAGAGAATGGTTAGTGCTTATCTTTAATTTCTCGCTGTATGTTTTGACTCTGTTTGTTTGACTCTCCAAATGGTCGAGTTTAGATGGCCAAAGACAAATGTTTAAATCTACTGAAATAAAGCAAGCCACAAGAAGCTGTGTTTTAGTGGTTTTACCACAGTTATGAAGTGTTATTAGGCAAGATGTGAAGCAGAAATGGCTTATTGCTTTTATAAAACAACAGCAAAGTTCTGATCTGATAAAATACCAATGTTGCTAAAAAATTTTAACCAAGTAATATAGATCATTAGCCTAACTGCAGGCTGTTTATGGTTACTTAGAGCATAAAAATTTAAAATCTTTTATATGACATTTATGTAACTTCAGTATATAAGGGCTATCAATATGTTTCTTTCGAGTCAAACCTTGCTTTTATTATTGCTAAGTAAAATCATGCAGCCTTTGCTATTGATTTTCGAAGCAATTGGACAATTTTGTTCGGCAGACAGTGTCAAACAATCCCATAGACATGGAAGAAAGGTCCAGAGCTGTATATAAGAATATTCTAGAGCAGGAGTAGCCAGCACTGTTCCTGTAGGGCTACCATACTGCTGAGTTTAACTCCAAACCTAATCAAATACAAATACAACTAAACCAGTTAATCCAGGTGTTCAGGATTACATGAAAATCACAGCAAGGTGTGTTGGACAGAGTTAAACCTCAAGTCTACAGGAAGATAGCCCTCAAGGAGCAGGGTTAGCGACCCTATTGTAGAAATTTAGGGCTAAACTCCTTGATGTGGACTGGTGAACAAGCACTTTAACAACTCAGAACAGTGCTTGCCAAACTGGTCCTGTAGCCCCTCAACAGAGCAAATTTTGAGTGTCTCCATCAGCTAACACACTTGATTCAACACTTCAGCTCATAAGTAGAGGCTGGAAGAGCTAATTGTCCGATAAGGAATACATCCAAAATATGCAGTGGTGTACACTACTATTACCTCAGCAACACAAAACACCATAGAAATCCCAACCACAACACCCTAGGCTATGTCTACGTTAATCCGGATACATTTTAAAACAGGGTTTTCATTTCAAAACACTCTCCGTCCACACTTGCATTTTCAAGCATTTTCCAAAAGTTTCTCATCCGCACTGAAACGTCTGAAAACGTTAAATTCAGCTTACTGTGCATGTGTAAAACATCATAAAAAGTTCACTGAGATGATACAGACAGAACAGACATAAGTTTTCACGAAATTCTTATGGCAGGATCATTTTATTTATGAAAATATCCCACCATTCACTGGCGTCCAGCACACTCTCACTCACTATTATATGTTTAATCTAATACGTTTTGCCGCAGGACAGCAATTGTGAGTAAATTTCCTGTCATCTTTGCAGGACTGTAATGCGAAGAGCGTACAAATTAACATAGCAACAATCAGTGCATTTACATGCACCCTCTTGCGATTATAATGAGATTTTGGAAATGTTGCGATTAAACTTTACCTCATGTAAACGCAATACTTCGATCTAAATAATGCGATTAAGCTCGTAATCACAGCAAGCATAATCGTATTAACAAAGGTGGCGTATGCCAATTTCGAAATAATATACAGGCATGTAAACATCATAATGCGATTAAGTCCTCACTCTGATTATTGGAAATAATCGCATTATTCGTGTGCATGTAAACATAGATTACGTTTACATGGACATCAGTAATCTAATTATTTACCTTATTCTGAATAAGACAATATTATGATTAAGTTGTTTACATGAGTTGCTTTTAGAATATTCCTTTCATTTTACCATTTTACATGTTATAGTACATAGATCGATTAATGGCACACGTCATCCGACGTCCCCACCAGAATTTCACGTATAAACATATAGTTTGTCTTCATTATGATGCCATATACTGTTTTGGGTGTTTCATTTTTAATTTTACAAAAGCTTCAAAAGCAGTTAATTATTTGGCATGCTATATGTGCAAACAGACAATGGTGTTGTTGAAGCCATGCTCTTTTGTTTTGTCGTCAAACGGTTGATCGCTGCCGTGTGTGTATCCTGTTGCAAAATGTGGCGAAAAGTCCTACACGACGATAATAGTGTGATTAAGGTGTTTACATGTCTATACTGCACTTCGATAATGCGACTTAAATAGGAATACTCCACATGTCTTAATTCGATTTGTTTACTTCGAGTATGACTTTAGCCGGATTAAGGTAATCAAAAATCTCTGTTTACATGGTAGATTCTTAATCAGAGTATTGTCTTAATTGTGTTAAAATCGGATTATTGTTGTCCATGTAAACGTACTGATAGTCTTGTGAAAGTAGCACATAACAGGCACAATACCGGTATAAACATAGATGTCTATTGGTACAATATGCGTCACATGACTAAACATGCATCATAATTTCCGAAAAGCCTACATTTTCGCAGTCCACACACAACAACGGCGTATTCAAATTTATCCGCTTTGGAGAGCGTTTTCAAAAAGCTGTTTTCCTTGACAAAAATCCCGTCTCAGTCTGGACGGAAGGCCAATATAATAAAATATGCGTTTTCAAAAGAAAACGTATTAGTGTGGACAAGGCCTCATAATGTCCTACCAACCCTGAACAGCCTAGCAGCAGTGTAACAACACCCTGGCAACCACCTAGAACACCCTGGCAACCATCTACCAATGTCATATCAACCTCCCATAAATGCAAAAAGAAACACTCAGAACACATTGCCTTAAGAACCACATTGCAATGCCTTAGCAATGTCCCACAACACCTTTGCATTTTAGTGACAAGTTTTGCACAGAACAGCCAAGAAGTCCCTGGCAACTGTCTCACAATGTCCTACCAACCACCCAATACACCCTAGCGGACACTTTAAAAGTGCTTAAAAAACACTGAGTGGTGCTGAATTTTGCACTGGCAAACACCTCTCACGTATTCTACAGCAAGTGTAACAATCCAGTTTTCCCCCAGGTTACTCTGCACTCTACTTCTAGCACTCCTAAGTGTGTTTGTGAAATGATCTTGAGCTGAAGCATCTCGTCATTAAATTAATCATGTCTGCAAGTGTATTCACCACTGTTTTACCTGCTGTAAAAGGATTTATTCATCATCATCTTCTTCCCAGTTCACACGTTCGTGCACTAAAATCTAACTCCATGTTTGCTGTATAATCAACTGTGCCAGTGCATCAGGGGCTGCTTGTTAGCATGCATGTGCGAGACGGCGCATTTCACATGTCAGCGGATTCCCGCAGTTCAAAGGCCTGTCAGCCAGCGTTGTGAAAACACTCATCACTGCGGATTTGCACGGACGTGTGAGTTGCGTAACTCGGCCGCCCTCTTTTGTTTCGAAACTGAGGGGAAGACACAACTCTGGATGCAAATCAAAGTCATCTGCTGTTTTCTTTAATACTGTCACACTCATGTTCCTAGACTGTTTGTTTCCCCGCGAATATTTACCGCAGCACGGAGTGAAGTTTCCGTAGATATGCCACAGTCGTCTCTCCTGTTTACCTGTCATCTCGCCTCTCTCCCTGTGTCGATGTTTCTCTCTGATGGTACGAATTCCCTGGGTTTGCGAGTGAATGAATAAGCACAACTAACAAGTCTCTCTGTGTCTGTCGCTCGTGTTTCATGGTATTTCATCATTTCTGAAGCCGTCACTGTCAGCGAGCACCCCAAAAAAATATAACACGTTCACACGCGCCGGGAACAGGTGCAGATATGATTACAGAAACAGATGCATGGATGGATTGATGGATGGATGCGGGTTTATCAGTTGACAGCTGTGTCAATGCACGAATTATATTTGTTTTCTCAGTGATATTGTACAAATTAGCTATATTAATGAACAAAATGTACATGCAAAAGCCCAACAGCGTCGCATAACAGCACACAGCGGTGTGATTTTCCCCGAGATGTTTATTCATGCGAGTTGCATGAGGTGTCACAGCAATTTTCTGCCATTGTGCATTCTTAGAATGACGAAAAGCCTCATTTTCCTCTAGTTGCAACAATTGAGATTGGATTTGAAATGGAATATTCTGGTTCATAAATGTCCCCTGATAACAGCATTTTTTAGCAGATATTGCTTTCAGTTTTGTGCATTTTCTCATGAGTAATTAGTTTAGTTGCTGTCAGAAGTGGTTTTATCCTTCATAAACGCTTACAGTCACATAATTCTGTTTGTTTGAAGGAATCTTGGGTTTTAGACAAACCTATTCCTCTTTTTTTCTCTCAAAGATTAGAAAGCGAGAGATGCAGCGGGTATTTCTAATGCCCAAAGTGATCCATTCATCTAAATGGCTGTTTTTCATCTTGGAGTACACAAGATGCTGCATCATTTGCTTCACAGACACTTTTAGAGTTAGGGTTAGGTGAAAAAAGCCATGTGAATGATTACTTGTGCATGTAAAAATCCCATTCATTTTCTCCATAGGATAATAGATTTTTAAAAGTAACTTATAAACCCTTAAAGAAAAACCTACTGTGAGTTGCGAGATTGTTAACCGATGGTACGTATATTGTTTTGTTGAAGCCATCAGCCTGCATTATTTCAGCTTATTTTTTAAATAGTCGTGTTTAACAGACCAATTCCTGGCTAAACTACATTACTCATGATTCTGCAAAGAAATCTCCACCAATCAGAGCATTGCAACTTGCAAATCATACCAAAGAGGCCTTCCTACACTCGCAAAAATAAATACTTCTGTATGTGTGTATATTTTGCAATAAGCTTAAAATATGTTGGTTCTTTATATATAATTAACAACTTATATATAATTAACAATAGTTGAACTTTCTCCATCATTTTTAATTCCGTTATGTCATGCTTCATGGGATTGGAGTTCTTTCCCTCATTAAAAATACACAGTCTTGTACCTTTGTCAAAACTGTTTACACTAAGAGCGACTTTATTGGACTATATCCTGGTCTTAATTTGAGAATATTTGACCACAAATTGTATTCGTTCAGTTAATAAATAAATAAGATTTTCTGATTTGACAACAAATCATTTTCTTGCTGAGAAAAAACTGACCTTAGATTGAAGTGTCATAAACAATATAAATTTATCATGACTACATGAATTAATCTCAGCAGGAGTTAAGAAGTTAGTCTTTACAGAATGTTCTCAACTCTCTTCCAAGCTCATAGTATGCCTGCCCTGTGTGTGTTTGTTATCAGCAAAAGAAGATGTATCGAGGCATTATTGATGGGTGTTATTTTGGCAGACAGTTAAAAAAGAAGATGCAGAATTAAGTGTTTGTTTTTATGATAGCACACACACACACAGTCCATCCATGAGTGAACTTTAATGCTTGGTGAGAGTGAGTCAGTGAAGGAGGAGTAGGAGAAGGAGAGAGATTTTCATCCCTGACACGTTTAAAAGTGTTCAGCAGACAGTTACACTCAAACCATCCCATATAGAGCCGATGCCCCACTGTTCTCTCACATTCCCATTCCCACTCATTCTTCCATCTCCTGTCAACTCTTTATTTCTACATTAGTAATCTAGCAGCGTGGTCAACTCAGCCTTGGTTTGAATCACCTTTAAATGCTTGACTATGTGACACTTGAATTCCGTGTGTGTGTGTGTATGTGTGTGTGTGTGTGTGTGTAGTATCTACACAATATTGTTCAGAAGTCTGGGGTCAGTATTGGGGTCAGAAATTAGTATTTTTATTCAAAAAGGATAAATTCAGTTGATCAAATATGACAGTAAAGACTTAGCAGTAAATTTTTATAATGTTACAAAGGTTTCTATTTCAAATAAATGCTCTTCTTTTGAAGTTTCCATTCATCAAAGAATCCCACAAAAAATAAGTTACACAAAAATATTAAGCAGTACAACAGTTTTCATCATTAATAATAATGAAAAATGTTTCTTGAGCAGCAAATCAGCATATTAGAATAATTTCTAAAGGATCGTGTGAAAATTCAGCTTTGCATCTCAGTAATTTTTTTTCTTTTTTTATTTAATTTTTTAACTTTTAAGTCGTAACAATATTAGTAATACTGTTTGTATATTTTACTGTATGTTTGAATGTTTGTATGTTTCAAATAAAAATTGATATTTATATTTTTTGTTCCTATAAAAATGACTCCATTGGCACATAATGATTTTGTCCCTCAAAAAAAATAAAATAAAATAAATAAAATGAAATAATAATAAGTGCAATTAGTAAACAGTTACCAATCTGTCAACGAGTAAATTCTATTAATTTATTTACCAAAACCACTTTTTACTCACATTTGGCATTTATTTTGGGTCATGCCTGTAAACATTAATTCACCAAACATATGCAGCTTTAGTTCATATTGTTTGTGCCTCATACTTGCTTTTGTTTCCTTCCTCTCCTTCCTTCTCATCTCCACCCCCCTCATTTTCATAAAGGTCAAAGCTTTTAACAAAAAGAAACTGCTGCCTGTTTTTACTGCAAAGGGCAGGCAGGTTTTTAAATAGCAAGATTATTTAAATATTGTGCAAACAAAATGCAAATATTGAAGAATGTAATTAGCTTGAGTTCATAATTCTCAAGGGGCATGCGGGGCGGGTTACCCTATATTTGGAGGCCGTGAGATTAGTCCAAACTCTGTTAATGTTATTTAAATTTTGCTTTTGAACGTATCGCTCACTTGTTGTTGCCAGAGTGTATGATTTTTCTTGCATGTCAACTGAGTGCTTTCTAAAATCCTCAGTTAAACCCACAGACCTTCATGGTAACAGTAAAGAGGAATGAGGGGATTTTTATGCAATAAAATTAATGTAGTTCAACTCTGTGCTCTGTTTGAGTGTCAAGATCAACCGATCAGTTATCCTGAAATCATCAGTTTTCCATTAAACTCACAATGAGGCCAAGAGCTCATGTGAGAGTGCAAGTGTTCATGTGTCAAAAGCAAGCATTGATGCGGTTTACACAAAATACGTAACAAAGTTCCCCGTGATTTCTATGAAGTCGCTAGTGGCTAGATCGTTGAAAAAGAAAAGTCTCTATGATATTCTGGACTCTAGATATGGGTCTGGTCTCTCCTTCAGTATAAGTATATTGAATTTTTTCACCTACAAGTCAAAAATCATAAGTACGATCGCTTTGAAAAAGTAATAATGCACCTCTCCTCGACAAAATGACAGTATTCATGCTCGTAGCACAAATGGGAGTATTACACCACCCGCTGAATACTTGTAGTTAGGGGTTTGTTCAGATCTCCAACCCCAATTTATGTTCATCCTAAAGATTGATCTGTGCACTCGGTAGTCTTCACAAGTGGATTTCTATTTTAATAGAATGACTGCCAACCATAGCACAGCAGTAGAGTAATACCCAATGGCGCTTTGATCTGTCTGTGCCTGTGTGCGTGTGTGTGTGTGTGTGTGTGTGTGTGTGTGTGTGTGTGTGTGTGTGTGTGTGTGTGTGTGTGTGTCAGCCAGATTAAGTGAGAACATCACACAGTTTCTGTCACTTGTAATTTACAAAGTTGTGTGTGATGTACACACAGAGTCTGGTGTTTCACCCTGCTCCACGCTGCTGAATGTATAATTTGAGTCTGTGTGTGCTTGCTTGTAATTGTGTTCAGCGAGTGTGCATGCTATATGGAGCATGTGCATTCAAGTGTGTACTCGTATATGTATATTTTAGTCTAAATATTAATAATAAGATTTCAGGAAAATGACACAGCCTCTGAAACAAATGAATTGTGATTGTTTTTTTCTGTCTTATTATATATGGTGTGTCACCAACTCAGTGTAACCTCATTTATTAAGCAACAGGAAATGTTAGGACAGACAATGAATACAGGATGTACAGCTAGTACTGTGCTAAGAATATTATTTAGTTACTAAATTATTTATTTATTCCATTTGAAAAGGTTATTGCAGAATTGTGGAAATTTATCTATCTATCTATCTATCTTATCTATCTGTCTGTCTGTCTGTCTGTCTGTCTGTCTATCTATCTATCTATCTATCTATGTTTAAATGTATATTCAAATGTCTGTCTAATATATTTAATTGCACATATTTTTTTTTTTGTGTTTTGTACCACAAACAGTATTTCTCTATTTAAAAATTGATCACAATATTTTTTTTAACCAGTAAGATGTCTGAAAATCAAACCATCATTTTTTAAAGTCAGTAATGTCACAGCATAATGGAGTTAATCAGAAAGTGCAAGGATAAAGATAGATTCTGCAGTTTTCAGAAAAAGTGTTTAGAAAAAAATACACAGGCAATGAAAACACAAAATTTTAATTTCAATAAAAGCAACATATTTTATTCTGTACAACCCATTAAAATGTCATGGTGATGAATGGGGCCCTGCAAATTGGATGATATTGTGAAAGACTGTGAAAAACGTTTAAGAATAAAATGAATGCTTTATTTTAAAAGGTATTGTGCATTTGCACACTAAATCTTTTAAATAATAATGTTAAGTTCAGTATTCCGTTAATTGTATCAGTAAGTCATGAAGACACACAAAGCCCACAAATGGCACCATTTCCAGAGAATGAGCCAATATATCCTAATAAAACAGAATTTTTACTCTATAACTGCAATATCTACCTTTGAATTAAATGTTCTTGTGGATGTAATTGTTTATTGTTTGTTTTTCAGAGCTTCCTTATGGCTGGGAGAAAATCGATGACCCTGTTTATGGAACCTACTATGTTGAGTAAGTTCAAGTGCTTGAGTTAACACGCACGGTTTAATGGCACTTTGGATCCCTGTGTTTTCTCACAGCTCTGTATTAATTGGTTATATTGCTGCTGCGCCATGCCCAGGCCGAAAATCAGCTGCTCCGTTGTTTCCTAATTCAGTTCGCAGTGTGTTTGTGTGTGTGTGCCATCATTTTTCTTGCTTAATGCACAGTCTGGGTTGAGGTGGGACTATTTATAGTATGGCTTGCTTGGCTACTCTACCTCCCAGGACAGAGGAGAACAGCAAACCCAGAGCCAATAATGCAGCTGTAGTATCATGTGGATACACAACCGTACACTCTTAACAAACTGCATCATAAATGCAGGACTGCACCCACACCTGCTGTCCTCAGATGGCTCAGATGGGATTCTGGCACTCTACGTCACTTAATTGAAATCATACAGTAACAGTCTATCTACAAACCTGCTTTGTATTGTTGTGGGTTTGTCATTTTAATGATTTATTTTATTTTTTACTCTATCTATCCATCCATCCAATGCATTTTTTATTATTAGTAATAAATTATTTGTTTTATTTTTTATATCATTTTTATTTTTTTTATATTAAAGCTACAAAACATAGTGTGCACTCTTTTCTTTTGTCTTTGTATGGAAAGGGAGAAAAACACATCTTCAGTAGTAATTGTACAACTGTGGGTTTTATGTTGTGGAAGATGACAGCTGGGAAGATCAGAAGCTGCATCTGGTGTGAAATGACTGTAATTTACTATAAATCCTGTGTCTAGTGGCTTTTTAGAGGAGACACTTAACAAGAACATTATGCATAAAGCTTATCATTTGTATTTGTGTTGTATTTTCAGATTAAACAGACATCACTTTATCCTTACAGCCGTTATTTAATAGGACCAAGCCAGAACCACTTCCAAGGCTGGTTTCCACTTTGCCAAACCTTGGCCTAATGTGCAATAAGAAAGTATGGAAGTGATCTCAGATAAAGCACTAGGGACAAAATCCATTTGCTCATTATACTTTGATCTGTTGAATCAATTTCAGGCTTTAGACCTTAAAAGAAATCTAAAACCAATGTCTTAAAAATTGACCTTGTGGAGTCTTGATACAAAGCTGTAATTACAAATGCCACGTCTTTACAAAAAACATTACCTCTTTTCAAAAGAATGCCTTTTAATGGAGCTTAATTGTCTTTGTACTCTCAAATGGCACGGTTTTCAGCAGCGCCTTTTAAAACTGATTGAATTAACTCTGACAGCAAGTGTTGTACAGAGAGTCAAAAGAACCATTTTTCTTCCAGATCAGAGGATGCTCTCATTACTGTCTGATCTCATTCTTACATCACTCTTTTAACAAAGATGAGGACTAACTAGGCTTATGTTTGACTCAATGACCACCGCCTTAAATGATTTGTTAAAGTGTATTAAAATCAACACTCATGCTTTCATCTATAGTGCATAACATTAATGGCTCATGTCAGTTTTTGTTTGCTGGGTGGTGGACTGTTAGGAGGGCAAAATAATTTGCATTGACCAACCATGAGAAATGAAACTGCAAGTTTTTGCTGAAGTTTTTAAAGTGTATAACAAGGAACCAGCATCATATATACATCTATACAAGTTACTGTTAATGTTAATGGAATATTCCAGAATGCATATGTAAGCTCAGTTAAATAATTAATAATTACAGGTGCATCTCAATAAATTACAATGTCGTGGAAAAGTTCATTTATTTCAGTAATTCAACTCAAATTGTTAAACTTGTGTATTAAATAAATTCAATGCACACAGACTGAAGTAGTTTAAGTCTTTGGTTCTTTTAATTGTGACGATTTTGGCTCACATTTAACAAAAACCCACCAATTCACTATCTCAACAAATTAGAATATGGTGACATGCCAATCAGCTAATCAACTCAAAACACCTGCAAAGGTTTCTTGAGCCTTCAAAATGGTCTCTCAGTTTGGTTCACTAGGCTACACAATCATGGGGAAGACTGCTGATCTGACAGTTGTCCAGAAGACAGTCATTTACACCCTTCACGAGGAGGGTAAGCCACAAACATTCATTGCCAAAGAAGCTGGCTGTTCACAGAGTGCTGTATCCAAGCATGTTAACAGAAAGTTGAGTGGAAGGAAAAAGTGTGGAAGAAAAAGATGCACAACAAACCGAGAGAACCGCAGCCTTATGAGGATTATCAAGCAAAATCGATTCAAGAATTTGGGTGAACTTCACAAGGAATGGACTGAGGCTGGGGTCAAGGCATCAAGAGTCACCACACACAGACGTGTCAAGATATTTGGCTACAGTCGTATTCCTCTTGTTAAGCTACTCCTGAACCACAGACAACGTCAGAGGCGTCTTACCTAGGCTAAGGAGAAGAAGAACTGGACTGTTGCCCACTGGTCCACAGTTCTCTTTTCAGATGAGAGCAAGTTTTGTATTTCATTTGGAAACCAAGGTCCTAGAGTCTGGAGGAAGGGTGGAGAAGCTCATAGCCCAAGTTGCTTGAAGTCCAGTGTTAAGGTTGTTAAGCCTACATTAATTGGAAATGCCAAATCCTCTTAATATTTCCAATAATTGATGTTTTTGACAATATCTCTGGCTATCGTCGATACAAGATCATTGTCTTTCGACGCATCCCAGCAAGGGGAGGTTATCATGGGGCAGACAGCACGTTGCCTGTTACGTCGTTTGGGCTGCGTTGTTGAGCGCAGTGGCACTGATATTTCACACACTTTAAGCTCTTTTATTTAGGATTTAGGATAAGGATTTTATATAGGCTTAGTCCAACGAATCGTTCGGTTTGTAGTGCATACCGAACCGAAAGCCTCGTACCGAATGGTTCAATACGAATACGCGTATTGTTACACCCCTAATTTTTACTGTTCTTCAATGTTTAATCTATGTAGTATGAATAAATCCAGTCACTATTTAAATGCACATTTAAAAAACGAAAATCTGGCATGTACTGTACCTGATATATCCGAGATAATCAATATCAAATCAAATCAGAAATCAAATCAAATTGCAATCTTGTGAATCAGAATTGAATTGAATCATGAAATTTGTGTTAAAACCCAGCCCTAATCGTTAGCATATTGTTAGCTGGAATACACTACACAAAATTTGCCCATATTTTTGCCCCAATTTTCAATTTGGATGATGTCAACACTAGTTGCTCAAAGTCAGAGCCAGTCTACAGATATTGGGCAGTTGGAGGTGACAGATTTCACAGAAAATTGTGCAGTCAGTGGCAGGCACATTAGAATCAATTGAGAGTCGAGTCTCCCATGCACTTTGCATAATGATCACTGTCTATTTGGAGTGCATAGCTGCTGCCTATGTAGAGAGTTGCAGATCAGTTACTTCAGTTAAAATGCTACCTGTGTAGGCAGTAGACAGCAAGGCAGCTAGCTAGATTGCTTATATATTGGATAAGCATGTCCTATAAAGTCGTCACTCAAGAAATGCACTTGAATGAGTCTCTGTTTCTGGTTTTCTGATTGCAGTCACATAAACCGAAGGACTCAGTTTGAGAATCCAGTTCTAGAGGCCAAGAGAAGATTGCAACAGCAGCAGCAGATGCAGAGTCAGGGCTTGTCCTCTCTCCCCCTACCTACCATCTACAGAGGTAAAGTATTATTGATATCCAATAATGATATCCAAAAATTAACAGTGTGGTACTAATACAAATCTATGCAAATCTGATTAAACCATCATGGTGTTTCCAACCACACACGAAGACATCTTAATAACACTTATCTGCTCTCCATGCAATGACATGTTTAACATCAAATCTGCTGAAACTGTTGATTGAGGTTTGATATTCATGACTATTATTATATTTCTCCTGAGCTCAGTGTCTGTCTCTATAGTAACACAGCTTTAAGCTCAGAGATTGTCTTTGGAAGTGCACCATCTGTGTGTGAACTTATTATTGTTCAGAATATTACTTCCTTACAGCCATACCTTTGGTATGATTCATTTTACTTCACCCAAGAATGAAATCTCTGTCAATATTTATTGCACTCATGTTTTTCCAAAACTAACTGACTTTCTTGGAACACAAACCAGACATTTTGAAGAACTTGTCTTTTTTCTGTGCACTTACAATGAATGTTAACTGAATTTAAAGCATCAAAAAAGATTCAAAAGCACCATCAAATATCAAAAAGTATCCACAGGATTTTATATACTATCAGCGAAGCCAGTTTTCTGTAAAAGTCATTATTCCCTGAATATGTTCCCCTTGGATGAGCTGTTAACCACTGTGACTGGATCATTGAGTAAGTAAACTGAAGTTGAGAAACAAATCACTCTGATTTGTGGACAAATCATTCTAACTGTTTCTTTTAACCTGATCTTCTGATTTATTGGCAACATTTATTTGTAGATTGCACATAACTGAATCTCTCAAGAACTTTCATGACTGTACCAAGTAAGTCTTCTTGTTTGTAAAAGAAACACAAGTCATGTGGACTGATCTTATGCATTCACAATACTGTTGCATCCTTTTTTGAAGTTCGAAAGCTTTACTCTCCATTCTTTGTAATTGCTTGGGAAAAAAACAGCCAGTACATTATTCAAAATTTCTTCTTTTTTTGTTCCATTAAAGAAAAAAGTCGTTCAAGTTTGGACGGACTTGAGGGGGAGTAAATAATGACAGAATTTTCATTTTTGAATAAACTAATCCTCTAAATCTACCTGTACAGTCTAATCGAGCTAAGCCTGAATGCTTCCTGTTTTCTTTGAGACTCAGTTATCCATTGAGAATGTGTCTGCTTTCATAATATGACCTTGGACTGATTATGGTTAGAAGTGTTTATTGCAATAATTCCTGTTTAAGTTAATCCATTCAGCATTGTCATGCTGTTTCCCACATAAAGGTAAGAGACAGAGTATGTTCAGCCAGAATGGTGTAAACAAGAAGAACTTTCTCTACCTTGTTTCAGTCCATCTTTTAGAGAGAGCATGCTGCACTGGAAACCTCCAACATACCTACACTATATGGCCAAAGTATTACACGTGTGCGTCTGAACACCACATATGTGACTGATGCACATTTAATGTCATAGCCATTGACAAGAAGTTGATCCTCCCCAACAGTTCTCACTCTTCTAGAAACACTAGATGTTAATGTTGTCTATAGGGATTTGCTCCCATGTAGACACAATAACATTAGCGAATGTCGGTAGCTGTGTTTCCATTATAAATTTGCTCAAAAACTTTTGCGTTATTTTATAAATATCAATAAAAACCTATTGCAAAATGACGGTGTTTCCATTGTTCCAACCGATGTTATGCGACTAAAACATATTTTTTTCCTCTCGTAGTAAGTTATGGTGATGGAAGGGATTATCCAAGCATTAATGGCGAGGAAAGCCCCTTATACTTGAGAGCGGCCATGTATGAGGTGTTTCTTGGAGTTTATAGTACATTAAAGAATGATCATGTGACTTTTATATAGGTGACTTTTACATACTGTAGGTGGCCAAGTGACCTGTGACCTGAAAAAAATAACTGTTTCTATTGCAGTTTTGCGAAATATTCATTTTTTTAATTGCTTGAAAAACCACCTCATGTGAGCGTAAAAGCTTTTTGTGATATATGGGAGTTTTCGCGAAATTGACGTGTTTCCATTGGGCGTATTTTCAATTCACAATTTCAATTTGCGCAATTTGAAGGGTAATGGAAACGCAGCTTGTGTTCATCCCAGTGGTGTTCAATAAGAGATCACGTTTGATCTTTGTGCAGGCCAATCAAGTTCTCCCAGACCAGAATCATGTATATATGGACTTACATATTCATTCTGGAGCAGAAAAGAACCTTCACAAAATTGGAAGTACTGTATACTCTTACTGTTGTTTTCATTAGACCCCTAATCAAAGTGCTTAATTTAAAGGGGGTGTCCACATACTGTTGGCCATGTCGTGTCTGATCTTGTGTCTAAAAGAGAGAGGTTCAGTAGTTTAAGATTTTAGCACAAATGGAATATAGAGGACTAAGAAAGCATATGCTTGATCTGGGTGTTCAGTCTCTCAGATGCTCAGATGTTAAATGTAGACCAAATGCAGACCAGAAAGCTTCGTCCTTCATTAATAGAGCAACCCTTGTGACAACCACAATTTGCCAAGTTCCTGTCTCAATATCCTTTGTTTGTCCTGGAACCGGTCCTAACCCCATTCCTAAACCCAATGCTAACCATAACTACCTCCATAACCAAAAGGGAAAATAATAGGATGGTAATGTTCGTGAAGCTTTAACCCAATCCTTAACCCTAAAATCCAACTGTTAGGAACATTTTTCTAGGCAGTGGCGCCTGCAGGTATACGGCTGTATGCACCGTGCGTACCATGAGCGCTCAGACTGACCTGAGATTTGCCTCACGAACATTTCAGTAGTTAGTAGCTATGTGTCCCGTATTTCTGTCGACTGAACCAGCCATGCCATTAATTATGAATTTATCAGTCTTTTGCACACGAAAGTCAATTTTTACATATAAATATTACGTCAAACAGAAACAGAAAATCGTACTATATGCACCTTCATCATGAGATTGGATTAGCCTACAACAATTAATTAGACCATTTTACAAATGGGAATACAACAAATTCATGACAATGTTTTACATTCAAGCTACCTGTAAAATTTATAGTGAAAAGTTCTTTAAAAGCATCTGGAATGCAATAAAGTAATTTTTAAGGCTGTTTTTAAAGCGTTTGCGGCATGGATTAAAAAATACTAATAGGCTAATAAATAATTCACATATCAGACAAAATTGCTTTGCAGCAAATCCTTTAAATTTTAAGGTATTCAGAACAGAGCAACATAAAAATCAGAAAATATAAGCAGCTATACAATTATAGGACAACGTTTTACATATAGCCTATGCCATTATAATTTGTGTTTTCTTTTTTAATTATATAGAATTATAAAATAAAATGCAAATTATGGGCCTGTTTTAGGCTTTTCCTTATTTTTATATTTTAGACATCCATCAATTATGGTGATGAAAAAAAAAATCACTCATTGGACATGCCTTTAGAGAGAAATGCGTATACGGATTACATAATGAAAGAGTTTCTATTTTCGATTTGAATTATTTCGTTTTAAAGTAGTAATTTAAAGCTCTCTATAGATATATATTTTTATCATGTCTGTGAGGCAATTAGCTGAGTTTCAGTTCATCATTGAACTGAAACATCAGTGAAGCGCTCCTGTTAAAGACCGAGACAGCAGAAATCGCATCCTCTGTTTTCCTATTTATTTTATAAAAGCACAACGTTTTGTTGATATTGTGAGTGCACACAAATAAAAGTAGACCCTTTACAGTTCCGAATGATGTATTACTCTTACCTTTATAAGCAAAAATGACAGCGTATTTTAGGTTGTTTCCACTGTTAGAAAAAAATGCAAGTGATCGCACTGGCACTTCCATGTCCTGCAAAGCGTGCTTCAGCTGCCTTCCACTCGCCACACAAACAATTGGATATGCATCTAACAGCACGCATTTATCTAGGTTAAACATTCAAACTAACATTTGTGATATGCTTGAACTGTTTTATATCTATAGATTTTATTTTAGGCAAGTCGTGATGATTTGAGAAGGCTAAATTTATCAAACATAGGCTATGATCAACTTACTGTCTCCTGCTGGCCGCTTGGTCATTACTTTAAAAAAAAAAAAAAAAAAAAAAAAACTTACATTTAATGAACAAAGAATGCTCCAAACATTTTTCTTAATTAACTTTATAAAAAAATGAAACAAAATATAATCACTTTTCCATTACACACAAAACTGGACTGTTTTAATAGCTGAAACAGTAGTATAAGCTGTTTTGGGAGAAGGGGGAAAAAAAGACGAGCTCGGGCCGAGAATTCGGATAAGTTGTCGGACAAGGCTGGGCTAGGGCCTATAGCCTATATTTGAGGCCTGTGCAGTTCTCTGTTGTTTTCATCTGTGAGCAAGCTCTTGATAGATGTATTTTACCATTTTGTTGAGTTTAAAACGTCACACATTCGTTCTGCTCTCACTGATCATTTGGTCCTTCCAAAAAAATAAAAATAAAAAACTGTGCTTACCCTCAGAAGAAATTCTGCAGGCGCCCCTGGTTCTAGGACCAACAAGAATGTTCAACTTGGCAAACTCACCCTGGATTTCCTGTTGAAATGTAACTCTTTTATGTTCATAGTAGACCAACTTTGTATCTTTTAATGACACAAAAGTTTAATTGCTCTAAATCTAGTTCTAAAATCAAATTGTTGGGAATGTTGTTCCAGGTTCAACAAGGATGTTCAAAATCACCCAAGAACTCTTGTAGAAATGTAAATCTTCTATGTCCATAGTAGTCCTGCCTTGTATCCTTCAATGACATTTCTTGATTTCCTGTGTGAGTTGAGGGTTTTTCTTCTCTGTAACAGTGGAGGAGAGCCCCTCCTCTGCCACCTTACCCAGGGCCAGACTGGCATATGTGGGTCCCGCTCCCGAGCGCTCTCACAGTCTCACTGACCTGTCCGAGGCCCCCCTGTACCGGGCCGGTGTGTTTGGCCTGCATGGTACGTCCCTAGACCGGCGCCCCCTTGTGCAAGATAGGACTTCAGCAGGAGTCTATTTGCCTGGCCTATTTTTGCATAGTCCTCAAAGGAACATTCTCTCAGTTTCTAAACCACTGAAGACTTTTTTTTTTTTTTTTGGTTTTGTATTTTACTTTTTGCCTGCGCTTCCAGGATACTCATGAGTCCACCTACCCTGCTGAACGGACCAGTATAACTGGTTGCCATCATATGTTCGGCATGCTGGTTTATGGTTTATAAAATATGCCTATTGACTCCACAAGGTCAATTATCTAGTAGAGGATGGTCGCCAAGTAACCAACAACATCCAACTAGTTGATTAGTGAGGGTCAGCTGGTCAGATTTTTTATCTGTATTTCTTTCTTTAGAATTCAGTTTTAGCTTCAATATTTAACACTTTTAAGACTGAAGTTCTATTAGAATTAAGTTTAATATAATGATCTATTCATAATTTTATGTCATATAAGTTTTGAAGCACTATACACAGATCAATGCTTAATGACTGTTAGTGCCCCAAAACCATCTTTGAAGATGTCACACAAACACTAACTCCTCTTTTCAAGATCCAATCAACTCTCGATAGACAAAATCAAGTCCTGCTCTTTGGTTGTGAATGCCATTTTATGTTGACTTTAAGACCATCCACACAACCTAACAACCTTGTGCATCCCCATTATGTATATTAACAAACAAAGCTACTTTGGTCAACCAGCTGTACCAGATGTTTTGCTGGTGCTTGTCCACCAGCAGGACCAGCACCAAACAAACATGGATCAGCTTGAAAATTCATGTTGGTCTTTCAGCAAGGTATCTGGACCAGCTATTGTTCCTAACAAACGCATGGCAGAAACCGCTAAAGGACTAGACTTGGCCAAGATGGTGCTTAAAAAAAACTTAAGAACCTCTCAACTAGGAAAGTGAGATGGAGTGACTATGGCTGACATTTTGTAACTCCATACTGTGTACTGAAGTAGGCATCTCTTCAGTTTTGAAGAAGCAGCTCTTCAGTACAAAGGTTCTTGTTGGTGTGTGGTTACAGCAAAACGGCTTCTCCAGAACGTTTTCAAGACCACTTTTCTCCGCTCTGAGAGAGCAGAAGAACCGCTCTGCCTGTGCTGGTTCTTCTCCTGGCTTTTTTTTTGCTTAAGTCTTGGCTGTCCCGAGAGATGGCCCTGGACAAGGCTAAACACTGTTGAGTGTAACATTGGAGTACGTTTAAAGAGCCAAAAGTGAGGTTTGAGCAAAAAAACAAGCCATCATGTTCCACTCTGCTCTTGTATGTTTGGCTGCAAGCAGAGCGCTTGGCCTTCTACCCACAATTCCCCAGTGTGATGTGATCTGCTGCTTTTGATGGGTTTAAAGTGGCTTTTACAAAATAACCCATTAATTTCTGGATATCTTCTGCTTGATTACAATTTCATGTTTCTATCTGCATTTCTTCACCTTGGCAGAGAAGCCTCTGTTCACACGGGACCCCACGCAGCTGAAGGGCAGCTTTCTGTCTACAGCCCTGCAGAAAAGCAACATGGGATTTGGCTTCACTATCATCGGGGGTGACGAACCAGATGAGTTCCTACAGGTCAAAAGTGTTATACCGGACGGGCCTGCTGCACAGGATGGGAAAATGGCTACAGGTAAACACACACACTTACAGGTCGATGTTTGAACAGCTCTAATGTGCTATTCACACTCAAACAGAGCTTCCAGCTACTCAGTCTTTTCTCAATCTCAGTAGTGCCCACACTACTGCTGAGGTTGCGGTGTGAATCTGTCATTTTATTGGTTGATAGTGCATTAGGGACATCCAGGGGTTAAGAGCATTTACGGACAGTGTATTTATTGGCTTTTTGTGTCATCCACAGCACGTGTCCATTAATCACATAGGTGCTTTATGAACCCTGTAACTCCAGTCCAGCCTAGTAGGAGTGTGACTGCAGCAGCATTACTCACACACACACATACATCAACATTGAAATATCTCCTACATTCAGAGGGACCTACAGTGCAGAGTTCAGAGCATAGTCAATGCGTCTCCCATGATGCCGTTTTATTGTATTATTGTTGTTGGTAGTTGTGGAAATTATCCTTTCTGCTCCTTTCCTCTCCTGTCTGCTCCTCTCTTCCACCCTTCATGCTCCCTCTGGACTCCTTGTCCTACTTATGCTGTTTTGCAGTCATACACACACTCAGACAGTGCTGTGGAGGAGCTTCAGGTTATGCAAGTGTGAAATATTCAATTTTGCTGGATTAGGGAGCTCGGAGAGGAAATCAAACTCAGACACAAACGTCCTTCACATATGGACATACATACAGAACACGACCATCACTGTTGTTGGGGAATATTACTTTTGAAGACCGTATAATTAAAATTTGAGTTTTGTTGATTTTAGTCAACTTGTGTTAGCTTTGAGGCTAATCTGTATGCTAATTTACTCCGAAATTAGTTTTTAGCCATTAAAAACCACACAGATTTAAGTCCAATCAGATGGACTCTAAAATGAGAATGAAATACAGACTATTGCCTATTTTTGATATCTTCTACACAAACTTCTTTTTTCAGGAGGACATATGTCTGTCAACACAATAAGCGGTTCCATATAATTTGCACTTGTTTATGACTATTTACAGGGCACAATTAGGGATGGGTTCATTTTGTTGTGGCCAAGATATATGAAATCATGGGAACCTGGCAATATGTAATGGGCACATGATATTATTTTGAGACCACAAAAGATAAAAATATCCTTATTTAATAAGTAATCAGACCTGCATGACAACAGCAATCAGGGAATATTAGAAATGCAGATAATTCTTTTTTCATCTAACGCTCACTTAATGTTAATCTTTAAAACCATTAGTAATATCAAATTATTATTATACTGTATTTTCATACTGTACATTATAATCTAGACATAAATTGACTTACAGCATTGAAATATGATCGATTTTAGTTATAGTGTTTTATTTTTCATTTATTTAGGCAAAATTGTTTAACATATGTCAGTTATTAACCATAATTAGAGCTATTCATTAGGGATGTTTAGGCAAGTCTCACTGTCATACAGTATTACTTATATTATGTGATTATGTAACGTGTTAAAAAACATTACTTCAACACTAACCACCACAAATAATCATAACAACTGTTTAACACCTCAGCCACAAATTAACATTAATGTGACATAAACATGCCACGTATTCCTCTCTCTTGTCCTCCCGACTAAGTGCTTTCTTGATAAATTAAAACTACCATGCAGAGTGCTGGGATTTGCTGTGTGACATGCTTCACTTCCTGTGTCTTAGAGCCCTGCCATCCGCCCCATCTATGCCCACTATAGATGTCTCTGCGGTGCTGAAGTTTACTCTGCCCCTCGCAGCTGTCCCCGAGTCCTCTCATAAAGAACATAACAAGCAGATAATGAGTTGAATCAGGTGCAGCAGTGTGCTGCTGAGGGACAGGAAGCACACAAGTCATACGCCTGCTGGAGGATCTCTGCATTTGATGTTTAGAGCTTCATTTGTATAGAATGTCTATTGTGGCTCAGCAGCGATGTTTAGGGGATTGTGTATTGATTGTGTTTGTTTAGAATGCCAGTCACAGAGCAGTGCTCCTCTGGGTTTCCATGCATGCACAGACATAAGATGTCTCAGACGTTTGCTCCCAGAGCACCTCTTATGTTGTCTCGCTGTCATTAGTTTTACACAGACCCTGTTTCTCTTCAGAACAACACTGTAGTTCAGAGTGTATTGTTTTTTTATTTTTATTAATATATATTTGATACAGCATTATATATTGATATATTTACTATTTAATAAGTTTAATAGTTAAAATATTTTTATATTGCAATTTCATTTTTCTACATGGAAAAAATGTATCTTAATGTCAACATAAAAAATTTGAGTGAAATATTGAAATTTCATGACAGTTTCAGCCCAGTAAAATTTTAAAATGTTTAATGTAAAAACTAAAATAGTAAAAATGTAGTTAAAATCACTAAAGGCATGTTTGTCACGCTGATTGTCATTAAATGAAGAATAAAAAATATTTAATTTAATTTAATATTTTAATTTTAATGCAACAATAAGTAGAAATAAACAAATCAAAATATCCTTAAATAATAAATGTATATTAATACATGAAAAAATGCTCTGCAAGGGCCATCTGAATGAATAATTAGGTTAACTGAAACTATGAATTAAACTTCTTGTACATTTTTGCTATTAATGTTTAAATCAGACACACTATTAATACATCTCTATTTAAATGCTCTCATACTAGTCACATAAAAGCTGATAGCTATAACCCAGCCTTAGTTTGAAGTTTATTTACACAATTTTAGTGGCTCTTATTATCCAGTGCCATCATTATAAGGAAGCAGAACATAATATGGGAGTTGCTGAATTTTGGAAGTTTGAATTTTAAGTGGATAATAATGTCTTGTTTGTGGGAGAGCAGTGATCTGGTTTGTCCTGTGAAGCTTCGGCCCAGATTGATGCTGACATAAAGCTAGGTGTGAAACAGCGAGGTCACACCAATATCATTTGCACTCTGGAAGCATGTGAAATTATTGATTGGAACACCAGAGGCTCTAGGCAAATGTCGAACGTATTTACCAAGATTAATTAAAATTCCTGCACACAACACACAACAGTCAGGAGGGGGCAAGCCTATCGATAGACGCGTACGGCACTGCATGAAATATCTCCAGGACACCTATAGCACAACAGACACACCGGGTGAGACCCCGTGATCTTATTTATCCCACAAATGCATTTGCCACATTTGCTGGAATATTGAGCTTCGTCTCATTTCCATAATAATTGCATTTCTCATATTTAATTCTTTGTCAGCTTTCAAAGATGGAGGGCAGAGCCTATATGGCCCGAAACATACTCTACGCAAATGTTAACGCAAGCTCGATTTCGAATTCTGGCAAATTGAATGAGTGAACAAACATCGGAAGGACTGGTAAACTTCTTGATAAAAGGGAAGTGAAGATCACAATTAAGTCCTAAGGCATGGCGATACTTTAGGATTGAGAAACGGATTGAGTAGGTCCCTCAAATTGTTCCTTCAACTGGTGTGCTGTAATTGTCCCAGTTGCCAGGGGAGACGACATGAATAAATATTGGATGACTGCAATCGTTGCAAATTGGGGGAAAGTTTTTCACCCTGATTAGACAGACTGTTCTTCTTGGGTAAAATGTATTTTTCCCCTCAATAGCTCTGTTCCAAAAACTAGAGCTGTTTTGCTGTCAGTTTTCTTTTTCATCGAGCAAAACGATTGATTTGGAACATTCTACACAGGCAGCGTGCCACACAAATGGAGCTTTTCATGTGATCTGACACAGGAGATTTGACTCCTCTAGTTAAAAAATCTTAAAGGAGTACTAATGGTATTTAATGATAAGTTGGAACCAAACCTAAACAGCCCTAATGAGATAACGTTCAAAAATAAGTTTCAAAATAAGAATGGAAAAAATCTAATGGATAAACTTACCATTTTCTGGGGGGAAAAAATAAAAAAATGGAATTTCAGTATATCCAGCTGGATCTTATATGATTGTTAGATCATTCTTTGTTCCAAATTATGATAGAAACTTTACTAGTATTTCAATTGATTGCTGTTTCCATAGTCAAAATGTATAGTTTAATTTTAGCATGTTGCTAAGCTAATGACTTAGCACTCTCATAAGCACAACAATACACAACACACACAAATAATGGAGCATATCGTCAACATATTTAGTTTAATATTAACGTGTTGCTAAGCTAATGGCTCCACATTGGCACAAAAATACGCAGCTCACACAACTAATGAAGCAGATAGTCAAACTTGATATTTTGACAGTAGCATATTGCTAAGCTAATGAATTAGCACTCATATTCACAACAATACACACCACACACAACTAAATTGTGCAGATAGTCAAAATAGTTAGTTTGATAGCGTGTTGCTAAGCTAATGGCTCCACATTCTTACTGGCACAAAAATACACACAGAACTAATGGAGCAGATAGTCAAACTTGATATTTTGACATTAGCGTGATGTTAAGTTATAAGTTAATATAAGTTAATGACTTACCGTATGAAAATTAACCATGGTTTTATTGTAGTAAAAGTGTAGTAACCATGGTCCTTTGGTGTATTGATTACCATTTCTATAACCACAGTTTTACTACAAATATCATGGTTAAACTATGGTTAGTGTAGAAAAACCATGGTTAATTTGTGGTTACCATGGTTTAGCTATAGTAACCATGGTTTTATCTGTAAACCCATGGTTAATTTTTGTGAGGGTTAGCACTCATAAGCACAAAAATACACACAAATAATGGACGCATAGTTGATTTGTAATTATTATTTATAATGAACTTGTATCAGTACTTTTCTTAACTGAATCAAATACAAGAATCAACATTTTTTGACTCGTCCACCATCTTGGATCCATTTTATCACTGTGCTCATTGCAATGCTTTCTGGGAATGTGGTATCTTGTAAACAAGTATAATTATATTTAAAGTAATTACGACTACCTTTTGAATCAGCCTTGGCTTCTGGTCTGTATATATTCCTACCAAAGTTAACATATGCTAATATATCTTTCCTTGTGTTTAACTGTTTTCCAGGAGACGTGATTGTCTACATTAACGATGTCTGCGTCCTGGGCACCACCCATGCTGACGTGGTGAAGCTTTTCCAGTCAGTGCCAATCGGACAAAGCGTAACCCTCGTCCTTTGCAGGGGTTACCCACTTCCATACGACCCGGAAGACGCAGCCAACACTTTGCTGTCCCCCCTCAGCCTAATTGATCGCTCTCTGCTGGTCAACGGACGGAATAGCTACGACAGCTACATGGAGTACATCTCCCGCACCGCTCGCTTTGTCGACCCAATGCAAGCGACGTTGGTGCAGCCTCACCCTGGAGACACCCACCTGGATGCGGGACCGCTGGAGGACAGCGTCTCAATGGCGTCTTCAGGAGCAGCCGGAGGAGAGCTGTTAACGGTTACCATGATTAAAGGGGCGGATGGGTTTGGATTCACCATAGCAGACTGTAATGGAGGACAGCGGGTGAAGCAGATTCTGGAGGCGCAGGGATGCCCGGGGCTGTGCGAGGGCGATCTGATTGTGGAAATTAACCAGCAATCCGCGCTAACGCTGTCACACACACAGGTGGTGGAGCTGCTAAAAGAGTGTCCTGTTGGGGCGGAGGCCACGCTGGTTGTGCAGAGAGGAGGGGCAGGTAAGGAGGCTTTTAATTGTTTTTGGGTTTTGTGTGTATTTTCCAACCTAAAATATGGAAAGGCCTCTTAATTGGTTCGTGATTAGTCCATCTTGCCCTTCTTAGCAGTTCTATAATTCAGTCCTTGGCTTTCTCAAAGCGCTGAGTCACACTGAAGAACAAGCTGTTTCTGCTTTCTACGACCTTCGCTGTGCAGAAAAGCACTGTGGGTAAAAATAGTCTCTGACACATAATTACAGTAGTGTACAAACATGCATGCGCACTACCTGTGTGCTCAGTATATTTATATCCTGCATTCTGTACAGGGACTGTTGCATAACTCGCTTTTACAAACACACACCTAAAATTAATAAACCAGCATACTTAAAGACTCTCTGAAATCAATTTTGGAGTTTTGCATGTCTGTTAGCACTGAGGCTAATTTATATGCTAGTGTCTGCCTATTGCTTGGCCAAATTTTGTAAGCGAAATCAGTCATTATAATAGGAATCAGCACAATAAGGTGATTTGCGTGAGGGTGAGAAAGTTCCCCACGCAGATGTTGCTCATGTTTAAACTAGTGATGCAAATCTGCAGTGCTAACCAACAGAAAGCTGTTTGGTTTGAAAGTGACTTTGGTATGCTTTATGCATTATTATGTTATTGGATTTTTGGCCCACAAAATGTTGCCTAAATTTCGCTAATGTGACCACACCTCAGTGAAACAGAAAAAAGGCAAAAGGCTACTGGCTATTGACTCCTTTCATATGTCCCACCTCCAATCCAGGAAAGAAAACAGCAGTCATCAAGCCATTTCACTGGCTTTAAAGTTACGCTGAAATCAAAATTGTTCCCAATACTGATGCCAAACAGCTATTTAAAGCTTCACGCGTGGCATTTCGCAGTAATTCGCTTTCCAGCACACAAGCACTTCCTACACTCACACACGCCGTGTCCCAGACACCTACACTGTCTCACATACAAATTATGGTTTGCTGGTTCAATGTCTCGCTCTCAAGGGGCAGTGAATCAATACTGATTATTTTACAGTGCTGTTGATTATTGCTGGTGATAACTTGTTTCTGACCTGAGACTGATTTTAGATTCTCATGAATTAATCAAGCAGTTGACTTTTCTCAGATTACTCCAGCTATTCAATAAAAAAGCCAGCTCTGCAGTCATTTTCAATATATCACTGATTCTTGACACCTGGGACAAAACAAAGTTATCTGCTATTAGTTTTGAAAATAGTGATATTTTGCTAATTTATATAATTACTAGAATGTTCTTTTATTTGTTCCTTTATTTTATTATAATAATATAATTTAATCAAATTTTATTTTATTTTTTAAATAGTTTTTTTCAATTCCTCTAAAGTCAACTGCCCTCAGACCATAACTCAATACTTCATATATATACTTAAATTATATATTAAAGTATAGTGTATAGTAATAAACACTACTGTATGTCCTGACATAAGATTCACTTTAGAAATTACACTTCTTCTTTTGGTTTTCACAGATATATCCCTGCTTTTGTGAGACTGACAGATGCATGATTATTTTTATTAAATCCGGCAGTCAAAGTCATCCCTCACCCTGAAGTCTTATTTTTATTTTTATTTTTATTTTTTCATTATTTTGAGATAAACAAGGTCATACAGACACTGGTGGGTTATATAGTTTGTGTTTTATCATTTTAGATATAACTTCCTTTTCTTTCTTTCAGCTGAGCTGAAAATGTTTTCGAAACCATTCGGTGGTATTGATGTATTCATTCATTGAAGTGAATTCTAGATTTGTCTGTATTCATATTAAGTATTTGACATATTAATGTAATATCTCACAGCAATATGGGTTGACGGGTGAAAAAAAACACATTTGTGAGAAAATGGATGTTGAAACCAAATTTAGGTGACTATCTCTGAACATATTTAGTAGATTAATTCAATTTAATTCTATGACACATCATTTTTTTTTTTAGTATAGCCCATTTTGTCTGTTTTAGTACTCAACAATCAGGCGTATGCGTACAGCCTGTCCAGCATGTCAGAGCCCAGAAAGCATATAATTTGATCTCTAATTGCAGTTGGAAGCACTCGCCGTTGTTTTTTTTTTTTTTTTAGGCCTGCGGTTTTAGGCCCAGATTAATTGTGAGTCATTCATAGGAAATGAAAAGGCAGTAAAAGCCGATCCACATGCACCTGTCTATACTGTAGAAAAGCATCTCATTCGAAATATTTTAGTACTGAATACAAAAAAGCCCTTCAATGGCTTTAGCTCTAACTGACACCTTGACTGAGAACATATAAGCCTTTTTTAAAAGCAGCTTGAGCCAGTGTGATTTATGACCCGTAGCAATCAGAGTGTCTGATATAACCCAGAGAGAAAGGGAGAAAGAAAGCGAGCGAATATATAGATTAAAGATTCAGGACAGAGAGGGAAGGGATAGAGATCTTAATCATCAAAGCAGTTAAATAATATTACACAGTCCGAAATGCATCGTAGCATTAAATAAAGAGTAATCTCCTATTAGGACTTTTTTAACAGCTTTTTCAGAACATTTTCCCCCCATTCTCATTTCTATTATGTGATATTTGTTGACTACAGCAAATTACATTTTGACAATGTTTTTTTTTTTTTTTTTAAACATGTATTAAAATCTGTTATTATCATTCATTAAAGGAAATACAGCAAATGCTACCATGATACATAAATATTTCAACATATTATCTTCATGTTACAGTAATGAGAAGGAGACACTGTATTTTGCAACTCTAAGGTTTAACTCTCTGTTTACAGTAATTAGAACTGGATAAATAAAATTAGTTAGATTTTCAATACGTGAGAATTCATCCCTGAGGGGTGATCGGAAGAAAATGGGAAAGATGAGGTGAAGAAGAGAAAGATCTAGAGAGGTAATTTGAGAGCTTATGTGAAGTATGTCTCTCCTCTGTGTCAGTGCAGGTCAAAGGTTAACGAGAGAGACATTAAATCCTAGTTAAGCCCCAGTGATCAATATGGTGGATTACAGCCTCTATGCGCTTCACATACAGTGTGAAGCACAATTGCACTCCAAAGTGCATACTTGCATAATTATGGTAGGAGCATTTCTAGTATTGTGCTAATTACACTGATTCCAAAAGGTATTGGGAAATTTAATGAACATTTAAAAACATATAAATGCAACTGCATTATATAACAAATTATCAAAAAAAAAAAAAAATGTTTAAAGTGCCCCTATTATAGGTTATGAAAGGTTCATATTTTGGTTTTGGGAGTCCCTAACAACAGGTTTACATGCATGCAAGGTCAAAAAACACTTTCATTTTCTTATAATATGCATTTATTTTTACCTTATTTGCTCAACGACTCCCAAACGATTCGCTCAACGATTCATTTTTCCAAACCCCTTCTTTGAGTGACGCTAATCTGCAGTGATTGGACATTTGACTAAAAACATTTAACATTTCACATATGTTTTAAATGACAAATCAATGAAAATATTATGAAGTTCATTACCAAAAACCTTGACAAAGGGTATTGCAAAAATGAATGTGTTTTGAGGAAAATCTCTAGCGTTATTTATTTCCTGACTACACTTGTTTTATAGTTTACCTAATGCAGTGACACTGAGATTTGTTTAAGTGTGACTTAAGTGGCCAAATATTTTTTTTGTTACTACTGTAGATCAGTGGTGTATTGTAACAAAGTAATAATACTTCGTTACAGTACTTAAGCATTTTTTGGGAGTATCTGTACTTTACTTGAGTTTTTGTATTTCGGCCAACTTTTACTTTTACTCCACTACATTTCCTAATTAAAATATATTCTTTTACTCCAATACATTTCCCCGAAGCATATTTGTTAATTATTACAAAATAGTCAGAAATAGGCAAGAAAGCAGGTTTAACGAATCAGTGGTCTGGCGTTTGCAAGTTAGACTCCTAAAAACACCTTTGCTCATGTGCAAACAAGTGCGCGCACAACCGTGGATGATTTCAATTTCCACTCAAGTCGAGTCTGGGGTGTGCGATATACAGCATCGTCTGCGATAATATAGTTAGTGTTGTTGTAATGATGTGCGATCTGACATTTTCAAGTAGGCTATATCACCAAATCACACACAGAGTGCACTCACGTTGATTTATTAGTCTATTAAAACTCAAAATTCAAGGCATTCTAAATTGTAGACGGCAAAAATGCTTCTTTATGCGTTTTATATTTATATAATTTAATATAGTTAACTTCTATACCTATCTATATCACACAAAGAGTACCGTTTTTCCCGCAGATATCAGCATGAACACATTTAATAATCATTTTATACTAGTTCAGTAAAGAAATAAGTGACTTACATATTAGACATAATATTGCTTGTTTTTGCTCAATTTTGCCAACGAAAAGAGTTCCAAACAAAGATCACAGCACTGTTTTGCGTCTCTGAGCAATAGACGTGTTGACTCATTGAATGAATCAGCTTTTTGAATGAATCGGTTGAATAAATGATTCAGTGATTCACTCATTAACAGTCAAATGCTTTCTTTCTGAATGAATCAGTCGTTTGAATGAATCGGTTGAATCTCAATGACTCACTCATTAACAGTCACTTGCTGTCACCTACTGGCGGTTTTAATTTCACATTTCGACTATTTTTTTTTTTTTCATGTTTTAAATTATTTCAAATATCAGTATTCAACGTTTTGTTAAAAACAAAACATTAGGTCTATTTATGCATCTGTAACTGCAGTTTAAATGCATCCATGTCCCCTCTGAGATATATAAACTGTGTAAATACATCTAAATGCTATTTCAGATGCAGATTCCAGAAATTTTTCTTATGTTGGAATAAAAGACAGTAAGTACCAGATAAAGTTCTTCTTGTTCTTACCCAAAAATACAAAATGGAAGAAAGAGTTAAAACTGAACACAATTTTGCTACTCAAGCTGTATGAATATTTTTTTATATATATTTATTTGCTTCTTTTCCATTTTGCATTTACTTGTACTTTTACTTTTAATACTTAAGTATGTTTAAGATTTAAAAAATACTTTTCGTACTTAAGTGCAATAAATATCACATACTTTAAGACTTTTACTCAAGTAATATTCTAAATGGTGATTTCAACTTCTACCAAAGTAATGTTTTGGTAAGATATCTGTACTTTTACTTGAGTATGGCTTTCAGGTGCTTTATACACCACTGGTGTATATAGTTGAACAGTATTTTTTATTATTATTATTCTGTTTAGTTTTGTTTAGTCTAGCACAGGGGTCGTCAACCGACAGCACGCGAGCAATAGGGAAAATTGCATGCTGACGTACATTTTTAGGTAATAACTTCTCATAGTCACGCAGCCTGTTAGGAGCTATAAATACTATTAAAGTGTGAGAATTAACTTGCGCTAGTCTATGGATGCGCACACGACCGCTGCACATAAGCGCTTCAGATCAATGGTCTAACCAAAGCCACTAGAAGGCAAGCCTGCAACCATTAGCCGAAAAAGCGTAACGGCTAAAGCTAACGCTTCCGGTCTGCCAGTACGTGGGAAAGGAGACCATAGGCTGTATTTTTTGAATGGATGTCAATGGAGGAGAGGCTTCACTATGCTGAATAAACAGCTTTTTAGAGGAAACGGCTTATCATTTAATGAATCGACAGCCTATCTGCTAATCTTCAACATTTTTTAAACTAAACAATACTTTTAGATTGAACTATTTTTAGAGTTTACCACGAAAAAAATGCTGTTTTATAAGAGAAGTCACTGACTTTTTGCGACAGGTGGGATTCAGCTTACAGCACTTCTCATTCATTCCTATGGTATCCGTAAACGGCGACTGAGTGTCGCACAACTCTGACTGAAATTCAATGACGTCAAGACTGTAATGTGATTGGTTATTAAGGGATTCGTGATCCAAGTTAGCCGTTACGCTTTCTCCAATAGTAAGTAATACAGACCCTCTCATCTCCCTATAGTAAGAAAATCTCTGGTCTAACAGCACTCGCCAATGTCAAAATTACTGAGATGGCCAATCAAATCAAAGTAGGCGGGGTTTACTATTCACAGAACCAGAGTGCGCAGCGCCAGTTTAACGTTGAAAGAAAGCGAGGTAAGATGAAGCTGCAAATCTCAACTGTTTTACGATAGAAATATTAAATTACCGACAGCTATATCCAGTGATGCAAACCACTCGATTTTTTTTTTCTCAAATGTGGCCTTTTTTTAGAGAGAGAGAGAGAGAGAGAAATTTGTCTGCGTCTGTGTCTCTCTCTACAAACAATGAAGCAGAGTTTAGTTACTTAAAAAACAGCGATTTTACCCCCTCGTTGCTGAGAAATATAGTGTAGCGAGTCAGTATCAATTAATAAAAATCGCGTGGCAGCGCTGACAAGAAGCTTATGACCTTCTGAATGTTACTTTTTGCACAGGGTGATCTCTGTGTGCCAGTGGTGTGTGTGTGCACACAATTAAAGCAGCGCATTAATATAGAACGGTGATTAAATTAAACGGTTTTGATTTGACATATATATTATGTGTATAATTAAAAAAATAAATAAATAAAAAATCAAAATTGAAAAATTTCTTAGCACAATCTAGAGTTGTTGCTGTCTACTGGCAGTTGTTTTACACAGGCAGATTATAAAACATTTCTAATTTCATAATATGCCACCAAAAACTAAAAATAATGTGTGGTCATTTTTTTTTTATTGGTATGATATAATGTGTGGTATTTTATTGTATTTATTTCATTTTATTTTAATTTTTTATTTTATTTTTGTTTTTTTAGTTTTTATTTATTTATTTATTTATTTATTTATTTATTTATTTATATTCTTCTTCAGGAGATTTAGTTCATTGCTCAGAGCTCTACAATTAAATGAAGTGCCATATTTGAAATGAATGGGGAAAATACCTTTGGAACCCAGGCTGCTACAAAAGTGGGCATTCAGCTCTTTTGTCAGTCAGCTTGTTTGGACCAGTAAGGGGTACAGAGGTCACCAAGATTAATCCCAAACACTTTGGAGTAAATTACAGTAGGGTTATTTGTATTTATTTCTTTGATGTTGATGTGGTATGATTTGTGCCTCACCAAAGTGGTGTAATAAAACTACATTCTGTTAAATGGCCATGTGTGTTTGCAAGCCCACTGACCCACAACCAGGGCGCATGTTTTGTTTCGAGTCCATGTGGGTAGACACACTTCTGTGCCACCAACAGAGTCAGCGTGCTTGAAGGTCATTATGGTCACTTGAATATGAATTTGGCCTCATGTCCCGTACATCAGCAATCTGTCCCATTCTTATCTTCGTCATATTCACAGACTGCACAGTGAGCCCTGAAACGCTAAACAGCCTGTAGCATCACGCTACCACTCGAGTTTAACATCCGTCTGTTCAAACATGCCGTGAATGACATAAGGAGGACAGAAGACGATTTGCACAAACCAACAGTTTCTGTCAAGCCAAGTTGCAGGGTCAGTTTTATTCAATGCTACTTCCATCTGTATTTATCTGCACCTCTTCCTTTCTTCCGTCCTTTTGATGCACTATATGCCAAGACTTCTGAAGCCATACAACTCCTTTATGTGAGGAAAAAATGTCAGTATTCACTAGACATCTTAACATGCCAGTTTGTGAGTGAAGAACTTTTCAATGAATGGGTTTATCCTATTCACAAAAAGTGATTCATTGACAAATCAGTCTCCAGTTCTCCAGATCCAGTTCTGAGTTCAAATCTGACTCAATGATTCACAAATTTAGAGTTTGGGGTTGGGGTTTGGAAAAGGAGTTGGTGCTGGGGGTTAAGATCCATGTTAGATGAAAGTGTGGGAGTAAGGAGTTTGGGGTTTTGGATCATGGTTAGAAATAAAACCTAACCCTAGGTCTAGATTTTAGGGTTTGGGATTATGGTTAGGATCAGGGATCAGTAAAAGGGGCAGGGAGTTCTTGATGGATTTGGTTTGGAGTTGGTGCTGAAGGTTGGGATCTAAGTTAGACTGAGGAAGGGGTGGGAGTAAAGGTTTTGGGATCAAGATAAGAAATAGTTAGATTTACAATTTAGGGGTTGGATTTAGTGAAAGGATCAGGGAATCCATGATGGATTTAGTTTGAGGTTTGGAAGAGGAGTTGGAGCTGAGAGTAAGGATCCAGGTTAGATGAAGGTGAGGAGTAATGGGTTTGAAATAAGGGTTAGAAACAGGGCTTGAATCTCAATTTAGGTGTTAGGGTTAGTGTTCAGTGAAAGGATCAGGGAGTCCATGATAGATTTGGGTTGTGGTTTGGAGTAGAAGTTGATGCTGATGGTTATAATCCAGGTTAGATGAAGGTGTTGGACAAATGAGTTTGGGATAAGGGTTAGAAATAGGGGTTTGATTTAGAATTTAGGTGTTGAGGTCAGGTTTGGATTCAGGGTTCAGTGAATAAACCATGAAGTACACAATGGATTTGGGCTCTGAAAACATGTTCATCCATCCATTCATTCTCCAGATCACATGTCTTATGTAGGGTCACAGGGATGCTGGAGCCTGTCCCAGTGTCTCAGCCATAGGCAGGAAAACACTCTGGATGGATGAATGCTAATGTCCTACTTGTCTAAACTATGTTATGCCATATGAGAAATGAGCTAGCAAACATTATGTTCTTCAGCACTGACTGTTATACCAAGATATACATGCAATTTACAAATTAACAATCAGTCCTTCTCAGTTTTACATCTGAGCCAGTCAATGACACAAGGCATAGCTCACTCACACAGAGAGATGTCTAATGCCAACACTTAAAGGCTTTTCTACGAATCCAATCAGTGGAACGGTCCAGGAGCGTTTAGACAGCCTATTATACGCCCTAATAAAACTGTCAGTGCTCCAGTGAAATGATGTGCCACTTCTTAATGTGCCGCAATTTGGCCCCTCTGTCTCACCACTGGACACTGGCCATCCTTTCTAATTACACTAGTGCAAATGTGAGAGTCTCTTGTGAACAGTTTGGTTCACCCTCTCTGTCTCTCCTTTTATTACATCTCTTTTCTGTATCCCTTCTGATCGATTGTCATCTTTACTTTCCTTCTATCTCTGGTGTGGGAGTCTAAAGCTAAATCTCAAGACTTGTCCATGGTGTAACAGTGGGTTGATTGTTTAGAAATGTCTCATTCATAATGTCCAGATGGTGATGTGGTTTTACTGCCAGATCTCTTTGTCTCTGCAATAATTTCACTGCCCCACATGTCTAGCACTCTTCACTTGTGAAAATGCCCTTGGCTGCTGATTTAAGTGCATTTTGGCATGTTCCCCTCGAATGGTTATCCGTTGGATCTGTCTTTGAAAAGCTGCTCCAGGATCAGTCTCTAACCGGAATCCATTGATTACCAAACACTCTTCCAGAGCGCCATCTGCCGTTTCCATGATTGGCTCATTTAGTGAAGGTCTTATTGTTATCAGATAACTGTTGCACTGAAATGTCCCTTGGAACGTCACTATGACAGCTTCAGTACGACACATAACTCAACAGAATATTGGTTATGATGCCCAGAAGCAAGATAAAGGTTTCCAGAAGAAAATGATTACTTCATCTCTGAAATTAAAGAAGCCAAATTAATTGAAGACCCCATACAATTGAAGTTTTGTGGCTTTCCTTGTGATAACCAGGCCCATGTGGAATCTGAAAACACAGAATTCTGCAAAAATCTGGGTAGAACTTTATTCTACAGTCCTGTTCCTCATGTACATACTATATACTTATTATAGTAATTACAATATCTAGGTAATAACTAGACTGAACCTACCCCTAAACCTAACCCTACCCCAGTTCTTAGGTTGGTACACTGTAAGTACATTTTAATTACATGTAAGTACACATACTGAAAAATAAAATGCAACCAAAATCTGTTTATTTTTGCCAACATTTAGAAAGTTCTATATATACACATATTCCATTTTTATTACGTTTTCATAATACTTTCAGAAAACTTTATAATATCTATAAAGGCATGTACTTTAATTTAAAGGCAAAATTTAAAAAAGACAACTCATCACCGCATGGAATTAAATAAATACATGCATAAATAAGGTTTTAGTGTCTTTTGTGTAGTTTCTGCCCTACTAATATTGTTTTCAGACTGGTTTCCCCTTTTTCCAATTGGTTTTGTTAGTCAGGATGCTCAGAAATCGACGTTCAAAAAGCTCTGCATATTAAGCTGGGATAGAAGAAATTATTTTAATGTAGAAAACCCAATACATATCAGCTCTAAATTATTGTCAGGTTTTATTTTTGTCACATTTGTCAAGTGTTTGTTTGTTTTTTGTTTTTTGGAACCCTGAGGCAACATTTATATATTTGAATAATTTAGACAGATACACAAGGTGGTGGATATCATTCAGTTTTGTGCTTCCTGTCTCACTGTTGTCATGGCCACCAGTTTAAGCATCTGCTATTTTGGTTGTACTGTAGCTTTGGTTGTACTGTAGCTTGGTGTGCGTGTATGTGAGAGTATGCGTGCACTGTTTAAATGACTTTTCAAAGCTTGCATTAATATCTCATATACTGTGATCAATCCAACTTATCAATTATCCTCTTTACTAAGAGCTCTGTCCATCGTAAAGTGTGTGTGTGTGTGTGTGTGTGTGTGTGTGTGTGTGTGTGTGTGTGTGTGTGTGTGTGTGTGTGTGTGTGTGTGTGTGCGTGTGTGCGTGTGTGTAACAGAAGCAGATGACTCTTAGCTGGTTGAGGAAAACAAACGCCTCTCAGTGTCTCATCAAAGAGCTAATTAGCTCCGGCTCTACTGATATTCTCATTAGCTGATTTATACCCATTAACTCAGATATAGGCATGGGACCATTAGCTTACCAGACACATGCTTCAAAATTTCAAAAGGAGCTTATGGGGAATTGACAGTGGACGTGAATGCACACACACATAAGACAACTCACATAACAGTAATATGTCGAAAACAGTTACTAGGTTCTCAGTAAGGACAGTTGAGGTCAATCTGATAATGGAGGTAAATGTACATACCATATTTACACCACTCCACCAAAAAAGCTGAGTAATGCTCATGTTTCACTTAAGAAAGACATCTGAGAGGTCATATCTCATCATCTGGGTCACTCACACTAGGTTAAATGCTGGATTGGGCCTCTAAAGGACCCATATTCTCCACATTTATATATTAATATTATGTATACATATATTTTATATTTTTGTTACTTTACATCTATATGTTATTGAATATCCAGCATTGCTTTTGAATATATGCAATAATCAGTATATGCCATTCGGTACATATTGAATATATTCTACTGGCAGCTTCATACCTCGATGTACTCAGCAATCAGACTGCTGCCTGCTGTGCCTGTGTGTGTATATTATGGAAAAATGAAGATTAATGCTCCCCATCTGATCTCTGTGCTGCTTAAATCTTGTTTAGATAATGAAATGCACCTCAGTCATAAAGAGAGCATTAGATGGTAAGCAAGTCGTTGATTTGTGGCAAAGTGGACATTAGATGTCCTCACTGTCCACTGTATATTTTAATCAGTATTCACTAGAGCCCACACATGAGAGGATGGAAGGATAGAAAGAGAAAGCATTATGCTTAAAATGACAATAGTACAAGAAAATCAATATTATAAAAACTGATTCAGTAGATAGATAGATAGATAGATAGATAGATAGATCTGATATGCTGCTGAACCCCCATATATAACATACATGAAATTACCCTGTAGCAGATCTATACAGGTGGAGCTGGGGAAGGTGGAGGGTTTCTGAAGCGCACTCCAAATCCTACAGCAAGCAGCCAAGTATTTTAATGTTGAGAAGCAAGCTTATTGGATGCTGATGTGAAAAGAAACCAATCAGCTGCACCATGTGAATAATGATGTCCTTATATCAGACTGAGTTAGAACCTATCAGCCTGCGCAAACAGCATAACTTGTTTTAACATAATGATAATAATAATAAATTTTTCTTGAGCACCAAGTCAGCATATTAAAATAATTTCTGAAGGATCATGTGACCATGAAAACTGGAATGGAATAATGGCTACATTTTAAAATATATTCAAATCGTAATAATATTTCAGAGTATAAGAGTTTCTTCCTGCATTTTTAATAAATGTTTTAAATGCAGCATTTGTAAGCATAAAACACTTATTTCAAAAACAAACAAAAAAATCTTATAATTGTCACAATGGGACAACCAGCCTCATGCAGTCTATTCAGGGGGGAAATAAATAAATAAATAACTTGAACACTAAAACTATGAGGCACAAAATGATTCATAACACAACATATTTTAATAAAACAGTAAGATATCATAGTTTTTAAAACAAAACAAAAAACATCCTAATTCTAGTTCTAATTCTAATATAACAGCAACAAAAACAAACAAACAACAAATAAATATATAAATAAATAGTTTGTTAGTTATAATGATACTTGATCATTAATAATAATTAGCCTTCATGACAACTTCCTATGTGACAGTTTTCCCAGTTATATTCTGTTTGTTGTCCACACGCACATGAAAACAATCAATCTGTACTGTATGATCTTCTCTCCCTGACTCTTGTCATCCTCCACTCATGTGATCACCAATTAGTGAATAGCAAATTTGGACAAGTAGGCAGCTCTTCCATAATTGCCAGATGGCAGGATGTACTCTGGGACACATTTATTGATAGAAGCCTGTCTGGATTACGTTTTCTCCTAGTCTCACCTGCATCATACAAATTTACAGCATTTGATGAATGTTGTTAGCATAATCTTCTTAATATGCACCAAGGATGTTGTAGAATCTAGGACGTGTTTATTTAAAAGTATTTTTTACCAGCTCAGGTTCAAATTGGGCGAGATATTTCACAACTGCATCCATGAGCTGATTAAGACTTGTGAAGTGATGTGAACTACATTAGGAATCGAAATTTGAGCGTTGTTATCCACTGACCTTTTCTTTGTTTGCTGTGTTCATTTATTGTGATTTATAGACATCGACTGCTGTGCACCAACAGTTCCTGCCTAACTTTGAGCAAATATATTTAATTTTTTTTGTAAAGTATGTTTTGCATCAGAAGACCATTTGATTTTCACCCATTGATGAAGCTTGATATGACTTAGAGCACTCTTTCATTCATTTCTCTATCCATACAAATTGAGCACAATCAAACCACTTTCCCTTCCTTTCAGCAAGTGTCACTGATTTCTTGCTCAGCCTTGCTCACTGAAGCAGCCCAGTTGTGGCCTGTTGGACTCAGCTCCTTATTTGATGACTCATGCCCAACTGACGGCAACACACTGCACTTTGCTTTTTAATCAGCTGGTTGCCGTTATGCTTGTGTTGTAAATGCAGCACAAAGAAAGTGAAGCAGTGTGTGATTATTAATTTTGATTAGAATTTAGTGTGCATTAAAATACTTGTGTGAGGCAACTGCATGTCAGATTCTTTATGTAGGCTATACATCCAAAAAGCTGAGGACTATTTCTGTTTTATACATCAGAAACTCAAAAAGGTCACCTTGACGTTATAAACACTAAAGCGTTATAATCAAGATCGGATGCCGTCTGAGAATCCTGAGTTTCCAGCCTGGTCTCATTGTTTATATGTAGGTACTTGTACAAAACATTTACAGGTACAAAAATATACTTTTTTGTATATTTGGGTTTGCTGATGTGTATGGAAGCCTGTTTCCGCCACTGAATAAAAAAAAAAAATTCAAAAAAGTAATTTCGACTTTTTATCTCACAATTCTGAATTTTTTCACATAATTGCAAGTTTACATCTCACAATTCTGACTTTTTTCTCAGCATTACCTGATACGAACTCGCAATTCTGACTTTTTTTCTTAGAATTGTGAGATATAAACTCGCAATTCTGAGAAATTAAGTCAAAATTGTGTAATATAAACTTGCTATTGCAAGTTAAGAAGTCAGAATTGTGAGATATAAACTCGCAATTCTAAGAACATAGTCTTTTTTTCTCCTCGGAACTGGACTTTATTACTCGCAATTGCGAGTTTATATCTCACAAGATATAAGTAAAGAGAAAGAAAAAAAAATTCTGAAAAAAAATTGCTAGATAAAAACTCGCAATTGTGAGAAAAAAAGTCAGAATTGCGAGTTTGTATTTCGCAATTCTTACTTTATTTCTCGCAATTACGAGTTTATGTCCCGCAATATTGACTTTATATCTCACAATTCTGACTTTATAACTCGCAATTGTGAGTATATATCTCACAATTCTGAGAAAAAAAGTCAGGATTGCGAGTTTATATGATGCAATAGATGTAAACTCGCAATTGTGAGAAAAAAAGTCAGAATTGTGAGATAAAAAGTTGCAATTTCCTTTTTTTATTTTGGATTCAGTGGAGGAAACAGGCTTCCATAGATGTGTACAATGTGGACACACTGGCAACAGCAAAAATGAAAATATATATAATACATAGAAATATTCACAAATCCTTTATATCAGTATCAGTGGTTCTCAATCCCAGTTCTCGAAACTTACTAGAGAAGTATGAAGCGTGACATAATATATCTCCGTAAATAAATACTATTTAATTTCACGTCTCGCACACTTTAATGCCTTTTGTATGCGTTCGTTTCGAACTGGAATCATGGCAGAATATCCGGTGATGTCCACTTCGGAGGGGACCTACGGTCGAATAGAACAAATGTCATACATGATAAGAGAAACATACGAAATATGCAGACCGGGGGGGTGCAATGACTGGGATTGGGAAACGCTGCTTTATATGATGAATTTATTTATAGTTTAGATTCCTTATCTCTATTCCTAAACCTAAACATGACCACTTTTCAAAAAATAAAAAATGAAACAGGCAGAAAAATGAACAGTAAAAATTTGTTACTTTGTTTTTGAGTCACTATTTTTTCTGCTACCTCTAAACCTCTTGATACTAAGGATGGAGATGATGATGATTGAATAATGACATGAATTCAGGTCTATTCTTCTAACACTACAATCAAACAGATTCTGAAGATTTGGATGGATTACAGTGCAAAAATAAAATAGATAATATAGATAGATAAGTCATTTTGTTGCATTTGTGGTATTTTATGCTTTTTTTATTTTTATTTATTTATTTTTTTTTTTTTTTTTTTTGAGTCACGGCATATTCAGAAGATGCGTTAAATGTAATGGTTAAATGATAAGTAATACTCAATCAACACGAACTCAGCACACCTGAGAAATTAATAGGTGCGTAGGAGAAATATTCCAACAACAATGTCGAATCCAATTAATGAAAAGTAAAATCCCGCACACTATCAGTCCATGCTAAATATAGAAATGTATTACAGGAAACATTTGCTGTTTCCTGTAATAAATTTCTATATTTACATGAACTGATAGTGTGCGGGATTTTACTTTTCATTAAATGATAAGTAATGAAAAATGTCTTTCATTTTAAAGTTTCAAGTTATTCTTGTTCAAAATGTCATTTTTTGAAACGAGCCAGCACTAGAAGTCACACAACAAAATAAAATGTTTAACTGTGTTAAATAAACCCGATTGATTATAAATACATAAATAAATCCAACTGATCATAAATATAATCAACCAATTAATTCCATTAATTAAATATTCATAGATTATTCATAGAGAGGGTTCATAAACATGTATGTCTGCAAAGTTGTTAATATGCATTTTAGATTATGTCAGTATGTGAATAATGTATGTTCTAGTGTCTAGGCAAACATAAGTAAAAGTACATGTGGTATAACTGCATATTATACATACACGAATACTCTTGAGATCACATTGAATTATTAAATTCGATTAGAATTTAGTGTACATTAAAATACTTATTTTATGTGAAGGAGCATGTCAGATTCTTTATGTAGGCTACACATCCAAAAAGAGCGGAGGACTATTTCTGAATTATTTTCCTGATGTTTTACACATCAGACGTTCAAGATAGTGACTAAAAGGTCAGTTTAACACAATTGCAAAAGCATTTTAATCACAATCAACCTGGAGCCTTAAAGGCAAATAAAAGCTTATAATAACATCAGTACCTTTTTCATCTCGATATAGCAACTCTGGAACCCTATATAGTGAAAATGTTTCACATGACTGTTCAGGCCTTGTGCTTCATCACAGGCTCACTGACAGTCTGTATGCAGAGTTCTGGATTATTATAAATGAAACTGCATTCATGTGCACAATGAATATATCTGTAATTGGTTATATGTAGTGATTGTCTAAGATGGCTTTTAATGGCCAATCTCCAAGAACAGGGAGACCAATACAAAGCCGATTTAATGTAAGAATAATAAAAAACACATGCACAACTTTATTTTAAAAACACATTTTGTACTCAAAAAACTTATCATTATGAAAATAAAATAATATATATTAAAAATGAGTTTTAAATCATGAATAAATTTCACAGCAGCCGTATTATTAATTCTTTATTGGATTAACTGTGCAGCTCTAGTATGTTTGTGCACTTTGTCTCTCTCTCGCTAATTCCAAACAGGTCATTTGCATCGCCTTGTTCATTCCTGAAGGTCATCTGCGGTAAGACATGAAAGACAGAGAGAGAAAAGTTGAATGCAAGATGCTGGACGGTGTGTGCGTGTATTTGTTTTGTGCATTTCAAGGCCGATTTAGGAGAAGTTTAGAGAGAAAATATTCATGAATCTGCCGTTTGATGTCGGCGAGTATTGTTTAGCTCTTAATACCAGAAGAGGTGCTCTACACTGCCGCTACTTCTTGTTTGTTATGATTAGAGTTCAGAAGCCTCATGGTCTTTCGCCTCATCTCAGCCAATGTTTTTCCTCCTGGGGGGGAAATGAGCATTTGTTGTGATGTGAAGTTGCTGCTTGGTGCATTTTAAGCATCTTTCTGTCATTGGATTTGGGCGTCCTTTCATTGATTGCAACAGGAGATTTTTATTTTTTGTCATCAAAAAGGATCAACAAATACGGTCCACAGGGTCAAACTTGTATATTTTACATTCAAATCTGTCTTTCTCTCAACAGATACATGAAATATTAAAATAATAACCACTTGTCCTCAAAATGCAATTGCTTTAGAGAGTAGCAAATGTTCTGAACTGAATAGATATTTGAATAGCTGCTGTTTGAATTGTATCTTCGGTTGTAATTACAGATTAAATGGTCTTGATTTTAAACACTGTTCATTTTGTAATTGCACACTAATCCTGTTACAGTTATTTTAAGCACTTTAAAGATTACTTGTTTAACACTACTTAGAATTATTCAGATGCTTAACACAACACCGCAACAATTTCAGCAAACTATGTAATTTGGTAGAATTTAACGCAATGAGACTAAATTATTGAAACCAATATATACAATGAGACAGTCTGAACTAAAAAGTGTCTAGATATTACATATTTATTCTGCACTATTTCTAGGTCATTAATCAAATAGGCTAATATGAACGTCTTTGTATAATTTCCTTCCTTCCATTGAAAGACACAAGATGCTATTGAAACATTCTCAAATTCTTTTGCACAAAGTTGTATTAATATTTTGTATTAAGTTAGAATATTACAAAATTTAAGTGATCTCAGAAATGCCTTTTGGACCTCATTTAGTAAAAATATATATATATATTATCTAAAATAAATAAAACAATAAATGAAACTGCATCTACACAGCTCAGAATGTACCTCAAGAGAGAACAGCTGTGGAGTAAACAAAATAATAAAGAGTTATCGTCTGGCTTTTTTTCTGTTTTGATTTGCTTAAAATTCCCACTTCAAATCTAATACTAAAGATCCAGCATGCTAAAGGTTTTGTTCTCCATTGCAGGTCACTTTTCACCTTGGAAGACCTCTAAACAGGTAAAACGTATCGTATTCCAGCCCTCTGAATTTAATTAATAAACTAACATCAACTGTGTACACTCAGTATTGAGTGATTTGGTCTTATTATACATTATACATCATATGTATGAATACTCATGACTGTTGAGCTTTATTACTAAGATGAACGCATAATGAAGGCTTTATTGTATTGTTATAACATATTACCACTAACTGCATTGCACTAAGCTACTGCTTGTGTCTCTTAATGGACAGATACAGTAAGGATAACTAATTTGCTTCACAGATACACCACTACAACACCAAACGACAGCAATATTTACAATATTTGAAAATAAATCAAACAATTGTAATAGAGCAAATAGTATTTTCTAGTTAAAAGCATGATTTGTTCTATTAAAATCTTTTTTTAATAGAAATTGCCTTTTTTTTGTGAGTGCAAAATTCTTTTAAAAATCCAGTAATCACAACTGGGAAGATTATGGAAATTCATTTGTTAAAAGCTGTGGGGACCTAGTTGAAGTAAACACTTAGTACAGCTGAGAACAAATCGCTGCACCTTCACAAATTTTTTCTCACTAACCAGTGCACTGTGTAATGTGGCACGTAAAACCTTCACCCTCAGCAGTCTGTCTCTGTAATGTCCTTTGATTCTTATCCAATATTGTCAGCTGTCTTGTCTACTTGACTGCATCCTAAAGAAAATGTTCCTCAAACTCTGAACTGTATGGTGGCCGAGAGAGCTCAATGCGCTGCAACTTCAGAAAACACATGCAAATAGAAAAGGCACCAGCAAATCAAGAAAACATCTTCATCAATTTGACAGCAGGTGCTGCAAATGCTCACAACACAAACAAATAAAGAAACACACTACAAATGCTCACAACCAAATAAAGATTTTTATTTGCAGAGCGTTTCTTTGTTTGGTTGTGTTGTGAGTATTTGCAGTGTGTTTCTTTATTTGTTTGTGTTGTGAGCATTTGTAGCATGTGTGTTGTCAAACTGATGAAACAGTTTTCTTAATTTGCAGGTGTTTTTTTTTTTTTTTCTATTTGCAGTGCATTTCTTTATTTGTTTGTGTTGTGAGCATTTGTAGCACGTGTGTTGTAAAATTGACAAAGTTGTTTTCTTAATTTGCAGGTGTTTTTTTTTTTTGTTTTGTTTTGTTTTTCTATTTGCAGCGTGTTGAGCTGTCTCGGCCACCGTAGAACGGTCCCGTGTGTATTTATACACAGGATGGTATATGTAAATGTATATGATATATGTATGTGATAAGGTATATGATGGCATATACATATTTGCAAATAAATCAAATTATTTTAATGGAGCAAATAATATTTTTTAAGTTAAATATACATATTTTTGTGAAATCTACCCTAGTGAAAAAATAGTATACTTAAGCACAATTTATTCATATGTACTTTAGTATAACTAAATGTGTTTGTGGCACACTATAAAAGTCTGTTCTATTGGAACAACTAATTTTGTACTAAATATATACATATTTCATCCGTCCCTACATGCATTTGTAAAAAGTACAGTATTTTACAAATTAGGGCCAGTTTTACTAACAGCTTGCGCCAGCGCAAACCATCTTTTGGCGTTAAAATAGTACTGTCAGGTTTTACTAAAGACGCGCAGTGAAGAATTATCGCTGAAAAGGTGTGGACACAGTTATGTTTGCGCCTGACCTTATTGAATATGCATTTGTAGGAGTTTCCCTTTCAGACCCAAAATTTATGGGAGGAGAGTATTCAAATGAATCATGCAATGCGTTTTACTAACGTTTGCGCTCGTCAAATTACTGGCATTTGCGCCATTATTTAACTATTTTACATTTACATTTTACATTATGTAACTATTTTGCGCTTGAAATGGCTGCAATTGTTGCTAGGAGGAGGCACCGCAGAGAACAGAGAGTGTGAGGTAGAAGGGAGAGGATTGTTTTCCACACGTAATTTATTTGGAAAGCAAGAAGAACACAAAAATATCGTTTGCCAAGTCGTGTTATTTTTAATTTGCTTCAGGAAATAAAAGACGACTTGGAACACTCAACTAGGAGTCACGCAATATCAAGTCTATCAAAACTTCTTGCAACTTGTAGAATTTTTTGGCCTCCGGTTCTTTTCAATGTACTATGGCTTCTTTATTTCTTAATTCTTTATTTGCAACTGCTCTAATTTGCGCTGCGCTTGGTATATTGCGTTGGTTGATATGTAAATGAGATGTTGCCTATGTGTTCTTTAATTTACGCGTTGTTAGTAAATCACCCGCAGAAATTTCCACTCCCATCGACGCTGTTTTGGAATTGCGCTCTCGCGCTAATTTGCCCTGTTTAGTAAAACTGGCCCTTAATTTGTTGTGCACTAAGTTTGTACTTGATGAAAGCATGAAATAACTACATTTAGAGTGTATTTGCAGTTAGTATAGACATGTCAAATTATTTTTACTATACTTATGAAATAAATATATTTTAAATACAATCAAGTATATTTATTTTTCACTAGGGTAGTTATGCTCAGGTTGGCTAGAAATGGCATTTTTGTGTGTAATTTGTGTCTCTGGCTGTGAAAACCCAGCTAAAGACTTTTTTTGTGTGATTTACTGTTTTCTATATAAAATCATTCTTCAAAAGGTAAAGAACATTCTGTGAAAATGTAACCTTGATATCTTTGATATTGACTGAGTAAGGCCGTGTCAAATATTGGAATCACAGTAAAATTAATAGTTGAAATCAAACTTTGATGCTTGTTATCTCATAATTAGATTTTGAGACATTAGCCTGGATTTCACAGACACAGGGTCACATTTACATAAAAATGGTTTTACAAATCCAATAATCATAATTGAAAAGGTTATAGTAATTCATTCCCTAGTGAAAATATATATACTTAAATGTATTTGAAATACATTTATTTCATGCTAAGTATACTACAAATACATTTTCATATTTACGTACTTAATAAAATGCCCTGCAATTGTACTTTTAGTATACTAAACTGGTATACTTCAGGTCTGCAAAATTGGAATAACTAATTTTGTACTTAATGCACTTTAATTGTGCGGAAGTAGTGCTGAAGTCCAATTAAAGACATACTTAGTATATTTGATTGTGCTAAAGTGGAACTATTGCAAGTATACTTTAGGTACACTTTAAATATTTTGCATTTAAAGGCGATATTATACAATCCTCATCAAAAGTGACATTAAAACACATTTTAGGCTTATTAATAAGAAATGTGCATTGTGCACAAGTAATACTCCAAATAAAGTTTATTAAAAATTTTATATCAGTAGGTCTCGAGTTATCTGTCAGTAAATATGTTAATAGATTTGAACTATACTTAGTATGAAATAAATGTATTTTAAATATATTACTTTTTTACCAGGGTTGTTTAAAGATTCAAGAATGCTTGCTAAAACAAACAAAAAAACTTAATATGTGATAAGTTTTCATCTGAGAACCAAACAAACAAACAAATAAATAAAATCTTACCATTTTAATAAAGCAAATAATGTTTTATTCAAAAATTCTAGTTATGCTCAGGTCAGCTTTTTGTTAGTGCAATATACATATATTGACAAATGTTTTACAAATCCAGTAATCACAACTGGAAATGTTATGAAACTACATTGTTGGTAGTTGATAATTATGGAGCAGAGAATATTTAATATAATATAGTATATACATAGAATATATTGTACTGATACGTGTGTGTGTGTGTGTGTGTGTGTGTGTGTGTGTGTGTGTGTGTGTATATATATATATATATATATATATATATATATATATTTATATATACACGTACACAGTGCATCAGTACATGCCTACCCATCCACCCACGCATTTATTTATTTTTGGTTTGAGATCACTGCCCTGTCTCCTTCCATATAACAAAGGCTTGACTGGTCATAAATCGACTGATTTTTCTTCACTCTAAAGAGAGTCAGTCGCACTGCCTTGAGCTGCTGGCCACTGTACTGTCATTCTTCAACACATATCTTTGTATCTATCTCTATAGGGAACAGAACTGGGACAGAGTGAAAGTCTCGTTACCCCAGTACAGTAGAGCTGCTTGGTTTTTATCATCTCTCTCCCTCTCTTACGCTGGGGTTTAATTAGACATCATTTGCTTTAAGAATATCTCCACAGCCAGAAAGAGTTTCATGACTGGAAAATGTTAAAGTGGTCCATCTTTTTCTTCAATTATCCATGTCCAAAGAATATTAGCCTACACTGAATATCATGTTATATGGTCAGAGCTCTGAATCATTCAATCAATCGAAATTATGCGATACCACATGGTAATGTGGTTTTTGCTACAGACTGCCAATGGATAGAGCTTCAAAATACAGAGGTGTTCTAATCCATATGAGATCAGTCTAAATGAATATGGTTTATAATGGTATAGCTGAAAATATGTTAATATGTTTTAGGCTTCTAACAGTAGTTATAATTTTGATATTTATATACAGTATTTGCTCTGAAATGGCTCAGAGGTAAAAAAAAGTCTCAGGTTACGCATGTAACCATGGTTCCCCCGAAGGGAACGAGACGCTGCGTCGAGACGCTTTGGGAATGCCTTCAACATGACCATGCTCTGAATCACATGTGTAATCAGTCCAATGGAAGGGCGAGACGTCATGGGCGGGGTGACGCAGCGACCAGAAAGCTTAAAAGCACATGCGGTGGAACCGGTGTCAGCTTCTAGGAGTGAAGCAAGCGCTGGCAGGGATGCCGGAAGTGTGGCACTGAGACGCCTTCGGAGAACCATGGTTAAATGCGTAACCTGAGACGTTCCCCTTTGGGAATGAGATGCCCACGCTGCCAGACTGACAAATCCCTGCCTAGTGTGTACTAGGACGAGAGAACAGAAGAGCCAGGAGTGGCTCACATATCAAGGCCATAGAACCTCACGAACGTTAGGGGTGTGGACCGTCCCGCAGCGTTGCAGATGTCCTGCATAGACACACTTGCCAAGAAGGACTTGGAGGCCGCCACACTTTGAGTTGAGTGAGCCTTGACCCCGAGAGGCGAGGGGAGACCAGAGGACTCATAAGCAAGGGAGATGGCATCGACTATCCACCAGCTGAGGATCTGCTTCGCAGCAGGAAAACCCCTCTTAGGGGGACCATAGCACACAAGCAATTGGTCCGCCTTTCTCCAAAGGGCAGCTCTTTGGACGTACGTGCCCGGTGCTCGCACTGGACACATACAGTTAAGCTTCTGCTGGTCTGGCTCTCTGAAGGGAGGAGAACAGAAGGCCTGTAGTACGATGGGCTGTGATGTAACAGAGGGAACTTTAGGAACATGCCCTGCTCGAGGGTACAGAAACCCTTCGGCCATTCCGAGCGCAAAGTCGAGATAAGCAGGGGCCACTGAGAGGGCCTGTAGATCACCAACTCTCTTCAGAGAGGAAATAGCCAGAAGGAAGGCAGTCTTAAAAGTCAGATGTCAATCAGAGATCTCCTTAATAGGCTCGAAGGGAGCCTTACAGAGAGCCTCTAACACCACAGCCAGGTCCCACAGGTGGACACGGGATCGTACTGGGGGCCTCAGCCTCAGTGCCCCATGGAGGAAACGTGTAACTAGGGGGTTCTTGCTCACTGTCTGGCCACCAAGAGGGGTGTGGTAGGCGGCAATGGCCGCCAAATAAACTTTAAGTGTGGAGTTGGTCAACCCTTTGGAGAAACGGGCCTGCAGGAACTCCAGAACTGTACCAATCGGGCAGTTGACTGGGTCGAGCTGGCGGTCTCCACACCATGAAGTGAAAAGTTTCCACTTCAGGGCGTACAGTTTCCTTGTTGAGGGAGCTCTGGATTGGAGGATGGTCTCAACAACCTCGGTTGAGAGACCGGAAGCTATGAGCTGTGTCCCCTCAGGGGCCACACCCACAACTTCCACCGCCAGAAAAGCGTACAGACAAAGCATCGGCCAAGTCTGCACCATAGCATCCAGTCCCAGAGGAGCTGGAGGAATCAGAGAGAACCAGAGGGGACATTGCGATGTCTCCTGAGTCGCAAAGAGGTCCACCTGAGCCTGGCCAAAAACTCTCCATATCTGCTTCACCACCTCGGGGTGTGAAAGTGTTTCAGAGCTTGAAACATGGCCAGCATCTCCAGCTAATTGATGTGCCAAGTCAGATGGCGGCCGCTCCACAGACCGTGGGCAGGGTGGCCACTCATGACTGCTCCCCAACCGGTGAGGGACGCATCCATCGCTAGCGTTACACGGTGACAAGGAGCTCCCAGCACTGGGCCCTGAGACAAGAACCAAAGTTTCCTCCACATGTCTAAGGCACGTATGCATCACCTCGTGACCTTGATCGTGCGGAGCGGGTTTCCCCTCGGGGAGAACCCCTTGGTCTTGAGCCACCACTGTAGGGGTCTCATGTACAGCAGACCAAAAGGTATCACGTTGGATGCAGCTGCCATCAGACCCAGCAGTCTCTGAAACTGCTTGACTCTCTTGACTGTCGTGAGGATCGTCTCAATACGAGCAGGGGACAGACATGCCTGCATCGCAGTTGAATCCCACACCACCCCCAGATAAGTGGTTCTCTGTAATGGAGAAAGCACACTTTTCTTGGCGTTTAGTCTTAACCCCAAATCTTTCATGTGGGTGAGAACGACATCTCAATGTCGAATCGCCATCTGCTCTGATTGAGCTGAAATCAATCAATTGTCGATGTAATTCAGTATGCGGATGCCCTGGAGTCGTAGCGGAGCCAGAGCAGCATCCACACACTTCGTGAAATTGCGGGGTGAGAGTGCAAGGCTGAAGGGAAGAACCCGATATTGGTATGCTTCGCCCCCGAAAGCAAACCTCAGGTACTTCCTGTGAGTGGGAAGGATGGAAACATGGAAGTATGCATCTTTTAGATCTATCATGACAAACCAGTCCTTGGACCTGATCTGAGACACAACCAGTTTGAGTGTGAGCATCTTGAACTTCAGTCACAGATCTAAAATAGGACGCAACCCTCCATCCTTCTTTGGAACTATGAAGTACCGGCTGTAGAAACCGTACTCTCTCTCGTGAGGAGGGACCACCTCGATGGCCTCCTTCCTCAACAGAGTGTTTACTTGATCCATAACCAGAGTCTGCTCGGGGCCGACCAGAGTAGGAATGACCCCGCTGAAACGCGGCAGTGAAGAGCCGAACTGAATATGATAGCCTTTTTCTACCATGTGCAGGACCCGCTGAGACACATTTGGCGGTAGTATCCACGCTGCTAAATAGTCTACTAAGGGAATCAGTCTCTCGAGACTGACCTCTGGTGTAATTGGAGCAGCTAAATCAGTGCCCTGAAGCAGCGCACCGGTAGCGGACGTCTGATCTAGCAGCTCTAGAGACTTCCGAAGAGGTGGTGAGCCTCTCAGCTCCACTACATTTATGGGCGGAATAAACTGAAAACAATGCTCGCTGGAGACGGCTGCGCCCTGGAACACTGGCAGGGATAGCAGACCAATCTCCTGAGGGCACCGAGTCGAGATGGGCACCGTGTGATGCCCATACTCTACCCCAGTAGGGGCCACCCTCCGAAGCCCTGAGCCACACACATCAGGACTTCTTCGCTGAGGACTTTCTAGCCTGAATAGCGGCCCACAGATCCGTTTTCGTCTTGGCTGTCCCCGGCTTAGAGTATCACTGTTCCCGGCCCCTCTGCAGGGGCGCACGAGAGGCGACACTATGTTTTTGAGTCTCCCTATATGAGGAGCTGGTATGCGGAGGGGGCTGTTCCCGCCCAGCAGCCCCCGGAGCTCGAGAGTGGCGAGGGAGGAACTGCTGAAACGCCGCCGCTTGTTTACGGGCCTCCTGGTACCTGTCGGACGGAATTGACGGCGTCACCAAACAGGCCAGCAGGCGCAAGCGGGGCGTCCATGAAGCAGACCCTGTCTTTATCTCTCATATCTGAGAGGGTCAGCCACAAATGCCTCTCCGCTGCCACCATTGCTGCAATGGGGCGCCCAATGCCACGAGCGCCCAATGCCAAGTCAGTGGTTCGCCTAAGTTCTGAAATATCTTCAGACTTAATATCCTCGTCCTCCTCCAACTCCTTCAGCAGATCGGCTTGGTACGCCTGTAACACAGCCATTGTGTGCAGACGTGCACCAGCCTGACCTGCTGCCGCATACCCCTTGCCCACCAGCGCATATGTCGTACGTAACGGCTTGGTGGGCAATGCCAGAGCCTTCAGTGACGACGCCACACCGGGGACAGATTGCTCGCAAGCGTCTGTTCCACCCAAGGCATCGCTCTGTAGCCACGCTCACTCAACCCTGCCGCATTACCATAGTAATCGGATGCAGGGATGAAGAGGCGGGCCAAGAATGGCTTGGCCCACAATCTCGACACTTTGGTGTGGAGATCAGGGAAAAACGGTAGGCTCCAGCGTGAAGGTGGTGGCCTTGCCCGCAGAAAGCACTCATCCAGCCTGTTTTTCTGCAGCTCGGCTAGTTTCTTGGCCGGCCAGTCGATGTTTAACTTGGCTACAGCACGAGTCACCACCTCCAACAGCTCCTCATACTGGAGCGATTGAGGGGGTACTTCCTCATCGACGCTCTCTACATCAACCTCCTCGGAGGAAGATAGGCGCAGCGTCGAGCCCTCACCCCGGGGGGAAGAAACCACAGAGCGGGCTTCCAATCCCAGAGAGAGGGCACCAGATCTGGCGGGTGAGGAAGAAGATAGGGACTCGCCTGTCTCCATTCCCTCCATCAGATCTGCTTGCAAACCCCACGAGTGCAGCTTCCGTGCCGCCTCAGCGGAAGCGGGGCCAGCACTGCGGGGAACGCTGACGAAGGCTCCCTCCTCAAAGAGAGCCTTCCGGGAGCGAAGCGTACGCAGGGGAAGCCGCTCGCAATGCGGACAGTCGGCTCCCTCGAGCTCCCAAGCAGACCACGCACAAACTGAGTGTATCCCCGCTCGTGATGTAGCGAGGGCAGGGAGGAACACACAGCTTGTAACGCGATCTGACAGAGGATGACAGTACACACACAGAGCGCTTGCTGGATGACAGAAAGCTGACACCGGTTCCACCGCCCGTGCTTTTAAGCTTCCTGGTCACTACGTCACCCCGCCCGTGACGTCTCGCCCTTCCATTGGACTGAGTACACATGAAAATACAGTAAAAATTTTGTTAAATTATTGGTTTACTAAATGAACTAAAGAAAAGAATATATGTATATATAATTTCAGAGCAATATTTACCTAGATATATTTTTGAAAAATGCTCAGTACTTTTTGAATATTTTTGAGTGATGATGAACTGTTGAACTGATTTATATATGCAGAAAGTTTGAAAGAATGAATTCACAGAAGTTTAACTGATCTTCCGAACTTCCCAGCTCTATTAAATATTCCTCCCTTCATGCTTTTATACTCACAAGTCATAAAGTAGTACATGCAAAACTGCCCAGCTTCCACAGAAACGTAATGGCCAAATTAACAGTGAATTAAAATGGTCACAATATTAGTTACTCGTTAACAAAATGACTATCACTAACAAAATGAAATCAACTTTATCATAAATGTAAATATTACCCAAAATAACAGCTTTTCTGTACCAAAATGCGTTTCAACTTAATCTATAGACTCAAAGAATTTAGTTTAAGGTAGATTTCTGCATGGACATTAAACAGAAATTTGAAACCTGTTCAGACATGCAAAATCTGATTATTTTGTGCATACATGCAAACTCAAATCCATTTAGTTTTTCTAAAACAACAGAAAAAAAATGATAATGGAAATCTGATTTAAAAAAAAAAAACATATAACTAGGGATGCACGATACGTGAAAGCACGTACAGAATGACGTGTTCGGTGTGTGATAGAGTAAACAGTAATAGCACGTACAGTGGCAGCAGCAGCAGCCTCCCCCGGGTCCTAACGCCCCTTCGGTAAGGAATTTTAATCTGTAGGGGGCGCTGTTGGCCTACTTCTAATTAAATTAAAAGTAAAATAGCCTACACAAATAACATTTAGACTGTGTTTCAGATTAAATAAAGCAGTAATTGATGTCATAAAATAATGAGTATGTTTTGATTTAAAGGTCAGAAGCTATAACTTACATGGAAAAAAAAAACACAAACGTGACACTTGTAAATTAAATCATTTTATATATACTGATTTATTCATTAATGTGTAATATGTTTTACTTTTTAAATCATAAGCTCTAAAAGATTTTCAGAATTTTTACAACTTTTTTGCTTTAGACATCTACAAATGTTAGATAAATCTTAAAACAAAATGTTAGGGTTAACACTGCATCCTCCTGGGAAAACAAAACATGCAGCAGTTGATATATAGTTTATTTATAGTTATTTTCAAAGCTTCAATGTTCTGTCAAAAAACCTTCATTATTGTTTATTTAATTCTAACAAATAAGTTCTTGTTAAAAAGTAACCAAAATTAAAATATTTTGCTTATAATTTCTGCACATGAGAGACTTGGTTTTGCTTCCAAACAAAAGGAAATATATCGGTATCGGTATCGGCCAAAATGAGCTGAAAAATATGGACATATCGGATATCGGCAAAAATCCAATATCGTGCATCCCTACATATAACCCATATTCTTATGCAGATCTGTGACCAAATACTAATTTTTTTGGCTCACTGATTGAAAAAAAAAAATGGTATTCTAAAAATTAACTGGTAACATCTAAATTAACTGGTTTTATTCAAATAAAAAAGGCATTTAGCATGACTGAATAAACTGAAATACATTTATTTATAGAAACTAAAATTTTCATGGGTTAAATGAGGTAAAAAAAAATAGCTTGTTTTGCTCTTTGTATAGCTCTAATATACAGAGAGTCTGTTCTAAAGATTGGTTTTGAAAACCAAATCACATCTGTTAATCCCTTTTTATTTCATCTCTGAGCACGTAAACTCTTGCCCCCATTTTCACATACTCTGACTAAAGATATAACAAGTTAAGTGAACACATAAAATATTTATAATAAAACTGTATTTTTTATTCATCACAAACCTGAACCCATTGCAAACCTGAAGTTATGTATAAAAAACTTGAACCCACCCAAAATGGTTTGTCCTTTAGCAGACCTCTAGCATGAGCCTCTTTGATTGCTATAAGCAAAAACCTGTTTGCAAGAGTATGCATGTCACAGCACTTCGCTCTGGCAGTAATAACATCATCTATGAGCTAATGTGCGCGTGTGCAGGAGTTTGCTTGGCAGTGACACGTTTTAATCTGTTTGTTTCCCAGCCACACACAGCAGCCCAGAGGCATTTGCCTTCATCCTCTACAGCTCCTCCAGATTAACATGCTAACACTGACCTCCTTTAAGCTATGGCATCTTTCTCATCCTGGCATCTACTTTCTTTCTTTGTTGGTTTTTCCACCTCTTCTTCAATTATGCCTTTTGTTTGGCATTTGCTTTCACACTAAAGTTTTTGGCACGAACCCGAATCCATTTGTTGTCCAGGGTTGTGTGTAATTTAATCACCTCACTGTCAGTTCATAAGTTGGAATTGAACTGGCCAGGACCCAACAAGAAGATGAACTGGAGTATGAATCTGAATTGATAGGATGTATAATTTACTAATTGCAATTCATAAAATTGAATGACAAGCTTTCCTTTTTCTTGTGGAAAATTACCTTCATTGGGGTAAATTTCTTCTTTCAATTGATTTTAACTTTTTCCCCGCCAGTGTTTTTGAAAAAAGTTGACAGCCACTGCCAGCATTTTTTATCATTTTCGCTAAAATTTCATGGCCCCCAGAATATTTTGCTGTATGAATATCTAAACATGCAATAAACCAAAATAAAGAACAGAGTCTGTTCTTATTCTTATTCTGTTTTATTCTAGCTTCAAACATCCTTTTTTATCAACACTTCAATGTAGGTAATTTTCATAAAAAGGCAACATTTTGAGCAAAAGGCTGAGAAAATCACATTTTTATTAAATACTACATCTGGATCTTATTCATATTATATAAATTCAAATTTTATTACTACTCTATTTCCCGCTACCTCAATTCAAATTCAGCAAATTTTCTGATGCAGTTCTGAATGGCACACAACCCTGGTGTCTGCTTGAAAATGTGAATTTGGATGCATCCACAAATCATATGTATGCAATTTGTCCTAAATCATGAAAATGAAAATCAAATAATTCGTATTTTTGTAGTTATTGACCAGTTGTTCATATGACAGTGTGTGGTTGGAGATACAAATCATGTATTTTGTCAGTAGTACTTTGTAATAATTATTAAAATACACTACAGTTCAAATTTTTGGGATCAGGAATTTTTTTTTTTTCTTTATTCAGTAAGGATGCATTAAATTAATCAAGTGACAGTGACAAATGTCAAGTGACAAATATTTTTACATTGTTACAAAAATATTCTATTTAAAATAAATACTGTTCTTCTGAACTTTCTGTTCATCAAAGAATACATCAAAGTTTCCAAAAATTTAAGAAATTCAGCTTTGCCATCAAAGGAATAAATTACAATTTTAAATATATAAAAATAGAAAATGGTTGTTTTAAATTGTAATAATATTTCGCAATATTACTGTTTTACAGTAATTTTTATAAATACATGCATGCATACATACATAAATGCAGTCTTGGTAATCATGAGAGAATCCTTAAAAAATTTTTAAAAAAACTCTTACTGACACCAGGCTTTTAAACGGTAGTGTATATTACCACCCATTTTGTTCATTTTAGTATTGTTGATTCATATATAGTTAAGGTCATTTATTGAATTACATTTATTTCATCTCTAAAAATTCTAAAAACATCTGTGTGTCCATCTTGTAGCACCATTTTGCTTGTTTTGAGTTTGAGTCCTGGCTCGTGAATGTTTTCTCGATCCCGCCCCCTCTCTCGCTTCTACTTCACTTCCTGTCCACTTTCTGTCCTGTCGAAATGAAAATAAATCTTCTTCTTCTTTTTTTTTTTTTTTTTAAATATACACTATATTGCCAAAAGTATTGGGTCACCCCTTCTAATGAACAGGTTTGACTACTTTAGTAATTTCCATGAGTACAAATCTTAATGTTTAAGCATATAATGATATTCTAGGGAATTGTGTGCTTCTAATTTTAAAGCAACAGTTTGGACAAGACCCTTTTCTATTCTAACGTGACAATGCCTCTGTGTATAAGGCAAGGTTCAAAAAGAAATGATTGATTTAGTCAGTGTGGAAGAACTTGACTGGTCTGCAGAAAGCCAAGTCCTAATCCAAGCTGAACACCTCTGGTGTGACTTTAAATGCAGATCTTGAGCCAAAAACTCATCACCAAACACCAGTGACTTGTACATATGGGTACAGTCATTTTAGACACTTCCAAAACTGGTGCAACAGAGATGGAAATACAATTTTTAAATACATGAATTATGTTTCCATCTTTGTTGCCACAGTTTTGGAAGTGCCTTTTTCTGTTCTAAAGAAGGGGGTGTCCCAATATGTTTGTCCATATAGTGTATGTACAAGTCATTGGTGTTTGGTAAAGAGTTATTGGCTCAAGGTCTGCATTTAAAGTCACACCAGAGGTGTTCAGCTTGGATTAGGACTTGGCTTTCTGCAGACCAGTCAAGTTCTTCCACACTGACAAAATCAATAATTTCTTTTTGAACCTTGCCTTATACACAGAGGCATTGTCATGTTAGAATAGAAAAGAGTCCTGTCCAAACTGTTGCTATAAAATTAGAAGCACACAATTCCCCAGAATATCATTATATGCTTTAACATTAAGATTTGTACTCATGGAAATTACTAAAGTAGTCAAACCTGTTCATTAGAAGGGGGTGACCCAATACTTTTGCCAATATAGTGTATATTCTATAAAACTACTAAGAGAATCATTAATGAAACCATTAGGAGGAATTGGAACTAGTAAAAAGTATAAGTACAAAGTGACTAGCAGAGGCAGAGGTTGGGGAAAACAATTTTGGGTTCAAAGCAAGCAGTCGAATCATGTGTGACAACAGCTTTAATATTAGAAAAAGTGGACTATGCCTGCCTACTGTTCTTTGCACATTCTATTTGCATAACCTAATTTTGGGTGTCGTGCAAGAGCACGGTGTAGTGAAGTGGTTTGGGAACGTTTCACCCACAGCTGCATTAGCTGCATTAGAGAAAACACAAAGATTACATTCAGTATCGTCAGCAAGAGAGAAACGCATCAAGCGTCCTTGATGAGTCCTTGATGCAGCCTAATTTTGCTGAGCTAGAACTAACTTGCCATGTATTGTGTGTGTGTGTGTGTGTGTGTGTATACGCTTCATTTAAAGACTAATTACCGCAAAAGTGAGTTCATTGTTAAACACCTTCCTATCCCACAGCCAGCGAAATTCCAAGGCGGAAGTTGCCTGGAAAAGAGCAGTTTGCTTACTCAGTTCAACATATTAATAAACATAGCGCTGATTGGGCGCTTTACTGAATGCCGGTGTATTTGCAGGTCTTGGAACATTGGGATCCTCACAGCAGTCCCACAGCCAGTCTCTCTATCCATGCACTTCCTCACAGCACTCCATATCTGCACTGGCCTTCAGGTCCAGAGTTTGACCTGACCAAACCTGACCCCTATGACCTCTATGAGAAGTCCAGGGCTATCTATGAGAATAGGCGTAAGTAACATCTTGCTAGCACCTAAAGCTAGCATTAATACCTACTGCTAATCTGTGCTGTTTCCCCACTGTATTTTTCCACTCAAAAAATTTGCACATATGCTCATAAACACCAAACACAAATCGCGATTCCTGATGTACATGGAAAAAGATATGTAGCAGTGTGTCTTGAGGCACAATGTGCGAAAGCAGCTAACGATAACAGCTATCTTTTTGGTGTTAAGTTTTTGTGAGATTGGAATGAGTGACAAGAAATTTCGGCAATTACTTTATCTGATTGGTTGAATTTTCCACTCCACGTAGTTGTAAAAAATGAGTTGTTTTCAAATAAAGTGTTTTTAGCAACTAAAGAAGCCAAATTTATGTTTCAAATGTTAGAATTTATTGCTGATATTAATCCTATTGGAGCTGTACTTGAATGTCTGTTACCAAGAGTAAATAGTAAAGAGTAAAGAGTTCAAGATGGCTACCGAGTAAACTGATATAAAGGGGTCATGAACTGAGAAATCAAAATTCAGTTGATCTCTTGACATATAAGAGGTCAATGTACTATAAAAACATTCTTTAAGTTTCAAAACTCAAAACTGTCTCATTAGTCTAAAAGTAGCTTATACTGAATACAATCCGTCGTTTTGGAATGTGCCACTTTATGATGTAATAGTGTGGATAAGCACCGCCTCCGCAGAAGATCAACGCCTGCTTCTACATCACTGCCTGTTTAGCCCCACCCACCGATTGGCGCATGTAGTGTAAATAACGAGAGCGACAAGTGCAGGTCTACGCAGAAACCAAACGATAAAGATGGCTGTGAAGACAAGAAGATTTTTTCAAAGTGCAAGTTGTGAAAAAAGTATTTGCATTGCCTTCCTCCTGATCCTAACATTAGGAAAGAATGGATGAACTCTTTTTAATGAAGATCCAGACCGCGTCAGTAAGAACTTGGTCCTTTGTTCACTTCATTGTACCGCGGATTCGTTTACAAACAAGGCACAATTCGATGCGGGATTTTCAGAAAGACTGAAACTAAAAGACAATGCTGTGCTGACTACATGCGATCTGACAGTCAAGTGTGAGTAACTGTTTATGTAAAAATCTTGGTAACATTATAAGTAGACCTCAGAGAACAGTACAAAATAATAAAAAAAACAAAGGCAGTTCATGACCCCTTTAAACATCAAATTTGTTCACCTACAACTTTTCGTTTGTCCCAAAAAATGACTTTTACTGGTGTTAATGAGTTGAGCCTGGTTAGAGCATGGTCTCGAATGACCATGTTAGTTCATGTCAGCTCTCTCAGACTCAAAAATACTTTTTTGTTGTTGTCTCTTACAATGTTATCCTCCATGGTAAGTTTTCTGAGGTTGTTGTGTCTTGTCAATTTGGAATTTTACCACAATGAGATCTGTGGAGCTGCTCTGGGGTCTTGGAGAACTTTAGTGGTCTTAGTGACTTTGATTTTATATAACACTTTGCATTATTAATGCAGGTACTTTCTTAACCAAATTTAGAGACTTTACCACACATACAGACTTTCTGAACTTTTTCAAGGTCCCTGTGAACCATATTCATTGCATTTTAAATAGAAGCATATGTTTAATTCAACAAATAGTTTGAAATGCATTAATTCATACAAATGTGAATATATTTATTACTGTACCTAAAATCTACTGCATATTAAACAAAAAAGTCTGAAATGTCAGTAGAGTTAATGTTGCATTTCTAAAGGTGTTTTAAAATGATTGACAGCGATTAAATCGATAGAGGTCAACATGTCGTTCTGCTGCTAGCAGCCGTTTCTATTCAACTTCTGTCTGCACTCCCATTATTGGTCACATCTTCGCTTTACTGTGCATTTGCATAAACTTTTTTCTACTGACCTTTTTCTGCTGTTTTAAATCAGCAAGTGTGCTCTTCCTCATTAATGCTTCCTAGTCTATACCTCCTCTTTTATTTGGTATATAGTTTCTCTTTAGTATTCACAGCTGACAATGACAGGTTGCCAATGGAGATGTTAGTTAGTGTTGATGTTGTTTGATGAATATCTTGTCTCATGTGCAATAATCCTCCATAGAATTATAAGAGGTTTTTGCTTTATTATTAGTATTAGTATTATTATTGTTATTATAATATTGCACAGACACTCTATTGTAGATACCCTGGTGATTTAGATGTGGTGTGCAAAACAGTTTAGTTTATCTTTAAGGTAAGTATGCTCGCTTCCTAATGGTTGATTACATTTTGTATAATTTTCCGTGAGCCGCATCTTATTTTTTGAGTAAAATGTTTTAAACAGCCTCATTTTGTGAAACTGCACCGCTTTCTAATCTGAAAGTGTCAGGAATGTTTGAGTATGTTCAGTCACAACACTGTTAATGTTTTATAGCTGTTTGAATATGCACTTGATGTTGCAAAGATGCTGTAAAACATTTTGCATTCTGTCAAGTTGGTGAATAGAAACTTTTAAAATCTCATTAATACTTATATTCAAGTATTTCAGGAGCTTAGGTTTTAGCAACAAGGACACACATTTTGTTTAGGTTAATGCATATTTTAGGTGATTTTTGATATATGTTTGAATTAATAAGTCTTTATACTTTTTTGGCGAATATTTGGTCACCTGCGATTTAAGACTTTTTTCCATTTAGTATCATGATGTAAATGTGTTATTTGCCTAAAATCATTGCTACTTATGAAAATATGTGACATGATAAAGTTTTATCAGGACATTTCATCACTGCAACAAAGAAAATCAACACTTCTTTGAACAATATTTTATATATATATTGTAAAAAGGCTAAGAATAATCTATCAATATTTATGTATTTGCTCTGAAATGGTTTTATATGCTAAATTTTCAGTCATGGGAACTATCAGTCATTAAGAGTTAATCTTTTTAAAGTGTGTTTTCCGTGCTGTTCTTATTGAACGCAAAGAAAATTGTTTAATCATTGTATATACAGTCGTTTAACAAACAGCAACATTGAACTACATATGTTGTATTGAAACATTTCAAAGCATGCAAAATGTCTCACAGAGACTTCTGTGAACACAAATAATTTAATTCTGAACTGATTAATTTCAAAAGAGCTCATTTGAATCAAATGAATCAAACTCTAATGCAACTGAGGTTTAAATTAGAGAGCCTAACATCTTAACGCTGTCATACTTATGTCATTCCACAATCAGAGGGCACAAAACCAGCCTACTGCTGCAGTCGAATGAAAAGCATGTAAATCATCACAATATACACAATACTGTATACAATATATTGGTTAAATATCACCAGCATAGTGGTTGCAAATATTGACCAGCTTGCACCTAGTTTAAATGCAATATACATACAGCATAATGAATGGCCATGTGTAGGTTTTCAGGCAGAAATGCGCTGCTCATCTCAGTGCTTCTCTACTCTGAGCCAGGAGATGAACTTGAGTTCTAAGATATTGCATAATTAAAAGCCCAAAATCAAGAACTGACTTCATGCATCCACTGAAAAAACACCAGTTGACTAAAAGTCAATCAGAATTGTGAAAGTATGGTTCACATAATTTTGTTATCAAATGACGACGTGTCATGATGAAGTGTCCTTTTAGTGCATTTTTTTGAGCACTGTATATTCACATATATCTTCATTGCTTTGTAGCTGTTGGGCATTATATTAGAGAGACAGGTGATGTATATATTGTAGTTCGTATATTTCCAGGTGTGTGTGTTTATATAAGCAGTGATTTATGGGCTGTCCTTGTATCTCTCCCTTTCTTAGAGCCAGGGCTTCCTCGAGCAGCTCTCCCAGCTGACCCTTCCGGTGAGTAAATATATCTACACCCAAAACAGAAACAATCTGACAGAAGGAGTTCTGCATAAAATAAAGTCTGAAAGTTTGAAATTCATTTTTTATATTCAGTTTTTATGACCTCTATACATTTTTTTGGAATATTTGGTATAAAGTTTGGCCTGCTGCAGTTTGACTTCTTTTTCTGCATTTAGTATCATTAAATAAATGTATTTTTGTAACCTAAAATCATATGCAATTTAATAAAAAAAAAAAAAAAACTATTACATTTACACTGAATTTTAAGGACATTTTTCATCAAAACTAGCTCTACCAAAAAAATTAAAAAAAAAAAAAACTGTTCAATACTCCCAGCAGGCACAAAACAGGCACACAACGTCATAAGACGTTGATATTTGGTTAAATTTCGGTTGCGACGTCGGGTGACCAAAATTCAACGTAAATTCAACGTCTAATGTCAATGTTAAATTGATGTCCAATACCGACGTCAGCTGACGTTGAGATTTTGTTGTTTTTAGGTTGTGCAACCAAAATCCAACGTTAAGTCAACGTCAAATTGACGTCAAATATTGACGTCAACCCTTTTTTCATTTTCAACCAAAAAGCAACGTCTGTCTGACGTCATGTCCAACGTCAACCTGACGTTACATAGACGTCTGGTGCCTGCTGGGCTTGTTCAAACAATAATTGAAATATATTGTAAAAAGACTGAAAAAAATAATACTTAGTAAGTATGCATTTACTCTGAAATGGTAATTAAATAAAGTCTAAATAGAAAATACAGTGTCTTTTTATGCCTTATGCCTTGCATACCCAAATCATTCATAGGTACATGAAATAAAAGTCCAATAAAATCTCTAAAATCTAAGTATACTTTTTTTTTCAAATAAAGTCTGAGAGTCTGATATCCTTTTTTTAAATCCAGCTATTGTGACCTCTGTGAAATACTATAGATAGTTTTATTTTTTGCCAACTCTTGCCACTTGTCATTCTCACTGCCTTGAGAATGAACCTCTCAATGCAGGTTCAAGAACATAAAATGAATGATTTTACAAATTAAGTACTCAATGAACAGAAATGAGGGTCTTAAATGTCATCCAGAACGCTAAATTACACTTGAAGGATGAGAATAGTCTGGAGATAAATGTGTGCTTTCATTGACAGCATCAGAGTTCCAGGAGGTGGAGGTGCACTTGCGCAGACAGAAGTCCGGTTTCGGCTTTAGGATCCTGGGCGGAGAGGAACCAGGACAGCCTGTGAGTCCGGAGGCTCAGGAGAAGGCTCGTACTCTAGGACTAACCACACGCTTCCTAAACCAGAGCTCACTGCCATTTGCTAACATGATAACGCATCTGTTCATCCACTTTAGCTTCTGTACAGCTTAAAGAGAGTCTGTAGTAACAGTCCTGTGCATGTACAGATCCTGATTGGTGCAATCATCGAGAAGAGCCCAGCAGATAAAGACGGGCGTCTCCGGCCAGGAGATGAGCTGATGTCAGTCGATGGGATCCCTGTGGCTGGAAAACCCCACCGTTACGTCATTGACCTCATGCATGGGGCGGCCCGGACTGGGCAGGTTAAACTCACTGTACGACGGAGAATTCAGCCCACAGGTGAGAAATGGCTGATGTTTATTTCATTTGTCTACCAACAATAGCTATGTTTCATTCACCTATTTTTATGCGCATTTTGGAATATCGCATAAAAAAAAGCTGGATGGAAATGCCAATATGCGCATAAATTCTAAAAATGCGCATAAAAATCTTATGCGCACTATTGAGTAGGATAAACTTTTTATCCGATAAAAAAAACACATTTAAACAACAAAATTTCTGCATAATATTACAAATATTACAGATTGACTGGAAATGACACGCAATCATAATATTAAAAGAGGAGGGAAAAAAGCTTTTACACCACGCAAGCAAGATAGCAAAACACATTTGACTCTTTATTTGTTAAATCTGAACTTTATTAGGATCAAAATTGTTTGTTGTGGTTGAAATGACACCAAATGAAGAACATTTGTATTTTTATTGTCATACAATAAATAATGAAATAGTTCATGTTTGTTTCAGCTTTTTTAGCTTGTCATAGTTCTAAACGTAATATTTTCAAAATGGATTTTCATAGTTTAAGATTAAAAGTCTGGGTCTAGGACAAGAGTAAAGCAATAAAATATGAAACATGAAACACTTTTGAAAAATAACAAAGATAAATAATGGTAGTATGATACAAAGTTTCCAGTGCGGTTTTAATATGATGTTCATATATCAAAAGAGAAAAAAAAAACTGACATTTGCTTTAATAGTAATAAACCCTTGGGACATAAATCTTCCTGAAGTTGAAGAAACAACCTTTAAAGGCTAAAGCTTGTTATTTCCTGACAGTTACAGCAATTATAGATTGTTGCAAAGCATATATTCTTGTTATATGAAGGAGGTAATGAAGGTGATGGAGGTAATGAAGCAGGTTCTGTTATACTATACCTCTGCTGCTTATCATGTGTCCTCTCTCTCTCTCTCTCTCTCTCTCTCTCTCTCTCTCTCTCTCTCGTCCACTCTGTCTAATAATTCTTGGTGTAGCTGAGGCTCAGATTTTGTGTCCTCTCAAGCTCTACCTCCCTCATCCTTCCCGCTGTCTGACTCATCCTCTCAGTCTTATCTTCCCTGGACAATCGTTTCTCCCCCTTTGCATCTCAGCGGAGCGGTTCAGCAAATGTCTGGCTGCTGGCTTTTTTGGCTTACTGTTTGATCACAGAAGGACTTCAGATCAGCTTTAGCCAAACCCCATACTATAGACTCTTTCTTTCTTACTTACTCACACACACTTGTATTAATCGTAGCTTATACCTGAAAAGGTGATAGAAAATCCTGAAAGGTGATAGAAAATCCTGAAAAAGTGATGAATATGAGTGAATATTAATCATAATTATAATACTTGTCATAATTATTCTAGTAATATTTTGAAATATGATTACAATTCAAAATAGCCTAATAGATTTTTCAGAAATAATTGTAATATACTAATTTGATGCTTAAGAAACATTTCTCATTAATATCAATGTTGAAAACAGCTGTGCTGCTTAATGTTTTTGTGGAAACTGATACTTTTTTTAGGATTCTTCTTAATAGAAAGTTCAAAAGAACAGCATTTATTTGAAATAGAAATTTTTGTAAATGTCTTTACTGTAATTTTTGAACAATTTAATGTCTTTGCAGTATGAAAGCATACATTTCTTTCAATCAATCAATCAATCAATCAATCAATAAAATAAAATCTTACCCAAACTTGTGAATGTAAAAGCATTTTAACTTTCAAAAGTCAAAACCTCTTTCTCAATCCAAAAATATGTTTTAATGTTCTTGTTTTGACTGGAGACTCATGAACTCCTGAAATATCCAATTTAACGGTCGTAATGCATAAATATTTGACTTTGCAATGAATGCAATGATTAACCAATTAGAATTAAGTATATATAACCATGTTCCTTTTATTTCAGAGTCATTTTCTTTCTCGCTCTGTTATCTTCAGGTGAACCCTGTCCAGAGAATGGCCGCAGTCCTGGATCGACCCAGCACAGTTCCCCCAGGAGTGACTTCAACTCCAGAATGTTCTGTAACAACTCCGCCCCCTCTCAAAACTCCGCCCCATCTACCACAGGCTCCTCCCCACCAGACACTGTAGCCAATCAGAATCTGCAGCCTAGTGATGTCACCATCCAGCGCAAGGAGAGCGAAGGGTTCGGATTCGTTATTATCAGTTCTCTGAACAGGCCTGAAACTGCGGCTGCTGCTGGTAAGGAATAATTATTTTTTTACACTTCACATGCTTCAAATTATTTTCAATCTGGGACGTTCCTTTACTGTAATAGCTCACTCAGGTTGGCTGCTCCAAAGGGTCATAGTGATTTTAAAAGTGCAGCATGTCCTCATAAACTGGTGTATTAATAATGGATGCACTTCTATTTGAGGGCTGAAGAGGCTAGTTACAATGTTCTAATGCAGTGCCTACGCTCGTATATAAAAACAGATCCACTAACAGGAAAAACAGTGTGCAGATAGAGAGCTCTCTCGATGTATTACGTAAGAACTATTTGTGCGTGTGCGTTGTCAGCCGTGCCTCATAAGATCGGCCGGATCATTGAGGGAAGTCCAGCAGACCACTGTGGGAAGCTCAAGGTTGGAGATCGCATATTGGCCGTCAACAATCAGTCTATCGTCAACATGCCACATGCCGACATCGTCAAACTGATCAAGGACGCGGGACTCAGCGTCACACTCAGGATCATCCCTCAGGAGGGTGAGTTGATGCCTGTGGAACTGTTTGAAAGGGATTCTTGCACAAATATTGATTCTATACTAATTCTGCTACTGAAGCGGCTATGTGTAATAGCCATTTTGATGTTAAAATGCTTTCTTTTATCTCAGTTTAATGTGCAGGGACAACTGTAAGTAAGCCATTTATAGGTTGACTTCCTGAACATTGCTCTGACATGTCAAATGGCTCAACCAATAGTGTGAGATTGGGCAGGACTACCTGTTTTTCTGAACAATGGAAGAGGGTGGGGCAGTGTCCTTTAAGGAGCACTGTAGCTTTAAGGAACCCCTGACTTTTTTGTAATTAATTATTTCAAACAAGCTATCCTTGTACAGTTGTTTTCGAACATAATTTAAGTATTTTTAGAATTTGAAATGCTATAACTGTTTTTTCTGAATGGTAGTTTGTGATAAAACTAGAGGGGGTTCATGAGATTGTGCCTGAAATGTCAGTGCTAAAATAATTAAATACAAATGTTTAAAAAAAAATACAATTTAAAATCACAAGAAAGTCATACAGGTTTGTAATGAAATGAAGGTGAATAAATGATAACAGAATTTTCGTTTTTGAGTGAACTATCCTTTTGAAATGCAAATTTACTAAATGGTTGCACTGCTTGTTTAAGATACAGTATTTCAGCACAAGCCAACAGAAATCCATTTTAAAGGGACAGTTCACCCCAAAATGAAAATTCTCTCATTAATTACTCACCCTCATGTCGATCTTCGTTCATCATCAGAACACAAATTAAGATGTTTTTGATTAAATCAGAGAGCTCTAAAACCCTCCCATAGACAGAAATGCAACTGTAATGTTCCCAGGTCCAGAAACATAATAAGGACATCGGTAAAACAGTCCATGTGACATCAGTGGCTCAACTTCAATTTTGCGAAGCTGTGAGAATACTTTTTGTGCGCAAAGAAAACAAAAATAACAATTTATTCAATTCTCCTCCCCTGAGTTATGTCTTCCACCATTTTGGAGAGTACCCATGAACATAATCAGCGTTTTTTACGCTTAGGGGAAAGCGTGCGTATGCGTTGTGATACTCTCCAAAATGGCTGAAGACGGTAACTCGGGGTAACTGTGACGGTAACTATGTTTCTGGACCTAGGAACATTACAGTTGCGTTGCTGTCTATGGAGGGTCAGAGAGCTCTCTGATTTAATCCAAAATATCTTAATTTGTGTTCTGATGATGAACGAAGGTCTTACGGGTTTTGAACGACATGAGGGTGAGTAATTAATGACAGAATTTTCATTTTGGGGTGACCTATCCCTTTAACTATTCATTTGCATTCTTTTTCATGCAAACATGTTTCCTTTGTATAATAAATCTATAATCTATAATAAATTATGTTTATTATAGATTCTGCCTTATTCAAAATTTTAATGCTTTGTAGTTTAACAAAGTATGCCAGATTATGGTAGTCTGCTGTATACTTCATGAACTAGCGCTCAGAACCAGCCTCCAAAATGAAAACTTGTGCCATGCAAATTACATTTACAGATTTTGTGCATGTTTGCGATGTTATATAATTTGCATAATTATTTCAGTGCATTTAGTGGTAAAATAACAGACAGTACATGCAAACTGTCCTCATGCAACCCTTAAACTGTTGCTTTAGTAATAAAAATACCTGTGTTACAAAGAAAATCTCTGAAAATAGCTTAGCTTTTTGTCTTTTCTCCATTTTTCAGAGACGAACAGCACGCCTTCTGCAGGCAGCTCAGAGAAGCAGAGCCCTATGGCCCAGCCCAGTCCAGTTTGCCAGCCCAGCACTGTGAACCAGACCGGTGCTGCACCTCCACCTAACTCCACCCCTCAACCCAACTCTGCACCTCAACCCAGCTCCATAATGCAGCCTACTTCAGAAGCACAACCAAGCCCTGTCACTCAAACCAGCCCAGCCAATCATCCCAGCTCAGTGACCCAACAGAACCCACCCACCCAGCCCTCCACAGTGCCAGTACAGATCTACAGCCATGACAGCAGGCAAGGCACCAACTGTATTACATTATTACTTAAATATATTTTTAGTTGTTGTACTAGTTTTACCATCGCTCTGCGAAATTTCACAGGGCGAAACCAAATCATTTCAATAGAAATCCATAAGATCGTGAATTTTGTGTGAGGGTGAAACCAATAAAAAATTGCTGCAGAAATCTGCTAAGTTTGAAAGCGAAATTTTGCCAATGTAACCACACCCTTGTATGTTATGACTGATATTAATAAATTGTACACTAAAAAAATTTAAATTTCATTTTAAATGCTAATGGATTTAGACATCACAACATTATTATGTACTGCATAAAGGATATGAATTATATAAATTTTGCTGAAGATTACTGTTAACCAATATGGAGCTGAAATATTGTACATCCCTAATAATTTGAATGGACGAATTCAAGTCAAACTTGTTTTGTGATCAAGTTAAAACTCTACAAAAGTTCAGTATTTATAGAGTGAATCTGAGCCTCTCTGACTCACAAACTCTCTCTCACTATTAGGTTGTTGCGTAAAATCACTTATCTCTTACAGAACTGAATAATTTACCTACATGGCTCTTTAAAACAGTTTTTAATCATTTATATACCCTGCAGGGACCAATGATTTTACTTCCTCTCCATGCTCACTCAAGTTTCAATATACACCCTAGAGCTCCTCAGGCTTTGCCATTTTCAACAGAACATTATCCTGCATTAAACTTTAAAATTCATTAGAGCGGTAGCTCCGTCAGTGGTAAGTCAGTTTTGACGGCATCCGCTGGAAAACAGACGTAAACAGAGTAAATATTATGAGAGAATCTCCTCATTCTTGTATATATATATTACAGCTTTTGCTGCTGATAAAAGCTGCTATTTTGAATTGCCACATTTTTGCAGAAAAGTTTGACATGAAAGTGCCATGAAAACACCATAGAAGTAGTCAAAGTCTCACTTGCTATTGCGTATATTCCAAATGTTTGCATAAGATTCAACATCACCAAATGCCATTGCTTCTGCTCTGATTGGTTGTTCAGCTACAGGTCAGAGGTAAAAGCAAGACAGGATGTAAAACCCGATATTCGACAGCCGTTCACTGATTACCGCCAACCCCCAGTGGACTACAGACACCCTCCTGTAGCAGATTACCGACAGCCGCCAACGCTCGATTACAGACACCCCCCATTGCTTGACTACAGGCAGCTGTCCACTGACCCTCGCACCTTCCCCTTACCGGACTATAGGATGCCACAGGTAGCTCTGCTGCCACTCTGTATTCACTCATACACCGGAGTAGAAATGCACACTGATATCATAATTTATCACTGAAATGGCTATGTGGCACTGACAGTTCATTTCCATAAAGTATGTATTATGCATGTCCATAAAATGTCCATAATATGTTTACGTGTGCTTGTAGGATTTTGATTTCTTCACGGTTGAGTTGGAAAAGGGTATGAAAGGTTTTGGCTTTAGTATCCGTGGAGGCCGCGAGTATAAGATGGATCTGTTCGTTCTGCGATTGGCTGAAGACGGACCAGCAATACGCAATGGAAGAATGAGGGTGAGCTCTATCTATATATCTATCTATCATCTTTCTTTCCATCCATTCATCCATCAGCTGTCTGTCTGTCTGTCTGCCTGTCCTTCCGTCAATCCATCCATCCATCATCTGTCTGTCTGCCTGTCCTTCCATCCATCCATCCATCCATCCATCCATCATCTGTATGTCTCTCTGTCTGTCTGCCTGTCCTTCCGTCAATCCATCCATCCATCCATCCATCCATCCATCCATCCATCCATCCATCATCTGTATGTCTCTTTGTCTGTCTGCCTGTCCTTCCGTCAATCCATCCATCCATCCATCCATCATCTGTATGTCTCTCTGTCTGTCTGCCTGTCCTTCCGTCAATCCATCCATCCATCCATCCATCCATCCATCATCTGTATGTCTCTTTGTCTGTCTGCCTGTCCTTCCGTCAATCCATCCATCCATCCATCCATCCATCATCTGTATGTCTCTCTGTCTGTCTGCCTGTCCTTCCGTCAATCCATCCATCCATCCATCATCTGTATGTCTCTTTGTCTGTCTGCCTGTCCTTCTGTCCATCCATCCATCCATCATCTGTCTGTCTGCCTGTCCTTCCGTCAATCCATCCATCCATCCATCATCTGTATGTCTCTCTGTCTATCTGCCTGTCCTTCCATCAATCCATCCATCCATCCATCATCTGTATGTCTCTTTGTCTGTCTGTCTGTCCTTCTGTCCATCCATCCATCCATCCATCCATCCATCCATCCATCATCTGTCTGTCTGCCTGTCCTTCCGTCAATCCATCCATCCATCATCTGTCTGTCTGCCTGTCCTTCCATCAATCCATCCATCCATCCATCATCTGTATGTCTCTTTGTCTGTCTGCCTGTCCTTCTGTCCATCCATCCATCCATCCATCCATCCGTCCATCATCTGTCTGTCTGCCTGTCCTTCCGTCAATCCATCCATCCATCCATCCATCATCTGTATGTCTCTCTGTCTGTCTGCCTGTCCTTCCGTCAATCCATCCATCATCTGTATGTCTCTTTGTCTGTCTGCCTGTCCTTCCGTCAATCCATCCATCCATCCATCCATCATCTGTATGTCTCTCTGTCTGTCTGCCTGTCCTTCCGTCAATCCATCCATCCATCATCTGTATGTCTCTTTGTCTTTCTGCCTGTCCTTCTGTCCATCCATCCATCCATCCATCCATCCATCCATCCATCATCTGTCTGTCTGCCTGTCCTTCCGTCAATCCATCCATCCATCCATCATCTGTATGTCTCTCTGTCTGTCTGCCTGCCTGTCCTTCCGTCAATCCATCCATCCATCCATCATCTGTATGTCTCTTTGTCTGTCTGCCTGTCCTTCTGTCCATCCATCCATCCATCATCTGTATGTCTCTTTGTCTGTCTGCCTGTCCTTCTGTCCATCCATCCATCCATCCATCCATCATCCGTATGTCTCTCTGTCTGTCTGCCTGTCCTTCTGTCCATCCATCCATCGTCTGTCTATCTATGTTTGTCTATCTATTTATCTATCATCTGTTTTTCTGTATGTCTATCTATCTATCCATCCGCCCATGTTCTGCTGCTGTTCTGTTGCTTGTTCAGCTCATATCAGTAATGAAGCTGTCATGGCTAATGTGAATAAAACAGTCCCCTTACCTCTCATTACAGCCTTTCATATTTAGTCCATTACCTGCAGATCACACACAGTGACCGTTCCCTTCCATTCAAGAGCCTCAGTTCTGACAGTAAACATCATTCTGTCTTCTTTTGTGGCATGAATATATCCACAGCACAAAATGCCTTTTGAATCTGTAATTAGTTTATGGTGGAACAGACCTGTGTTATATTTAAAAAGTTCATTAAGCATGAAGTCATACAGCCCCCAGCAGACACTGCTGCTGCTGCTGCTGTAGATTTCCACACATGCCCTCTAGATCAGAGGTCCCCAACCACCGGGTCGCGACCCACTACCGGGCCGTGGAAGAATTGCTACCGGGTCGCAAGAACGTTCTGGGAAAATGTATAGCCTATAGATATGATCATATGACACACTGTTATTCATTGCGCATTAATGATTGTTCTAATTATTCTGTATTTTCGTTGTATGCAATTGATACGGAGTAGCAATTTGACGATTTCATGTTAAATTAGTATATGATAGATTGCTCTGAACTGTCATAGTGTATATTAGGGGTTAAACGGAGCGCACCTGATCCGTGATTCGTACAGACCAGACCCCACTGTTCGGCACGCATGTTATTTCGAGATTAATTTGCCAGTTTACACGTGCAAGCAATTTTAAACCACAAGAAGAAGAAACGAAAGAGAACTCAATTCGTTACTCACACGCTGTTCTCACTCACAGCCAAAGTGTGCACAAGCATAGAGACGTGTTTCAGACAGCGCGGAAATACAGAGTTGATTCCTCTTTCGTGTCTCCCTGCATTTAATACATCAACCCGTTCTGTAAAGTCTTGTTATTTATATGCAGACTGATGAGAACGGGTTGAAGATACATAGGCTACACATAAAATTGTCAAAAACCCTTCACGGTGCTTTAATTTTTTAATGTTTTTTATATGTTTTAATGTGCTTTAATATTTTAATGTGCTTTAATGTTTTTTTTTGTTTCTTGCTCCTCTGAAAAATCATCCGATCTGTGACTCAAAAACCTATAGGCCTATATATATATATATATATATATATATATATATCCCCTTCAGAACCCCCCATAACCCCCCCAGACCCCTGCTCTAGATACACCAAAAACACATGAGAGCTGCTGACGTTGCTAGCTGCGATGCTTTTACTAACACTCTCCACCCCAGAGGTCAGAGTAACCGGCCCCAGACATAGTGTAGGAACAAAAAACGAGACACTCCTTGTCAGTAATGAGAGAGTTGAGGGTCATACTGCTCTCTGCCCCTCATTCAAACAAGATCTTAATGAGTCATAAAAAAAACTTGCCGCCCGTCACTGGCAGCGACCTGCCCGGACTTCCACATTATCCAGACCATTTGAGAGGAATTCTCCATTTGTTACTATAATTGGCTCGTTCTTTTTCCCCAGCCCCTGGCCAATTAGTCCACAGACACAAGACAAGTTCAATGCACCTACATTCTCAGCATCAGCATATACACTTTTCCTGTTTTAGTGGCGCCAATATTTTCATAATTATACAACCTTTGTCTATATTATTTGTTTGCGTGTTAAGAGAGAATATGATACTATTTATTAAGGATGTGAAAACTTCTTTTCCTATTTTTTACAGCTATTTTATACTTCTTTTCCTATTTTTAATGCTTAATATTTTTTTTATATGTTTATAATTAGTATTTTTATGTTATGTTTTCTTTAATAATGGCAAACTATTATTAGGCTACTGCAATAAAAAACATATTATGCATTGTTATGTAAAACACAAAAAAGCACAACAGAAAGTAATAACTTTATTTTCAACTAATTTTAACATAACAGTTTAAAGAAATTTTGGCAGAACAAGACACTGAAAAAAAGTGGTGAGATAAATCCATCCGCATGGGAACATAGAAAACAACAAAAAAAAAATGTGTTTGTTCGACAGGGTAACTATTTTAATAAATAAACAGGCAAAAAAAATCTATAACCTTTTTATTACACAATACTATCTTAGCCCACACACACACACACAAATGAGACCAATAGATTATGCATACTAACAGGAATATTGCTCACAGCAAATTATCTTACAGTCTGACAGTACTGACACTAATTTTCTTGAGATGTATTGTTAAAGGCGGTGGATTCGCTGCACAAGTGGCACATTGATGGCTGTGCTTTAATGAATATGAATTTAGAGACACAACTGCTGCTAGAAATATTAAGATAAAACAAATGATGAAAAAAAAATTGGTTGGTGGGCAGCTAATTGCAGTAATATTGATCATACAGGCTTCCTTTGTATCAAAGAAGGGCAATTAACCAGTCCCTCATTATCCTCAATAGTCGTACACCTTCCTCACAGTTGATGAAGAGCATCAGTTTTGTAGCTCATAGGAACCTTGTACCCATGATTCATTCATCCAGCTATGTTAATTCTGAAATTAATTAATACTCGATCTCATTCATGACTGCTAATGCTGATTAGCGCTTAACCGAAACAGCCAACATGAGTTATGGACCTATATTGATCCTACTGAATAATTATCCTTAATAAATGATAGTCATATTAATTTTTATCATTAAAACCAGAGAGAGTGCAATTCAAAGTTGTCATAAGATAATTACTGCTGTTCTATACGTGCATTTGCACATCTGTCTTCGCAATCTTAGGTATCTGAATGTTAGATAAACATTCTGGAGAGTAGGCTGTAGCTCAGAATGGATTTTCCATCAAAAACACTTTTTCAAATCATATTTTGTCTGTTTTGCAGGTTGGTGATCAGATCATTGAAATAAATGGGGAGAGCACGAGGGATATGACACACGCTCGAGCCATTGAGCTCATCAAATCGGGTGGCCGTAGAGTTCGCCTGCTGCTCAAGAGAGGCACAGGGCAGGTCCCTGAATATGGTAGGTTTACACAGGCTGTCTAAACACGTACCTTACTGCTCACAAATGTCTACAGTATTAGCTCACTTAGTTTACAGGGTCTCAAGAGAAGGAGTATTGTCTCATTACAAGACGAATCTTTGGAGGAGGTGATATTTTATTGGGTAATGTATAAAGAAATGTGTAATATAGCAGATTGGCAGAAGATCACAGCATACATTTACAAATATGTTGTGAAATAACTTATTCACACCAGGAGGACAATATGAGCAGTTGACAGGTTTTATTTGATATTAATATTCTGCTCTCAATAGGAATTTCTAGTAGATCATTTTAGAAAAAGGTCACTATCAGTCACAGTTTTTCTCAATTGCTTTAGCTCATTTTTTTGGAACAGTCTTAAAAGGGTCATGAACTGCCTTTGTTTTTTAATTTGTACTGTTCTCTGAGGTCCACTTATAAAGTTATCAAGATTTTTACATCAAAAAACATAATATAGAAGTAATAAGCTATTTTCTGTCCAGTTTTGACCCCCCTCATCAGTTTGAATAGGTGTGGCGGATTGTAGACTCAGAAATAAGCGCCCACTGCTTTGATTGGCATAGTTGTGTATGTTTGACAGCGTACATTCCTCATAGATAAGCGCTGCTGTGATTTAAGTCAAAAACCCATAAATAAGTCAATACATATCAGACGATCTGTAAGAAGAGACAAAGCAATAGTGATCGCGTAATAAAGACAGTTACTCACACTTGTGTGTTGCAACATTACTGTCAGATCCAATATAGTCAACGTAGCATCGTCTTTTAGATTCAATCTTTTTGAAAATCTTGTGTCGGATTGTGCCTTGTTTTTAAACGAATCCGCAGAAAATGAAGTGAAAAAAGGACCAAGTTCTTATTGACGCAGTCTGGATCTTCATTAAAAATAAAGTTCATTCACTCTGATAGACTTCAGCACTGTTTTTCCACAACTTGACTCTGCACAGCGTCTTGATGTCTTTAGAGCCATCTTTATCATTTTGTTTCTGTGTAGACCTGCGTGTTCGCCTCTCTAGTAAACACTACATGTGCGAATCAGTGGGCGGGGCTAAACAGCCAGTGATGTCGAAGCAGGCGTTGATCTACTTCGGTGAAGGCGGTGCTTATCCACACTATTACATCATAGAGTAGAACATTCCACAAGCTGTCGTTTTGGCAGATTGGCTTCAATATAAACTGTTTTTAGACTAATGACAAAGTTTTGAGTTCTGAAACTTACAAGATGTTTTTTATAGTACAATGATCTCTTATATGTCAAAAGATCAAGGGAATTTTGGTTTCTCAGTTCATGACCCCTCCCTTTAAAATTCTATAAACTGTAAGTACAACTATTACAACTGTTTGTTTTATGGGAAATCACAATGCAAAATGTAGTAACTCAACCAAAAATTTAATTCATACTTCACAACCTAGTTATTGTGTCATTAAATTGGCTATTAAATTGGCACTAAAATGAAAGATTTTTATTTTATTTTATTGGTCAAAATGTTTCAATCAGCCCCTGGAAAATTTTTTTTTTTTTTTTTTTTTTTGGACACCGACTGCTTATATTGTACAAGAATATCAGTTTAGTGTGTCATATTGAGTTATTTGGATACAGATATCAAAAGTAAGCAAAATAAAGGTTATGCTCAACAAACTTCTGTATTCTGCAAAACAGGTTGTCACTTCTGGTTTAGGCCTTTTGTATGTGTTTCTTTAAATATGGAACTGTTTTACTCAAGATGCCTTCAAGAAGAAACCAAAGATGATCATAACCAATGTCCATCACATATTCTAACTAACATTTCTAATATTAAAAAACAATAAAAACAACTAGCAAGGTTTGCTGATTACCTTGCAAGTCCTCAGTTCATCAGTTCATACTGCTGTTAACACTTTCTCCAACAAGCAATAAAGGAATGTTTTAGTTGTGAGGAACATGACAAGTTCACTGAAAATTAACTAATAAGTTTTGATCAGCAACTCATGTGTATTTAGTTATTCTGCAAATTATAGACTATTAAACTGTACTTATTCTTTTGGACATGTGCCAAAATTTATAATTCAAATGTAAAAATCAACAATCTGTTCAATGATCTGAACTTATTGTTTTGAGAGAAAAAAAATATCTCATTCAAGAATTGAGCCAAGCGATTGAGAAAAAAACATTCTCTTGTACACTAATATTTAATAACTCTAAAATTTTCCTGCTAACACAACACTTCTTTAACATGACTGTGACAGCATGCTCTTTGTATTAATGCAGATATAGCTAGTCTTCTCTTTCATCAATTTTATGGCTGTCAGTAAATAATTCTCACTTCCGTTCTCAATTTTCCTCACTGAATACTATCTCGGCACTGATCTTAATACTGTCTTAGCCTGTGGCTACTGTTCTAACCCTAATGATTGGTCTAGGTTGTTACTTCACCTCTTATAGGAATGGTACCTTCCAGTCTCTCCATGTGCATGAAAAGTGACAACCATGGCTCCCCCTATTTCTTCCTAATGGGCCATCCTAAAGACACGGTTTGTAACAGAGTGCATGCGTTCTAACACACCAGTCATCATTCTTTCTTGGAATGCTGTGGTTTGGATTGGTTTTTTGATATTATTTATTTTATTTTGTTTATTTAATTTATATGTATATAAAATATATTTATACATTATAGCATATATACAGTAGTAGATAACATTGTGTGTTTTGTATCTGAATCTGTGTTAGTGAATGTAACTCACATGTAGTGTAACCTGTCTTTTCGTAATGTATTATTAGTCTTAGTTTTGGTATTCAGACATATACACAGAGTACCTATAACACAAGCACAATAATCTTCATTCATTCACCACAGTCACAAAGGGTTCGGAGAGAAAGAGAGACCTTGATTGGAGGACTATACTGGTTATTATAACACAGACACATATCACAGTATGTGTTAGTTTGCACAAAAATATGTCAGAACATTTATGTTCTGTGAGGGGCTGATAAAGACAAAAATATACTTTTTAGTCTTTTGGTCAAATTATACATCTTTTGTAGATGTTTACAATATGTATTGCTGTGAAATGATTTTTTTTTTTCAATCAGTGGAACCATCATTTCGACTAATTGGTCATTGCCACAAATACAAACCTAGTTAAAAATGTCATGTTTTATTCTTATATTTTTTTATATTTTATCTATATATTTTGTTTTGCAGTATAATTATACATAGTAATAAACACCCATCTTTACCTGTATGTATTTTTACTAAACCATATTATAACATGCATAATGCTATGTACGGATTTCCATGAACATTTTTTAGCAATGACCCAAATTAATCATTGAACTAATTCTTTGAAGCAAATAAGCAAACTTATTTACATAAATAAATCAAATTTCCCAAGTTTATTGCCACTTTAATGAAGTTTAAATCAGAGATCCTATTAAATTATCTCTGCATTAGTGCTCTCACACTCAAGTTGCAAGCAAAACTGGCCTACCGCTGTAGTCTTTAGGGAACTTGATTGTCTATTAAAAGGTGCATTAAAATCATTGCGATTTTATATCACCAACTAATAATATTGTATATATTCTGAATATTCAATATATTGTCTATGTATACTCTTATTCAAGTCATATAGTGAAAGCATACCCTTACAAAAAAGAAGTTTATTCAAGTGTGCTATTAGTATAATTCTTTTAAACTAAAAATAGGAAAGTGTACTTTTAGTCTACTTTTTATGTACTTCTCATAAATGGGCTTTATGTACTTCTTAAAAATATACAAAATGACATTTAAATATACTTGACTTATACTTAGAAAAAGTCTAAATATATTTGAGCTATACTTGTGCTCCTAGAATCCGTGTTTTCATTGTTATACAGTAGGGGGCGCTAGTACACATCTTCTGTACAGAATTTCCAAAAAACACAAGTGAAGAAGAAACCGAAACAACAGATGCTTCCACATGTAATCTAACACGATCATCAGACATAAAACAGCATCAAAACTGTGTAACGTTATGGAATTAAATGTCGACCAATGAAGAGGTAATAATACATGTCAAGCTTTGGGGTGCTGATCCACTCCATCTACGTTTTGATTATCATTCTGAATCTAATTCATAGTCTTTTTTCAGCTTTTGGTTCAAAATGTTGTTTATTTCTTTATTTTTTATTTATGGAACTTGCCCACATTCAAGTGTTTAAAAAAAGAATGCATGAAGCTAGAATAAAATGTTTTTGTTTTGTTTTTTTCTTTTAATGTTTTGTATGTTCATATTCATATATATATAACAAAATATATACAAATTAATACCTAAATAGGGACATAGTAGTATACTTAAAGGGGTCATATGATGCGATTTTCAAGTTTTCCTTTCTCTTTGGAGTGTTACAAGCTGTTCATGCATAGATAAGGTCCCTGAAGTTGCAAAGACTAAAGTCTCAAAACCAAAGAGATATTCTTTATAAAAGTTAAGACTCGACCACGCCCTCCTAAAACGGCTCATTCATACACGCCCCCACATGTCTACGTCACGGTGTGGGAAGATTTGCAAAATACCGCCCAAATGTATACGCAAAGAAAGAAGGCGGAACTATTATACTCGCTGTAGTGTTGTTGCTGCTGCCGGCGCCATGTCCTGGAGACGCTGTGTTTCATTGAGAAAGCGAAACTACATTCTTTGGGCTTCCAAAAGAGGACACAACTAGAAATCAGTGGTTAAGTTGTATTTACAACACTGTTCCAGAACAGTTCAACACAAATATTACAGTGTGTGCAGTGCATTTTACGGAGGAAAATTCTATTTCCTGAAGCTGGGAGTAGCCTGCCAGCTTGTGCACAAAGGCTGTTTCTATAAAGTGGGGCAATTCCAACTTTGCAAGGACAGTCTGGCGATTCTGACTCGCAGCCTGTAAGTATGTTTTCTTATTTAAAGAATTTGCCACTGACGATTCAAACGAGAGTTTTGAGCTGTATAGAGTAGCACTTGTTGTTTGTCATTTCTCTGATCACAAATGCAAACATGGTAATGTTTATGCGGCACAATGCAACGCGACGTGTAAAAAGACACTATAAGTCATTATAATCAGTAATTATGTCCCCACTGGATCCAACAAATGCCTCGTTTATAATGGGTTTTATTGTGTTTGTGTCATCGCGCCAGGACACGGCATCACAATACGGTAAGGGGCGTAACATTTCTGTCTCACGCTTGAGATATTCGGCCAATCACAACGCACTGGATAGCTGGCCAATCAGAGCACGCCTCGCTTCTCAGAAAGATGAGCTTTGTAAAAATCGACTCGTTTCAGAAAGGCGGAGCATAGAGGAGCAACAATAATGTACAGTATGTGGAAAATAATGTGTTTTTTGAACCTTAAACCGCATAAACACATTGCATTACACCAAATACACAAAATAATGTTCTTTTTAGCAACGTCATATGACCCCTTTAAAGTATGATGTAAAGTTCACTTAAAGAAAACTTACGAGTATACTTGCAGTATAAAACTAGTAAACTAGTAGTTTTCTGAGACTATACTTCAAAGTGTACTAAAAATGCTGCAAGTATTTAATTACTAAACTATCAGTATACCTATAAATTCACTTTTAGTATAGTTGCAGTACAAGCTAAAAACATTGATGTAAACTACTTGTGTACTCAAAATTTACTACTGTTATACTTAAAGTATACTTAAAAGTATACTTTTATATACTAGAAAGTGGGCCAATTTAGTCCCAAGGAGTATTGAAATAGTACACTTAGTACACTGATATTTGTATACTTACTAAATAAAGTATACTTAAAAATATACTTTATACTTTACTTAAGTATACTTAATAAAGTAAACTTGAAGTATACTACTTTTTGGTAAGGGTATGTCTTGTAAAATTCACACATTGAAAGAGAAACAGCAGATCTACCCCTAGATGCACATACACTCTTAGCATTCTTGTAACTGACTCTCCATTGTGATGAAAACTTAACTCCTGTGAGCTCCTAACAGCCATTGAAACAACCCTATGTGCACTTACCTTTGAATTCCGCTCACACTTGGCCATCTCTTCTCACACATTTAGTATCCCACTGAGATCTCAGTGGCGCCACAGAAACCTAGCTGAAATATAGTCATCATGGGATGGTTGTGTCAGCCTGTACGGTTTTATATTCCATACCTGTCTTCTGTTTCACAGTGAAAAACCCTTTATGAGCTTGGATTCATCTTTTTCCTCTATAGGCCAGTGATTTTTGCTACACTTGGGCCATATAAACAAGAAAGAAACAGCTAGCACAGAGACACAATGATACATAATTGTTTACACTTGCCATATTTCCCTGTATTTGAAGCTTAATGATAAAGAGATGCTGTTACAAGTGTTTGTTTTCTTGTGTTGAAATGAATTCCCAGCCAATTTGCTTGTTAGCGCACGTTAAAATGGCCGCCTGGGCGCATATGTGCTTTGTAGGTTGGCAGAAAGCTGAGCAGTCCTCAGTGTATCCTGTGATATACGAGGAGACAGGTGGGATTAGAGATGTGTAATGAGAATATTAAGGTTGGTGACTCTCTTTCAGTTTGGGTTGTGAGTGTGTTGGTAAAATATGCTATTGTGTATTGGGAGTCTAAGGAGAGGAAGTGCAGAGATGTCACTCCAATATGAGCATCTTGGTGTGAAGTGATGTCTGTGTGTGAATGTGTGTGTGTGTGGAGGTTGTACGGATAGCATAAGAAGGAGAGCCCATGGGAGAACCTGATTATTCCACATCCAGTAGACACACATGAAACTAGCTTACTGGCTGAAAACTATCCCATATCCTGTCAGAAATGGAGGTTGTTTTGGTATGTATGCAAACAATATCATATAGTGCTTTGTGTCCTTACAAGAAAAGTACTGTGGCATTTCCATTATGCACAGTTGGTAATGGACCATGGTACAGTACCATGGTACTGTGTAGTTACATGGTACACCAACATACTCCAAACATACTTTGTGTAATTATCATAATACCATACCATGGTAATATCACGGTACTTTGTGGTATTTTTTTTGTTAGTATGGTTTGTGGGATTTTATTTTATTTTTTATTTTATTTTATTTATTTTTGTTTTTTTTGTTGTTGTTGTTTTTTGGTTTCCCCAAACAAGTTCAGCGCAAATCCCACCACTCAACCGATTCTAAAGATTTCATTGGTCATGTAACTCACACTGCTGATTGCCTACACAACACCGAAAGAATTACTGACCCCTAACCCCTAACCCCAACCTACTGTAAACCTAGCCTCATTTTAGGATTGGTATTTTGATAGATAGCATTAATGTTTGTCACTGAATCCATTACCATTTGAGCTGAATCCATGAAGTATGAATTTTTCTTTTTGCAGGGTAGGGTTTGCGCTGAACTGGTTTGGGGAGTGTGGGGTTCATGTTTGTTAGATAGTAATTCTTTGCCAGTGTTAGCTTTGGTTCCACTAATCTTACTCTAGTGTGTTTCCAATTGTGCGTCTTTCTGTTTTGGTTTAAATGGTTGGATGTAACTGTTCCATGTTTCCCCAGCAGATAGTCCCGCCCCCTGGGATGCTCACACTACAGCCTCCCCAAGTCTGTCGGAAGTAGCACCACCCCTCGACAGCTTATCTAATCCATCAGCTTCTTCTCATGTGAACCCACCCACCGACCCACCTCATACATCGTCCTTGGAAGCAGCAGGTCCAGACTGTTCCCAGGGTCCTAGAGGCCCAGAGAGTAGGGCTCTGGAGCAGGCCACTGTGGGGAAGAGGTCAGCCCTGGCAGGTGGAGTTGGGGGTGGGACCAAGCAGAGGGAGGACAGCAGGACCAACCATCGCTCTAGTGGAGGGAAGAGTCAGCAACAATACCTTGATGAACTTGCGGGAGAGCCCAAATCCCACAAAGGCAGCCGGGCAAAGTCCAAGGAGTGCAGGAGGGAGCGGAGCAACACACCGTCTCGAAAGCGAGACTCGCCTAAAACTTCTCCAAATGACACCAATATGAATGGGGGAAATGGGTGCCTGGATGGTAGCAACAACCAACATGGAGCTCTGGTGCCATTCAAAGCCCTACCAAAGGAACCAGAGAAGGGGCAAATGAACCAAGAGAGTCATCCCATCCACAACTCCAAGACCAGCAGCAGTGCATCAGGCAGGAAGACCACAGTATCCCCAGGGCCCTGGAAGATCCCTGGTTCGGACAAGCTACCCAATACCCTGCGCTCAGCCACTTCCACCATCAGCAGATAACATCTCATCACAATCTGAGGCCCAAGTTTAGACCTTACTTTTGGCCTTGACTACTTTTGGCCAACCTTTGGCTATGATCTGCCTTGTTTTGGGACTGGTTGGGCTTGGGCTCTTCTTGATTGCTTTTCACAGGCTTGCTCTACTTGAAAGAGATCGGTTTTAACCTTGAATAGGTACCACCTTCCCACAATCCTCACTAAAGGACTTTCCATGCATTTCTAGACAGAGCATTTTTTATTTATATTTTATTCTAAGTTATTTTAACAGATATGACACCCACCACCTTAAGAACTGGAAGCATTCACTCCAAAAATGGAACCACGGTAGAATGAGTGATCCATGTAGCGTGCAAAAAGAATCCCGGACTTGTTTGAACTGTTGGGGAAAAGCACTCAAGACTCAGAGATGTACATGCATAGAGAACCACTTACTGAGTCTGAACCACCACTGGTGGCTACAGCAATTTTTATACACTTTCATTAAAAAATGAAGAATACTGAAGGAGTTGCCTGACATACAGTTTTTGTGTATTTGAAGAATGAATATGATTAAAAAGATCCTATATGAGCGGACACTCGACTATGAACTCTGCCTTAAAGACTGACCTGCAGATGTCTGTACAAGGGTCGGTAAAATGAATATAGAAATAGATATATTATATGACTACATATATGTGAGACATATTGTAAATATGGTCTTTACACACCATTGTGAGCCCATACTGGAGTACTGATATCATACACAGTGTAAGTTAGAAGAGTGTAATCTAGAATTCATTCCTACTCCACTTTAAAGTGCGTTCCCACTGGCAGTGATATAAACTTGAGTGGTTGCTAATAGGTGCTCCTACTCAACTTCAATACAGAACTGTAACAGGAAACAGATCACATGACCTTCACTGTCTGCACTGACATGGGTAGTTGCAGCCTCAAGTTGTGTCTCTCAAAATCGCAAATTCTCATTGATGATTTATGACTACCAGTTGCTGCAAATCACTGTCAGTGTGAGTACCCAATTTCTGAAGGAGCCGATGAGCTTTGACCTTCTATTGACTCTCAAACTATTCTCCCTTCACATGAGTACACGAACAAAGCAATTTGAGTCCAAGATGGTTTTGATGAAATGGTTTGATTAGGGCAGAGTGCCTTATGTCAGGAGTGTCCAATCTTGCTTCTAGAGGGCCACTGTCCTGTAGCACTTACTGTAGCTCCAATACTAATTAAACACACCTGAACCAGCTAATCAAGGTCTTCAGGATTACTAGAAACATCCATGCAAGTGTGTTGAGGCAGGTTGGAGATACACTCTGCAGGACATTGGCCCTCCAGAAGCAGGAGTGGATACCCCTGCCTTATGCTGACCACTTGATGCTTTATTTGAGCTCTAAATCCTAGGCAATGACATCAAGACAAAGAAAAACGTAGGCTGCTATAAATTCATTGGACTACTTGTTCTGTAGAAACTGTGCAAAAGTAATCCCAGATCTGAATGAGTATGTCGTAACATTCGTGTCTCTGAATGCTGATTGGTTTCTAGAGAGACCAGTTTATGTCTTCAGTATAGATATATCAATATAAAATTCAAATCTATTTTCATACTTAGAAATAGAGGTGAGAGTCTTCTATAAGAAGTGCAGATATTTATTAATGATATCTTTGACAGGACTTCAAATGTTTGTTGAGCACTTTCTTTAAGTAGACATGTATACATATAAAATGCAGTACTGGAAAGAGTATATGCTGTGCATCCATGATATTCATTGCATAAGTTAATTCTCAAAATCCTGCTATGAAACTGTTTATTAGCATATTGTGTTGGTAAGTCTCTAGTTCACATGTCAGGTCATGTCAGGGCTTCAACACTCTGCTCCACACAAGCGCCATGCTTGTTGTGAAAACGCCATGCTCTTGCACCCTTCACAAAAGGGTGATTTTAACAAGCCTGCTAGTATCAAATTCTGAAAGTACATGAAAGAGGTAAATGTATGCTATTGTCATGCATTGTTTTGTTTTTGTTTTTTCAGAATGTCATTATCCATCTTGTGCTGTATTTAGATGTATCTACATAGACACAGTCTATCAGCCTCTACTAGCTAGTATGCTAAGATGTTAGCTTGCTAATCGAAGGCTAACTGAAAACACAAAGAACCAATTAAAAGGTCTCAGCTTATGGAATTTCTTTGACATTTATTTGGTTATGCTTTGAAAAGGCCCAAGTAAATGAGGTCAAAGTTGAAATTGTTTGAACTTTAAGTGTCCTGTTACACATCTGTGTGCCACACCCCTTACGAAAATTAACCATGAAAAAAAAACAAAAAAAAAAAACAGGTTTACTATAGTTAAAACATGGTAACCACAAATTAACCATGGTTTGCCTCCACTACCCATAGTTTAACCATGATATTTTTAGTAAAACTTTGGTTATACAAATGGTTATCAATGCACCAAAAGAACATGGTTACTACACTTTTACTATAATAAAAACAAGGTTAATTTTCATAAGGAACGGCAAGGTGGCTAAAAGCCCATTCACACCAAGGATGATAATGATGATAACTATAAAGTTGTAATAATCATTCTAATTCTATGAGAGTAGGGTGATGATATAACGATGATGAAGAGAATCACTTTTAACAATTTTTTTTCCAGCTGATGAATGATAAAATCACTGACAACCAGAATCAGAATCCGCCACTTTAAAATTGAATTACCATTTAAAGCAGCACATGACATAACTGCATTGTTTAGTTACTATAAACAGAATGTTATTGTGCATTGATATGGATGCTAACTTAGTTATCATTATAGTTATCATTCTTGGCGTGAACAGGACTTAATCACTCTAGCTTGATTCTTTGCTCCATTGTATTGAATGGATTGGGTAACATTGATGCGATTGATCATGTAACCATCTAGAATGTTAAGGTGTAATGGAAAAAAAACTTTTCGTTAGCATCTGGACCTCAGATTACATTATTCTTCTGTGTTTTCTTTCATAATTCACTTTTTTATGAGTTCAATTGCTATTACTGTCACTGTCAGTAATAAATCACTCGAAGGTGAAATAGGTCATTTCTGCGCAACTAGTTGCATCCAACTGTAGTTCTGGTCTGCCAAAACAATATGGTCTCAACCAATTGCATAATTTTGAGGGAGTGTCTTAATTTTTCATGAGTTTATACTGTTTTTATAACCGATAGTGGCACAGAAATTATACACTTCACTTTAAAAAAACAAAACAAAAAACATATCAAGACCCCAGTGGTGCTTCATTGTGTATTCTTCCTGCGATATTGTCAAAAATGTTGTACAGTTATTCACAACTTTTATAAATTTGTTCACTTTAATTAATTTATACTTGTCAATTCAAGTTCCTGTGAAAAGGACCCCAGACAAGACCTCATCCATTCTATCCATTGTCATAATATCGTATCTATTATATTCATCTCCCACAGAAATAAAGCGATGACGGGTTCCACTGACGCTCTTTGACAACTGTTGTAGATGACAAGGAGAGCCGACAATGATCTAGTCATTACAAGATAGTGCTAACATTTCCCTGATAAAGACAAATTAATTGAAGCAATCCAAAAATGAGTGTGCCTCTGTGGCTATTACATTCCGAGCGGTACATCCTTCGAAATCCCAGACAGACAATGACATTGTCAAAGCAAATGTATTTTCTGTAGAGTACCAGCAAAGATTGTGTGTGCATATGAATGAGTGGGATCACTACAAACGCTATGATATTTGGTTTGAGCACAAAATTTTATGAATAAGGAACAAGGCATCTTAAGACCAGAAAAAAAACATACTTTATGCAAGTACACAAATGCAGAAACAAGTTTTGGCGCATTTCATTGTACCCCCATAGCATCTATTTTTTGCACCTATAGCACTGACAAACCTCCATACTCAAGGGGGCAACAGAGCTACCTTCAAATGTATTTACTATTAAACAGTGTGTTGTAAAGGTGCCCTCAAACTGTCGTTTGGCTCATTTTTGTGGGTGAAATTCATTTACTTCACCACATAGATTTAAAAGTGTCTTCTGTGTTAGCTGTACTTTATGCATCACTACTATTAACAATTAACCCTTCTGTCTTTGAAAATTTGTTAGTGACTCTTCAAAACTTTGAAACTTCAAACTTTAGCTTCATTACAAAAGTTGGCCCTTAAAAAGAAATCTTGTGCTAAATTATGCTAATACCACATTAAGAATGCAATGTGTTATGTTATGAATTGCATTCTGACACATTTTGCAACGCAACAACAAGAAAAAATTGATTAACTTAAGTAGTTAGCAGCATTTGCATTCATGTACTTGTTTAGGCTGTGTTTCTGGTCTTAGGGTTACTTTTTCTTTGTCATTTTGTAGGAATTTGTTTAAAGAGAGAATAGCGTCAGTGCTTTCACACTGCTTTTCCATTGATTTTGTCTTGAGTTTGCCAAATGCTAAAGAGATGTTACCTAAATGATTAAACGTGATAAATAACATGATTTAAAATGAGATGATTTATCGGTAAAGCCATGGAGGCAACTCAATGCCCAAAAGGGGCTCTGTATCACTGTGTAGAACTGAAAGAACAGCGTGGTTCATCCTGTACAGATAAAAACTATAAATATGACACTATGTACTATGACCTAGTCACAAAAACTGTAAGTGAGCTATTTTTATGAAATGCAACTCTATGGATATATACTTACTTTTGCAGAGCTCTTGTTTACTGTATGATATTTACTGAAATACTGTCAAATAAAACCTTGACATGGTGTAAGGTATTCAAAGTAAAATGCAAGTGTTTTGTGAGTGTTTTACTTAATTGCCGGTCTACACTGATTTCCTCCTGCACGATTAAGCAACCAGTGTTTAAAGGGTCTTTATCTGAAAGGAGATGCTGAAGTGTACGCTGGGTAGCGGTGACATAATTACACGTTTATTGAAAGAAACGCAAAAAAAAAAAAAAAAAAAACTTCACAAGCTGAACTTTGGTCACTGTGCAAGACACTACATGATATTTATGCAGTTCTTTGTCATATGTGTTTGAGGCACAGTCAAAGCCGCTTAAGGAACCAATTTACCTACTGTTTTGTTTTGGGGTTTATATCCAACTTATTTTTCCAGTAAGAGCAGGCGCGTAAATTTGTCAATTTAATCCATCTCATCTGCTTCCAGCTATTTTTAGCTGTAAAAAAAAAACAGCTCGTACACTGGTTTGTAGTGCAAACATTTTTTAGCATTTACTGCATGTTGTTATTCTTCTCGTTATTTCCCTACAGTGGCTAATGAACTGGAAATCTCGCACATTCACAAAAAAAAAAGGCTTAGTTCTGCGTTGAAAAATAAGGTGGATGAACGCAATTTATTTCTCTGATGACAAAGCTGAATTTCAGCAGTCATAACTTTTAACATTAGAACATTAAAACATTAAAACAATGTCACATCCTTCAATCATTCTCATTTTAATGTCTAATATTAAGGTCATTCTAATATGCAGATTTGGCTCTCGAGAAACATTTCTTAGCAGTGCTGAAAACAGTTAGGCCTATGCTGCTTAATATTTTTGTGGAAACCATGAACATTTTTTCAGTGTTCTTTAAGAAATAGAAATTTGGAAAGCACATAGATAAATTAGGTTAGGTTAGTTAGGTTTTTACTGTCACTTTTGATCAGTTTAGTATGGAAGCCTGTTTCCGCTACTGAATAAAAAAAATTGAAAAGGTCCTCTAATTGCGACTTTTTATCTCACAATTCTGACTCTTTTTTTTTCTCAGAATTGCAAGTTTATATCTCGAAATTGTGACTTTTTTTCTAAGAATTGCGAGTTTATATCTTGCAATTCTGACTTTATAAGAACAATTGCAACAATTAACAATTGCAAGTCAGAATTGTGAGATATAAACTCGCAATTCTGAGAACATATCAGTCCCTCCTCCTCAAAATTGGACTTTATAGCCCGCAATTGCACGTTTATATCTCACAATTCTGAGGAAAAAAAAAATAATTAAAGAATTGCAAGATATAAACTCACAATAGCCAGGAAAAAAAAAAAAGGCAGAAAAAGTCAGTTTTCATCTCGCAATTCTGAATTCATTTCTCAGAATTTTGAGTTTATAGCTCATAATTCTAAGGAAAAAAAAAGAAGTGAGAATTGTGAGATAAAAAGTCACAATTACCTTTTTATTTTTTATTCAGTGGCAGAAACGGGCTTCCATAATTTAATGCATTCTTACTAAATAAAACGTTGTTTCTTTCTTAAAGAGAAAGAAAGAAAGAAAGTAATAATTTAGCTGAAAAAAAACTCACTGAGCCTTAACTTTGGAATTATTGTGCTGATCGAGGCATATATTCTTAAAAGCATGAGTAAATGTCAATGTCTTGATGGAAAGGCCTTTAGATCTCACAAAAGCATTCCGGTGGAACTGTGGAGTTCTTTCTTTTCAAGTTTCAGATCACAAAGAGAAGTCCTTACATTCTGCTACAGAACTTTCTCTTACAACCTAAACTTCTTTAGTCCCGCTAACTCTAGCTGTGCTGAGGAGGAAAATACAATTGTACTTCCTCTAGTAAATGCTGTATTTATAAAGACTTGGTTTGGCATTGTCTTTTTGGTTCCGTTTTGACAACAAGCCTCATTATTGTGTCAGTTCATTATCTTTGTGTTGAGTTTCTTTGATCAGGGAAATAACAGTGCAGATTCTTTAAGGTATGTGGCTATAGAAATCGGCTTACCCCGTACCCCAAGAAATATGCACTGAATTATGAGCAGGTGTGACAACTAGCCCCTTATATAGCAGGCTACTAATATGAGAAATAATTACTTGACATTAGTATAGACATTCATAACTAGGTGACATTTGTACTGAGAATCCGTTAAATAGCCACCGAATACCACTCATGAGAAGTGACATTTCAATTTATTTATAAATTAAAAAATAATCCCATCATACATTTGTCATGTGGCACTAATGTAATAGATACAAATTGAATTGGATTAGGCTGGAAACATTTTTGAAAAGATATTAATGCAATATAATCAGAACAAGATTAAATGTTGTCCTAATATTGCAATATACATTTCAATAGATAATGTGACATAATTAAAAAAAAATAATAATAATGCGATGCATGTGATTCCTTCTACAGCCAGTAGGTGGCAGAACCCGACAGAAGGTGGTGAGTTTGTGTTTCCTCGTTCATCCGCGCCTGTAGGGGGCAGTGTAATGTAATGACAGCCACAGCTCAGAAGAAGAACGAGCCTCAGAAGAGAAGGCGCTAAATCCCGTGTGCTAGCATTATTGGCTAGCTGTTGTGAATTTACAGACAACATGGACTGGTAAATATTACGCTTTATTATAATGTTATTGTTGTATGAATGATATCTGATTATTTTGGCTGCTTTATTTGATTCATCATTTGCTCTAATTTACGTTATCGTAAGAACGGCTCCACATGGCAGTTAACACTGTTAATATAATAAAATATAGCTTTTTATTCTTTATTACTTGCTAAACAATATGTAACTTCAGTGTTATTTTATGCAAATACAGCATTGACATAACTTTTATGTTGTTTAAAAAGACTACTAGTTATTTAGGCAGCTAGTTAATAGCTGTATTTGTTAAATGAATATATTTTACAGGCCACTTTGAGGTGTGTGTGTGTGTGTGTGTGTGTGTGTGTGTGTGTGTGTGTGTGTGTGTCTGAGAGAGAGAGAGAGAGAGAGAGAGAGTGAGTGTGTGTGTGTGTGTGTCTGAGAGAGAGAGAGAGAGAGAGAGAGAGAGTGTGTGTGTGTGTGTGTGTGTGTGTCAGAGAGAGAGAGAGTGAGTGTGTGTGTGTGTGTGTGTCTGAGAGAGAGAGAGAGAGAGTGAGTGTGTGTGTGTGTGTGTGTGTGTGTGTCAGAGAGAGAGAGAGTGAGTGTGTGTGTGTGTCAGAGAGAGAGAGAGAGAGAGAGAGAGTGAGTGTGTGTGTGTGTGTGTGTGTGTGTCAGAGAGAGAGAGTGAGTGAGTGTGTGTGTGTGTGTGTGTGTGTGTGTCTGAGAGAGAGAGAGAGAGAGAGAGTGAGTGTGTGTGTGTGTGTGTGTGTGTGTCAGAGAGAGAGAGAGAGAGAGTGTGTGTGTGTGTGTGTGTGTCTGAGAGAGAGAGAGAGAGAGAAAGTCTGTGTGAATATACAGTAGTTAGATGAATGTGTGTTTAAATGTATTTGTGAGCATGTGGCATGAATATGGATAATAACCTAATGTTATAATCTTTAAAATGTAGTTCTGGTGTCTGTGTTTTGTGCAGGAATCAGACCTTGTTTAGTCCAGTGGTTCGGGACACTGAGGTGACCCGTGCTGCCCGCAGAAAGAGTTCACACAAAAAAGTTGTATGTATCCTTACCAAAATCATAAGCCACAGTCAAGTCATTACATTTATTTATGTTGCACTTTACAGTGCAGATAGTTTTAAAACCGCTTCACAGTGTGATAAACAGAAGAATAGCATGGTACAGAATACATCCATTTTGAAAGAACTTCAGTTTTAGCTATAAAACAGCTTCTTTTTTTTAATTTAGGATGAAGTCAAGTCAATATTTAGCTCAGTGCTTATTCAGTTAAGTAGCGTTGCATAGGTTATCAGTTATGAAATGAAAAGCTGCTCTACAGAAGACATTAGTGTTGATATCCAGCTCAGTTGAGGTCAGGTTTTTGTTATCATCTGGCAGTGTAAGTACAATATATATGTGCTGAAACTGTTATAAACATGTAGGAAGGTGTGTTTTTTTTTTTCTTTTTCTGTTTTTTCCTTTACTGTGTGTTCAGTCCCACTGGCACAGGATGAGACTCCAGGCACCAGCACTACCCCTGCTAGACCACTGCTGCGCCAAACACCTGGATCTCTCCTCAAGCAAACTTGTAAGTAAACAGCATCTGCTGTCTGTCTATATAGATGTAGATGCTGCATGCAAAAACACTCTGATACAGAAATGAACAATCAACTCTTTCAATAAATAATAAAAAAATAATATTGATATGAATCAGTCTGATGAATCTTGGCTGAATCCTTTAGTACTGTTTTACGTTTGTTAAGAGTGGTCTGTATTGATTTATTCAGACACCTTCAACATTTCTCACATTATCACAGTTTATTCGCTATAGTTAGAAAATAATAATAAAATATGACAAGAACTCAGAGTTAAACTGTGTCCGAACAAATTCATCTTGATAATGTCAGATAAAAAGGTAGCCTATGTAATGAATTAGGTTGAATAGCTGTCTGCTGTTAAATTTAAGTACACAACAATTAGATAATACCAATTTCGGTCGACCAATCACCAAGCAATGCTTAATTTGGTTCAGTCTGTGGTGTAAAAAGGGTCGCGTTAGCAATTAAAGAAAACACTTAAGCAAAAAAGTCAAAAGTCAAAGTGTCTGAATAATTTTTGGCACCAAAGTTTTATCAGTTTTATTATTTATTTATTTTTTGTGTCACAGTTTACTATATTTTGCTATTCTCACTTACATAAATGAACTGTAGTGTCCTGCACCCACTAGTAAAAAAAATTATATCTGGTGTCTGAATAATTTTTGCTTTGACTGTAAATTATGTAGTCACCCCAAGAAGTGCCCTCAGGAACCCAGATGTGTCGGCAATCCTCGGGACAGGAAGCAGAACTCCTCGTTTCATTAATACACCTCGTACTAAAAGCAGTCTGAGCATGGTGAGTGAGCAGAATTCATATGAACATCCTTTATTCATTTTGACTCCATATATTTCGCTTGTTCGATGTCAGTGGTAACTCTTTTGCCTGGGTTTTTTTTGTTTGTTGACACTTCAGAACTTGGATGACAGTGATTGGACAAACAGTCTTTACCCGTCTCCTCTGTCTGGGCTGGTGGACACCAGCTTCACTGAGGATGTCAGCATGAGCGCTCTCATGCTAAAGGAAGATGATCCCGGAGAGGCTGGTAAATAATCATAATAATCATCTTCACCACAAATGTGGTGACTGGTTTAGGTGATTTACAGCTCTCTCTCCCTTTTTCTTCTCCCAGCTTCTCTCAGTTTGTTTCCTGATTTCCTGCAGTCATATTTACGTCATGCGTCCACAGATGTGTTTGATCTTTTAGAGGAGTATGAGGCTCTCTGTCAAGATAAGGTACATGCCCAGTAGTTCATAGACAGACTGAGAATTTCAGAATCATATGATTTAAATCGTTTCATTAATGTGTAATTATTTACAATATAAGTTTAATATATAAGGTATCTATCTTTTTTTAAATAGAAAAACTAAATGGTTTGAATGGTCGCTAAATGAAAAAAAAGCTGAAAAAATCCTTTCTGAGATTTGTAATGTGCTGTATTGTAGGTTAGTATGTTGCAGAAAATGGTTCTTCGATCGGCCCCTAGTCAGCAGAAATCCTCCAAGACAGTTAGCATTACCTGGTTGCTGCAGCAAGAGATGGTGACTTGGAGACTCATCACTTCGCTGTACAGGTACACTCAACACTCTCATACACTGCTGTTCAAAGGTTTGGCGGAAAATGCAAGGATGCATTAAATTGATCAGAAGTGACAATAAAGGCATTTATAATGTTTCTAAAGATTTCTATTTCAAGCAAGTGTTGTTTTAAATCTCTATTCATCATTAAATCCTGAAAAAGATTGTATCACAGTTTACTCTGAAAATATTAAGCAACACAACTGCTGTTTGCTTGCTTACATATTGTTATAATTATCTCAAATACAGAGACAGAATCCATACAGTTTTAGAGGAAGACATCATGATGGATATAACTGTAAGTGCATTTGTGTTACACTGTACTGGTCTACATAGATGGAAAACATGAATGTTGTTGCATTATATTACAAAATGTTAAATCTTATGATAGCGCAAGTAGGGGTGTGCGATATATATCGTCTGCGATAATATCGTAATTGTTGTTTTAACGATGTGCGATTTGATATTATCAAGTATTTTGCAAAAACCATTCAAAACACCCCTAAACAGAGTGCACACATTACGTGAAGTCTAGACTAGTGCTAACTAACATGATTCAATCTATTAAAATACATTTAGAATGATCACTAATTCAAGACATGGGGGCAGAAAATGTGTATATTTATACCACTTCATATAGTTAATCAATTTCACATGAAGAGTGACGTTTTTTAATTATTTATTACAAATGTGATATTGATTTTTTTTTTTTTTTTAACAAGTTCAATACACAAGACTTACGTTTTAGATGCCATATTTCCTGTTTTTGTGCTATTTTAACAACAAAAATTATTCCAAACACAGCCACAGCACTGTTTTGCGTCTCTGAGCAACTTGACGGCGTTTCGTTCCTGAATGAATCAACCGTTTAAATGATTCGGTTCAATCGCAATGACTCACTTATTAACAGTGACTTGCTGCCACCTACTGGCGGGTTTAGTTTGACATTTAAAGTATCTTTTCATGATTTAAATAATTTCAAATATAAATATTTAGTGTTTTATGTTTAATATATCAAAACATTTTTCATGCATTTGTAATTGCAGGTTAAATGCATTCATGTCTTGTATTAAACAGTGTGTAAATACATCTAAATGCCATTTCAGATGCAGCTTCTGTGTTTCCTCTGCTTTGCAAAGATGAATTTTGTTGATACTGATTTCATTTGCTTGGTAACAGCCCAAATGTCTTATTATTCTAATTCACTGATTAAATGCAAGAATTTGATTCAAAAGATAATGCACGCTTTATAAAGGTAAAATGCCCAGAAAAGGTAAAAATCTATTTAAACTTATCGGAAAAAGATTCATTTCTATCAGTGTGAACTGACTACAACACAAAATACGAAGAATATCAAAAACTTTAGGAGCACAATAACACACAGCAAAATATCATCTAATTATCGCTATCAACAAAATCCCAGGAAATATCGAAATATTATTTTTGTCAATATCGCACACCCCTAAGCACAAGCACATTATTCAAGCAAAAGATTTCACAAAATGTAGCCTGTTTTTAAATAACACCGTAGATATACTGTCCAAAACAATTAAACAGTGCTCAAAAACTTTAGAATGTCACAAAGCTACATTGTGCCAGTGCCATTTGGTTAGATATTTTGTGTTCATCGCAGTGACATTCATACATTAATGGTGACTTAAGTGTCTATATTTTTTGGAGCCTCTGCATATGAACTTGTGGTTGTATTTTCTCTGGAGATGCCCACTGAGAGTGAGAAGGCAGTAATGGAGCAGTTCTTCCAGAAGGGCAATATGGTGCGACAGAGCCAGGTACACACGCATGCATTTACACCCATCCTGCTTGTTTCTGCATGGAAAAACCACTTTGCTCAGTATCTGGTGTGTGTGTGTGTGTGTCTGTTTAGCTGGTGGTGGATTGGTTGGAGAGTATCGCCAAAGATGAGATAGGAGACTTCTCTGATAACATTGAATACTATGCCAAATCTGTGTACTGGTAAGTGATATCGCTGCTTATTGATATTATTGAACATCTCAAAACTCAGATTTGAATGCAGGTAGATCTTTTATGGTGGATTGTTCATGTGTAGGGAGAACACACTCCATACCCTGAAGCTGAGGAGGAATCAGTCCAGCGGTGGTTTCAGCAGGCCACTGGTCACAGAACTGGATCCCGATGCTCCCATCAGACAGAAGAGACCACTTGCAGACCTGGACAGAGAGGACGACACTCGCCTGCTCAAAAACCTCTTTAACCTCATACGAGCTGGCATGACTGATGAGGTGTGTTTCCTGATAGGGATTGTTGTAAGGGATCGGCGTGTTATATTCGAGTATTGTAACACTACAAAACAAGTAATTGATTACATGTAATGTTTGTGACCAAAACCAGAAAATCTCATATCACCGATAGCAATCTCGAAAATTATTTTTCTATTTATGTAACTACAGGTTCTGTGTTGACAAATCTGAGCACTTTGCTCTTTTTTTTTTTTTTCTTCAGAAGGGAAGAACTGAATACTGAAAATGTCACAGTGTATCTGCTACTGTGTTTGTGTGTGTGTGTGTGTGTGTGTGTGTGTGTGTGTGTAGGCTCAGAGGCTGTGTAAGCGCTGTGGTCAGGCCTGGCGTGCTGCCACTCTGGAAGGCTGGAAACTGTATCATGACCCCAACATCAACGGAGGTCAACACACGCACATACTAACTACATTAATATTACTTATGTTAAATAGGACTTAAAGGGATAGTTCAACCAAAAATGAAAATGCTGTTATCGTTTACTCACCCTCATTTTCCATGAGACTTTCATTCGTATTTGATGAAGATATGTTTAATATGTTAAAGTCCTAATAAACACAATTCATATGATTGAGTGGTGTGTTCTGAAGAGACACAAATGCTTTATATATTTATTTATTTGTTTATATATAAAACATGCATAGAGCACATCAGATTTGGTAAACGCAAACTGCAGATAGGGATGCACCAAATGTTTAGCAACTGAAATTGTTCGGCCAAAAATAGCAAAACAAAGCTTTTTAATAAGTGAAAAAACTGAATAAATTGTACAGAACAATGACGTGACACAATCAAATATAGGCGTGCACTAATGCAGCAATCATTTTGGCAGTGTGGAAACATTTAAAAGTGTCAGAGAAAGACGCAAAAGTCATTACAAGCACCGACAGCCAGAGACTGTTTAGTACTGCATTGCATTTCTCCGATGAGAAGAGGAAGGGGTGGTTGTTGCTGGTTACTGTATGATGATTAAAATCATGAAATGGCCTCAAACGATTAGTAAATAATCTGCAGAACATTATGTTTTCTAATACATGCATGAACTGCATGTATTCTAACAGCGCTGCTCGAGCTCGCGGGGTATCTGCTTGTTACCCAGGGTTCAAAGTCCAAATCTGCGCTGAAACTGTTACATTTTTGTACATTGTAAAATAAAATTAAAAAAGTAAGACAATAATGATGATAATAATTACAACAGTTCTATCAATACATTTAGCTATTATAACATTCACACATAGTGTTCAGATTGTTGTCTGTAATATTTTCCAATGTTTTAAAAGAATTCTCTTCTGCTTAGCATGGCTGCATTTATTTGTACAGTAAAAAATACATGCCTGATTCAAGAAGGGAGTCTCAAAAATGGCCAATTTTATTATTTATTTATTTATTATTTTATTATTATTAAACACATTTTGGCTATTCAGTTTATGCAATGGTGAAAAAAAAATAAAAAATTGGCAAAATATATGAGTTCGGTATTCGGCCTTCGGACCAGTGTTTCATTTTGTTTGACTTCGCTTTGGCCAAGAATTTTCTATTCAGTGCATCCCTAACAGCAGCTCATTAGTGCTATTTTCATGTGTAAGAACCAAGGAGGTTTGTATTAGAATAACAAGAGAGTGAATGAATGATGGCAGAATTTAATTTTCAGGTAACTATCCCATTAATTAGAAGGGTTAAAATGGGGCTATACAGTCAAACCAAAATTTATTCAGACACCTTCAACATTTCTCACATTATATCACAGTTTATTTACTTTAGTTTAGAAAATGATAATTAAAATATGACAATAACTCCAAGTTAAACTGTGTCAGAACAGATTCATCTTGATAATGTCAGATTACTTTGATAGAAAGGTATGTAATGGATTACAATCAACCAAAAATTATTTAGCTGTTAAATTATTTATACAATTAGATAATACCAATTTAGGTCGACCAATTACCAAGCAATGCTTAATTGTGTTCAGTATGTGGTATAAAACGTTCACATTAGCAATTAAAGAAAAAAACACTTAAACAAAACATGGTCTGAATATATTTTTTTGATCCCAAATTTTTCTAATAGTCCATTGTATGAAGAATTTTTGGGTATAATATGTCACAGTTCACTTTATTTTGCTATCTTCACTTACATTTATGAACTATAGTGTCCTGCACCCACTGTTTCTGTTATAACGGTAGTGTGATTCATAATTCACATGATTGAACACCTTGTCCAGGAATTTTAACATTTTGAACATGTTGCAGGTATTTTTAAACTGTCATGTTAATTACTATAGTAAAAACAAAAATTCTAGTTGTCAATATTGAATTGGCAAAAAGTTGTTCTTTGTGAGTGCAGTCTCTTAAAATCCAGTCATCACATTCGACTGAAAGTCATGGGCATTCATTGGTCAGTTGGAGTGAACCCTGTTAATGTGTGGGTGTGTTTGTGTGTGTGTTTAGGAGGTGGAGAGCTTCAGGCGGTGGAGGGGAATCCTCATCGAAGCGTGTGGAAGGTTTGCTGTTGGAGAATGGCAGAGGAGGTGAGGAAACTCTAGATCTGTGGGAAATTTGAGGGGGAAAACCAATAAATGTATATTTAGGGCAACACTGGCAGTCATTTGAATTCAAAATGTCTTTTTTTCCCCTTGTCTTTAAATACTCTGACATAGCCTTTTTTAATTTATCAAAAAAATTATTTTTAATAATGCACTGTTTTTTCGCATTTTTATTTATACCTCTTACTGGGTAACATCAAGTCTCAAGAAATTAAAATGAATAATTAAATTGAGCGAAATGTCTGTACTTATCACACAGCTTCTGTGAACGTTTGAGTCATTTTGTTAGTCATTCTGAAAGATTCTGCTTTGTTTTGCTGTTTCAGGAGCAGTTCAACAAATATGAAAGAGCCATCTATGCTGCACTGAGTGGAAACCTCAAACAGGTAAATAGTCATCTAACTGTTTTTACACTGTTGTTTTTTTTTTTTTTTTTTTTTTCTTTCCTCTTGTTTTTAGTCATTATTTGAATATGTCCTAATTTCTTGCAGCTGTTACCTGTGTGCGAGTCGTGGGAGGACACAGTGTGGGCGTATTTCCGGGTGATGGTGGACACTCTGGTAGAGCAGGAAATCTGTTCTTCTGGTCTGGGCAGCGAAGAGCTGGAGGAGCTGCCCAGAGAGTTCCTAGAGACCAAGTATGACTATAAACATCCTCTAATTTCCATCATATATACAGTCTTCATGTCCTTTTCCAGTAAGTGAATAATTCCATCATGTGGCTTTTTTAGTTGGACGTTGGAGAAAGTCTTTGAAGAGCTTCAAGCAACAGAATCCAAAGTAAGAGTGAATGAATGAGGTTTTATTTGTAAAAGACTAAATTGATGGAAATGTTTATTTTCTGATCTTTTCACACGTGTTATGTTGACAGAGGGTTCTGGATGCAACTAAGGAACATTACCATTTGATTCAGAAGTTTGTTATTCTTGATGATCTTAATGGTACGCTTTGGAAAAATCTCAGTTTTTCTTTTTGAAAAGTTTTCTTTTTAAGTTTAATGTTTAACTTGTGTTGAAAGGTCTTCTGGAGGAGTTCAGTGATTGGTTGGGAAGAACTACAGCTTTGCCAGCTCATCTGTTGCGCTTCATGTCACATTTAGTGTTGTTTTATCGCAGTTTAGGCATGCAACTCAAGGTACGTACATTATATGCATATATTTTTTTTTTTTTTTTTTTTTTTTAGATTGTATATCTCTTCATGTGTCTAGCTTATTGCTTGTACAGATAAATATATTGAAATGTTTGATGCAGACTCACCATTGTGATCTGTGTTTGTCAGGAGGAGGTATGTGTAGATGCCCTGAAGGCGTACATCTCACTTTTAGTAAAGGAAAAGCAAGTGGATCTCATTGCATTTTACGTCAGTCACCTTCCTGCTGACATGGCCGTGTCACAATACGCTCAGTTCCTGGAGGAAGTCACTGAGACTGAGCAGCGCAAACACTGTCTGGAGCTGGCAACACAAGCAGGTGAGGTCAAAGGGTCTTGTATCACAATGGAAAGGGTTTATTTTACAGTAATGACTAAGTGTACATTAAATGTTTATTACATTGTTATTACATACTTATTACATATTGTGTTTAGGTTTGGACGTAGCAGCAATCACAAAAACAGTAGTAGAGACCATCAGAGAGAGAGAGACAGATGAGTTTGCCCACCATGACCTGACCCCTGCACTAGATACAGCAACTACAGTGGTACAAATGAACTGTTAACTGTGTTAATTTATGAATCTATATCCAATTAGCAATAGAATTAGCACAAAACTCTTCATCTATTCACACAGGAGGATCAGCAGAAGATTGATGTCATTGACTGGCTGGTGTTTGATCCCGCCCAGCGAGCTGAAGCCCTTAAACAGAGCAATGCCATCATGAGGAAGTTCTTAGGTGAGACTTGTGCAGCTAAATAATTATAGTAAGATTAGTGCTGTCAAATGATTAATCGCGATTAATCGCTTCCAAAATAAAGGTTTTTGTTTACAGTATATAGGTGCATCTCAATAAATTAGAATGTCGTGGAAAAGTTCATTTATTTCAGTACTTCAACTCAAATTGTGAAACTCGTGTATTAAATAAATTCAATGCACACAGACTGAAGTAGTTTAAGTCTTTGGTTCTTTTAATTGTGATGATTTAGGCTCACATTTAACAAAAACCCACCAATTCACTATCTCAACAAATTAGAATATGGTGACATGCCAATCAGCTAATCAACTCAAAACACCTGCAAAGGTTTCCTGAGCCTTCAAAATGGTCTCTCAGTTTGGTTCACTAGGCTACACAATCATGGGGAAGACTGCTGATCTGACAGTTGTCCAGAAGACAATCATTGACACCCTTCACAAGGAGGGTAAGGCACAAACATTCATTGCCAAAGAAGCTGGCTGTTCACAGATTGCTGTATCCAAGCATGTTAACAGAAAGTTGAGTGGAAGGAAAAAGTGTGGAAGAAAAAGATGCACAACCAACCGAGAGAACCGCAGCCTTATGAGGATTGTCAAGCAAAATCGATTCAAGAATTTGGGTGAACTTCACAAGGAGTGGACTGAGGCTGGGGTCAAGGCATCAAGAGCCACCACACAGACGTATCAAGGAATTTGGCTACAGTTGTCGTATTCCTCTTGTTAAGCCACTCCTGAACCACAGACAACGTCAGAGGCGTCTTACCTGGGCTAAGGAGAAGAAGAACTGGACTGTTGCCCAGTGGTCCAAAGTCCTCTTTTCAGATGAGAGCAAGTTTTGTATTTCATTTGGAAATCAAGGTCCTAGAGTCTGGAGGAAGGGTGGAAAAGCTCATCGCCCAAGTTGCTTGAAGTCCAGTGTTAAGTTTCCACAGTCTGTGATGATTTGGGGTGCAATGTCATCTGCTGGTGTTGGTCCATTGTGTTTTTTGAAAACCAAAGTCACTGCACCCGTTTACCAAGAAATTTTGGAGCACTTCATGCTTCCTTCTGCTGACCAGCTTTTTAAAGATGCTGATTTCATTTTCCAGCAGGATTTGGTACCTGCCCACACTGCCAAAAGCACCAAAAGTTGGTTAAATGACCATGGTGTTGGTGTGCTTGACTGGCCAGCAAACTCACCAGACCTGAACCCCATAGAGAATCTATGGGGTATTGTCAAGAGGAAAATGAGAAACAAGAGACCAAAAAATGCAAATGAGCTGAAGGCCACTGTCAAAGAAACCTGGGCTTCCATACCACCTCAGCAGTGCCACAAACTGATCACCTCCATGCCACGCCGAATTGAGGCAGTAATTAAAGCAAAAGGAGCCCCTACCAAGTATTGAGTACATATACAGTAAATGAACATACTTTCCAGAAGGACAACAATTCACTAAAAATGTTTTTTTTTTTTTTTTTTTTTTTATTGGTCTTAAGTATTCTAATTTGTTGAGATAGTGAATTGGTGGGTTTTTGTTAAATGTGAGCCTAAATCATCACAATTAAAAGAACCAAAGACTTAAACTACTTCAGTCTGTGTGCACTGAATTTATTTAATACACAAGTTTCACAATTTGAGTTGAATTACTGAAATAAATGAACTTTTCCACAACATTCTAATTTATTGAGATGCACCTGTATGTGTGTGTACTGTGTATATTTATTATGTATATATAAATACACACACATACATGTATATATTTAAGAAAAATGGTATGTTTATATATTAAATATATTTATATATAATATAAATTATATTAATATAAATATATACATGTAAATATTTTCAAAATATATACATGTGTGTGTATTTATATATACATAAATATACACAGTACACATATATTCTGTCAACGAAAACTTATTTTGGATGCGATTAATCAATTGACAGCACTAATTAAGATGTAACTGAGCTGTAATCGATCATTTTATGTTTTGATATTATATTTTGATTTTCATTTATAAAAAATGTTTAGAATTCTAAAACGTTGTTTTAGATTTTTTTATTTCTGCCAACATTTGGATGTAGTAAAATGCGCACAAGTGTAGCAGAAAGCATTTGGTTCGTATTGGCATTTTCCTCTCTGTCACTTGTCGGAATTCTAATCTTGAAATCAGATTAGACATAAAATAATGTCTTCAGGATCATTCATACATGTGAGAATCTAACAAATAGTTGTAACCTGGCTCAGAGGAAGGTAAGAATCATGTCTTTGTGGCAGCTTTTTTGGCAATTTAAAGGGTTACTCCACCCCAAAATGAAAATTTTGTCATTAATCACTTTACCCCCATGTCGTTCCAAACCCGTAAAAGCTTAGTTCGTCTTCGGAACACAATTTAAGATATTTTAGATGAAAACCGGGAGGCTTGTGACTGTCCCATGAACTGCCAAGTAAATAACACTGCCAAGGCAATATCGTCAAAATAGTCCGTCTGCCATCAGTGGTTTAATCTGCATTTTATGAAGCGACGAGAATGCTTTTTGTACCCAAAGAAAATAAAAATAACGACTTTATTCAACAATTCATCTGCTCTGTGTCAGCGTAGCACCATTTTGGAGAATATCCGCTGCACTCAAATATCATACGTTGTTCTGTGTCAGCCGCGCCACAAGGATACACTGTTTCCATTCAAATCAAAGTGTATAAAACGTATCCGTGTGGCGCGGCTGACACGGAACAGCATACGCTATTTGCGTCCAGCGGATATTCTCCAAAATCGTGCTACTGTGACGTAGAGGAGATGAATTGTTGAATAAAGTCGTTATTTTTATTTTCTTTGTACAAAAAGTATTCACGTAGCTTCATAACAGTTAGATTGAACCACTGATGGCAGATGGGCTATTTTGACGATGCTTTTTATACTTTTCTGGGCCTTGACTGTTAATTGTTTGGCAGTCAATGGGACAATCACAAGCCTCACGGTCTTCATCCAAAATATCTTACATTTTGTTCCGAAGACGAACGAAGCTTTTACGGGTTTGGAACGACATGGGGGTAAGTGATTAATGACAAAATTTTCCTTTTTGTGTGGAGTAACCCTTTAAGGCATAATACAAGACTTCACCTTATAAATGGTTGTAGAAAGCAAAAATTCTATGAAATGCGCCTCATATTTTGTGAGAGTGTGACGTGATACAGCAAAACAGGCACTATTTTTGCAATTGGTTCTCTAAAATTAGTAAGAAACAAGTATTGGATTTTATTCATCAAATGTGATGCAGGGCGGTGTAATTTATGCTTATTTTATGCTTAAGAGTTTTCATTCTTGGTCTATTCTGGATACCGTTAAGTTTGTAAGATTTGTTGTGGAGTGAAGGGAATTAAAATACATGCTTATAGTGTTTATTAATGTGCAGTTTTGTTTTATTTACCAATAGTTTTCGTATTTTTGAATCTAATAATAAAAATGTGCATTTTCCAGAAAATACGTTAGTTTATACCATTAAATACAAGCTTTTAAGCTTAGTTTACTCCTAGGTCTTTAGCGGCATTGGCATTTCATTTATTCACATCTAATGTTCCTCATTCGCCGTAGCATCTAAGAAGCATGACGCTGCTAAGATGGTCTTCGCCAAAGTGCCGGAAGATTCCATGCGGGAAATCTACCGCCAGTGGGAGGAGCAGGGCATGGACACGCCCCTTCCTGCAGAGGAGGAGAATGCTATTCGTGAGCATCTGTGCATCCGTGCCTATCTGGTGAGGAGCTGCATCTTTGTGCAACACTGAATTGTCTGTTACTATACTGAATGTAGTTACAGCGTTATGATCTTACGGTGTTTTTCTCCCCACAGGAAGCTCACGAAGCGTTTAATGAGTGGTTCAAGCACATGAACTGTCCTCCGGTGAAACCCACAGCACCTGCTCAAGCGAAGTTTACAGAGAAGGTGGCCTATGAGATGAAAGAAGCAGAGTACAAGGTCAGAACAGGCCGTCCACACAGTCCAGACTACTACTCTGTAGTGAACACTTCTAGCTTTTATCTTTAATGGCTTTTCTTTGTCACTTCCTCCAGATGGAGTACGAGAACTGGCAGGGCCGTCTGGGAGCGCTGACCGAGGATGTGAAGGAGAGGATTTATAATGTGCTGCTGTTTGTAGATGGAGGCTGGATGGTGGATGTCAGAGAGGTGAATAGGTTCTCTATTAATTTATTGGTTTGGCAAACACAAATTAATTGTAATCATTTTAATTCAGAATTTAACAAATGCATTTTGAGTGTAGGATGTTCTGGATTCACGGTGTGTGTGTGTGTTTTTGGCAGGACACTGAGGAAGATGCTGAGCGCACTCATCAGATGACTCTGCTGCGGCGTTTGTGTCTGCCCATGATGTCTTTCCTCCTTTTAACTGTACTGCAGCGCACTGAACGCCACCAGGAGAGTCTGCGTCTGGCTGATATCATCGCGTCTGACCAACACCGACTCTATGAGGTGTGATGCCAGAGCCCTTTAGAGAGTGATTGTAAATATAGACATGAATATTGCATGTCTGTAAGACCGTATTGACTCAATTTGCATGAGATCTCTTCTGATAACACCAGTGCTCATGTTAAATAGGATGCTGTCTTGTTTTAAAGTTGGTTATTCTGACCTGTCTTTCTTTTTGTCAGGTTTTCTCTAAAGACGAGCTGCAGAAGTTTCTCCAGAAGATGAGGGAATCCTCTCTACTCCTGCTGGATAAAGGGCTGGATCCACTTGGATATGAGATTCAGCCCTAGACACTGTTTCTCATGCTGTTTATGTCCTCAGAAAAAGAAAAAAAAAGCTTTTTGTATTTGAATAAAGATGAATTGTTTTTAATTTTGTAAATTGTTTAAGTGGAGAGTCACACTATTTCATCTTAATTCTTCAAGAGTAATGCATTTCTTTCCATTTGTATCATTTTTTTTTTCCAGTCTTCCATATTAAATGGAATACCAGACAATTTGTTCCATTCTTTAATCATTTTATTTTGAATTTTGAATTCTATTTTATCATCAATGGTATCAAATGAAGTTTAGTATATCAACCACGTATGGTTTTCCTCTTAAAATTGAACTATGCATAAACAAAAATGGTAATACTTTGGTACAGGGACCAATTCTCACTATTAACTAGTTGTTTATTAGCATGCCTATTATTAACATATGTGCTGTTTATTAGTACTTACAAAGCACGTATTCTGCATGACCATATTCTACATCCTCAATTCTACCTAATACCTAAGCTTGACAACTACCTTACTATTAATAAGCAGCAAAGTAGTAGTTTATTGAGGCAAAAGTCGTAGTTAATGGTTTGTTAATGACAACAACTGGACCTTAAATTAAAGTGTGACCACAAAAACAATACAATTTAAGAATAACATAAAGGTTATTTACACCATTCTCGTCAAGAAACAATCCAAACTTTTTTCAGCGCCGAACAATAAATGGGACAAGGACATATAGTGTGATACAAAGGGTTGATGCACCAACATTAGGCTTGTGAATGTGCCATTTTTGTGAAAACGTTCTGTAGGCTATAATAGGCTAGACTGGGCTTGGTTTTCACACTTTTTAATATTTTTATTAGAGTAAATATATTTCTGAAAGTCGAAGTGGTAGTCTACTTTCTAGTGCTTTACTGTAAGTGCCTTTTCTTGTTAGTTATTTTACGACCAGTGTCACTCATAAACTTTACAAACTCCTCAAGAAATTCTTCATCACTTGGAAATGATGCATTTTTAGTTTGATTCTGTATTTTATGTACATTGTACGTATTGCAGGTCAAAGATTTGCAGCAATTCAGTTATATTTTGGTCTCTGTGTGCTTATATAACGATTTCTTAAGTAGCGTTTTCTAAATAGGGAATCGCTCCGAACCTGTCCGAATCATTCAGATTCGATTCATTCTCAAATCGATTCAAATCTATTTGCTGACTCGTGTGAACGATTCATTTAAAAGAATCGATTAAAAAGAATGATTCATTCGCGAATGGGGCATCGTTAGTTCCAATTATAAACAGCTGGCAGAAAATACTAGCCACACGACTCTACTGACTTCTTTATTGAACTTTTCCGACCATAGTGACAGAGAAAGCGAGTTCATCCGTCAAATCTTAACGAAACGACACAAGCTTCGTGAGAAGAAAGCGTGTGAGTCCTGCGCAGAGTCAGAGTCAGAGTCAGAGTCAGAGCACTAAACTGATGAAAGAAAGCGGCTGAGGTGCAAGACCTGAAACCTGCAGATGGCACACAGCTCACACAGTATCTCCTCATCTGTAAGTTACGCGAGAAAATTATTTGGGTTTCACTGAACTTCACGCTGTCTGATAACATAACCATATTTCACACTCAAACACAAGACTGTGTAATTGTGACCACTGAAACTGGCTTGATATGAAACACCTTATTTGAAACAATATTCGACAAAATTACAACAGTAAACCAATTACTTTATACAATATAAATCATTTAAATAATTTACACACACACACACAACTCTTGTGACCAACAGACCTTTTAGTCCCAGTTTCCCTTGGCAAAAATTATCATTCATTTTATATATATATATATATATATATATATATATATATATATATATATATATATATATAATAATATTATTATTATTATTATTATTATTATTATTATTATTTTATTTATATATATATATATATATATATATATATATATATATATATATATATATATATATATATATTAATATTATTATTATTATTATTATATATATATATATATTTTTTTTTTTTTTTTCTCCTCCAGGTAGGGTTTACTATTTTGCAAGTTCCAAATTTCCCCATTAAAAAAAAAAAAAAAAAAAAAAAAAAAATATATATATATATATATATATATATATATATATATATATATATATATATATATAACCCTATACAAAGTAACAAAACAAAAGAAAAAAGAATGACACATCATTTACAGTTCCTTTCATATAGCCTACACATTATTTCTGTATTTTATTTACTGTACTTATTTGTACAGCATAAATTATGCAAATTCTGTGTTGATCCAGTCAATATTGATACAGTCACACCTAAAGGGAAATAGCTGTATTGACCTTGTTAGCTTCTAATGTATGTTGGTGTGGACGCTAATATTATTATCAATTATCATTATAATTATCATTCTAACTTCCAAGGAGGCCGCAGGATAACTTCACAGTAGCCTATTTAAATTCATCTATCTCTGATTTAAAATGCTAAAAGAAAACACAAAATCCAAATGTAAACTTAAATCATTTTTATTTATTTATTTATTTTTTTACCCCAAAATAACTAGTGTTTTTATTTAAGAACATTCAGTTCTTAAAAATGTCTGTAATCATTAAATAAATGATGGTTCATTTAATATCAACGTTCTCAGTTTCAGTTAATGAAAAAGCAGCTTTGTCATAATTACAGCAAAAAATACTAAAAACTGATGGGATCCTTTGAGTCAAAAAGATTGAGAACTGTAATCAGTTAAATCTGAAGTTAAAACATGCCAATTAAAGCGCATTTTGCAGTGTGTAAGTGTAGATTTGCTCTGCTCAACAGAAATCAATCAATAAACCTAGGCGGAACAAACATATACCTCTAAAAACATAAAATCAATCCCTCCCTCCAGTAAACAGCTGTAAAAGTGGAAGAGAGGCATTATGGGAGGCTAATGGGATGGATGAGTGATTGATCCGCAGTGCAGATGGGATTTGTGTGAGGTTCAAAGTCAAGCCCATCAGAATGCTGGAAGAATGACATTATATAGAGACGCTGATACACACCATACTGACGCTTCTTAACAGTAATGAATTAATCAGTAATTTCACAATTTAATCAGTTTCACAAGCAAGAGTGCTGTTGTTCTGAACAAGTTAGTATTGAGTGACATACTGTCAGTTGCTTTGTCTGTTTGTGGAACAACCAGTGCAAAATCAATCATTTTAAGTCTCACAATAATAATGTAACAATGTCAAAAATCCATGACAGGCAGAGTGAGAACCAGTCTGGAACGTTACATTGAATTTGTGGTTTTGTTTTTTCCCTTGTTCAAAAAACTTTTTTTTTTTTTTTTAATTTTATTTATTTATTTATTTTTTTTTTGTAAACATAAACCCGAAAAAGCACAAATGATAATAATGGGGTAGGAAAAATATTTTTTGAAAACCTTATCTTAATTTTGCTTTAAATATCCTGAATTAAGATATAAAATAAGTATCTTATACAGTATTAAAACAATTTTAGAGGGAAAACAGGTTATTTATTAACAAGTTTATTTGTTTGTTTTATTTATTTGCAAATTGTAGTGTTTTTTTTTTTTCTTATTTCAATAAAACAAAAGTTGTTTTTTTTTTTTTAATAAAACAAAAATAAAATAATGGGGTAAGAAAGCTTAAAATTCAAGAACTGACACTCTTATCTTACATTTGCACTGAATATCTTATTTTAAGAATTTTTTTTCATTTTAATTTAATTTTTTTTTTTTACTGTAAAACATGAAAAAGTCATAGCAAATATTTTATTTATTTTGCCCTATTATTATTATTATTATTATTATTATTATTATAGCAGTATACCAATATAACTAGTTTTCAGTTCAGGTTCTGATATCAAAGTGTGAAATGATAAAAAGCCACACATCACCTTGAGTTCAAATATGGCCTTATACTTGTAAAATCAAGATTAGCACAGAGAACAACGTGACCAAAAATAAAAAAAAATCCCTTACTGAAACACCCTAGGAGGAAGACTGTTCATTATTGTCACAGGACTGTGCCAGATGTGCAGGGCACAAGATTAAAGCACATCTTCCTGATAGTGATCCACAGCCTGTGTAAGCTGAGAAACCCATCTAAGTTGAAATCACTCACTCTGACAGGAGGCCAATTGCTTGGCAGGAAGTAAGAGTACAGTGAACCCTGGTGTGTCAGCCATACGGGGGCGTTTCTTAATCTAGAAGATTCTCCTGCTCTCCAAATCAGCAGAGGTTTGACAAGTTTGTTAGGGCTCTTTAAAAGGCTGTTTCCCTGGGGGTTGGTTGAGCACTCTTCATTCGGTGTTAATAAGGGTCGTACTGCTTCTTGGCTGAATTGATAGACGCGTTTGATCTCAACACAGAAAATGTTAAAGAACATCCTGTGTTCATTTGAAAGTGTTAATTTAGGGTGCATGAAAAACGAAAGCAGATAAGCCTTTTAAATCTCCATATTTGTGTGTAATGAACCAGAATAAAGAGCTGTCTAAGAGAGGAACATTGAGACAGAAGCCCACTTTCACTGGAAATGACAATGGAGGCGTCTCAATATGCGATGTCTTTTCTTGTTTGTCTTATAACAGAACAGCTATTTGCTCACTCCTGATAATGAATCATGTTAGTCCTGTATTCTACCTTTTATTATAAAAAAAAAAAAGAAATAGTTTAGCGCCTCACAATCCTTGATAGTTAGTTAGTTAGTAAGTTAGTAAATGTCCAGAAAAATGCACTGTGCAGAAAGAAATTGTCCACTCTTATACTTATCATTATATCAAAAGTACAAATTATAATCAGGTACATCACTAAGAATTTTAAATGAATAGCATTTAATTATAATATCTAACAGCATTCAATTGCCTTCATTGGTAATTTAAATAAGAAAAAAATAACACTTTTATTCAGAAAGGACGCACTCCATTGAAGACTGGCATAATGATGCTAAAAATTCAACTTTGCCATCACCGGAATAAGTTACATTTTAAAATATATTCAAATTATCAATTATTTTCAGTTGTATTGTTATTTCAAAATATTTCTGTCTTTACTGTATTTTTGTTTGAATAAATGCAGCCTTGGTGAACATAAGACTAATTAACTTAAACATTTTACTGACCCCAAACTTTTGAACTGCAGTTGAATAAACACCACAAATTTATAAGTATTATATACATTTTTAAAATGTAACTTTTTGTATATAAAATATGTAGTTTACTTTGGATGGCATAAGGTATTTGTATCATATGAGTTGATTTTTCCATATGAAATGCTTAAAATTGATGTCAGGTTTATGCATATAATTCCTTTTTTCCTAACATGTAGACTGCAAATAGTACTGTTTCAAATGATAAATGGGTCTCTGGATATTTTCCAGTGACAGCATCATGTCGTCTGATTGCTCCCACTCTGTTCTGGATGAGTGTGCTTTCAGCCTAATGTGTTGATTACTGACTCCATGGCTCGCATTAAAGAGCTTTGCTTTCCCACACAGGACACAGCGGAGCCTTTGAGAATGAATTAATCCCACATACTATATGATTCTAAATTAATGCGCACACTGTCAGAAATATGTATTTAACCATTAATACAATTTGTTTATTTAATGACTTTATTATTTAACCTAAAGTATTTGTATTAGATGTTTGATGTCTGCAATATTAGGCACATGCATGGAAAAAAAAAAAACAACCTTATAAAGTATGTGTGTGTGTGTATATATGCAGACCCTCAAGAAGGCATTGAACAAGTCACTCCTCCTGTGTCCTTTGGTTGGCGCTGTGATATAGGACAGCATGTACCACTCAATAAATCAGGATGAGGAACAGAACAGCTTGGGGTTTGTCCTTTTATTTCGAAATTGAGAGGGTGTGAAATTGCTGATTGCTTTGACCCGACCTGCTGTAAGTCTTTACCGATTGCGTAATTGGTCATTTTTATTTAATACAGTTGTTGTGCGTATAGGGAACATTATGTCCTATGGCTAAATTTATTTGCTAAAATGTTTAGAATCCAGAGAAGAAAAAAAGTGCGTTAATTATTAATATGAATGTGATTATTTTATTATATGTATTTACACTACCAGTCAAAAGTTTTTAACATTAAGATTTTTAATGTTTTTTTTTTTTTAAAGAAGTCTCTTCTGCTCACCAAACCTGCATTTATTTGATCCAAAAGTACAAAAAAAACAGTAAAATTTGGAAATATTTTTACTATTTAAAACAACTGTTTTCTATTTGAATATATTTTAATATGTAGTTTATTCCTGTGATTTCGAAGCTGAATTTTTAGCATCATTACTCACACGATCCTTCACAAATCATTCTAATATTCAGGTTTGCTGCTCAAAAAACATTTATTATTATTATGTTGACAGTATAACTTCTTTGATGAATAGAAAATTCAGAAGAACAACATTTATCTAAAAATAGAAACATTATAAATGCCTTTATCATCACTTTTGATTAATTTAAAGCATCCTTGCTAAAGAAAAGTATTCATTTCTATAACCCACCCACCCCCCAAAAAATAAATAAATAAAAATATTCTGACTCCAAGCTTTTGAATGGTATAGTGTTATAATGTTACAAAAGCCTTTTATTTCAGATATATGTTGATCTTTGGATCTTTCTATTCATCAAAGAATCCTTAAAAAAATGTACTCAACTGTTTTAAATATTGATAATAATAATAAGAAGAAATGTTTCTTGAACAGCAAATCAGCATATTAGAATGATTTCTGAAAGATCATGTGACACCGAAGATGGAGTAATGCTGCTGAAAATTTAGCTTTGATCACAAGAATGAATTACATTTAAAGTATTTTCAAATAGAAAGCAGTTATTTTAAATAGTAAAAACATTACTGCTTTTGCTGTATTTTGGATCAAATAAATGCAAGCTTGGTGAGCAGAAGAGAATTCTTTAGAAAACATTAAAAATCTTACTGTTCAAAAACTTTTGACTGGCAGTGTATATATGTCACAAATAATACATTAATATTTATTACCAAAAAGTCAAAATAAATGAAGCTACCATCATTCTAACAAAAAATGGACATCCACATATAGCATGCATGTGCATTTCTCATCTTATAAATTAGATAAAGAGTTTCTGAAAGCCACGTCTAAATGACTAATTAACTGATTAAATATATATGACGGAGCTCCAGTGCTGCTCACCATCATCCATTAAGTGCTTAAGCAGTGGTCTTGACTCCTGCTGCATGTGGTGGGCAGGAAACAACACATTCTAATGACTGGAGGACAGATGTTACTATGCTAACTAAGCATTGACTTGCTCAATATTCATCAGCCATGGTTAAAATGGTGCAACCAAGGATTCTTGGAGTACCAGAAGCGACCAGAATGATGGCATGATGAGCATTTTTGTTTGTGTAACAGCATTGTATTTTCTTTTTCTTTGTTTACAGACGCAGGAGTGTTTGTAGGCGGCTGCTCTGCATATAAATTGTGTCTTCGTGTCACAGTATGAACTCAGACTCAGAAATGTAGGCCATGCTTTAGATGATTCATGCAAGAACTCTCAGCGTGCTGCCCACAGGATCTCTCGATTCAGTAAAATAACACAAACATCTGCCCCAACAAACACATGCTGCTATATCCAGACATTCATCATCCTGTGATACAATGCATAAATATAACAGATATTCATTGTTTGTTTTCATTTTTTGAGCTTGGACTGATAGTCTAAAGATGCAGGATGTGCGTTCTCTGCGAGAACACTGCGTAAGTGTACCGGCTGAAACAGTTGGTCATGTGTATAGTGAATATCTTTTTAAGGGTTCAGACATTTATTTTCATAGTGTTATTGTTCAAAGGTTTGGGGTCAGTAAAGTTGAAATTAAATACTTAAATGATTTAAAATGAATTCATTATTTTATTCAGCAAGGATGCTTTTAATGGATCAAAAGTGACAGTAAGACTTGTCATTGTAACATAATTTTAAATAAATGCTGATAAAAAAGAGGCAGCGGCTATTTGCACTGTGTAAATAGCAATAGATACTATTTACACTGTGTAAATAGCAATTAGATGCTATTTACATTGTGAAAATACCATATTTTCTTAGCGAGAGATACTATTTGCATTAAGTGCAAATAGCTATAGATTCTATTTACACTGTTAAAATAGCAGGATTTTCTGCTATTTATAGGCCTACTAATTACAAATAGTGGCAATTATCTACACCTCAGTATTGTAGTACATTATAAAACAGTATGCAATAATTGAGTGTAAATTTTAATTTTAATTCAAATTACTAAATGGATGCCACCTTATTGGGACAATAAAGCCTTCTCTACACCTACCCTAACCCTACCAGTTACTTTATTTTACAACTTTTTTTCCTTCATTTTTAGTTAAAATAAATGCTTTTCTGATGTGATTTGAAATTTGAAAAGGGAGAAAAAAAGTTCACCAAAAGGCGGATTCGAACCCGGGTTGATCACGTCAAAATGAGTGCTACACACGTTTTACCATCTGCACCACTAAAACTGATGACCATTGACCGTCTTTTGTCATTTTGACTATCCTAATCACACGTTAGTGGGCGGAGTTAGTGTAAATAGCCTCTGCCAACAAGGCGGGCTATTTGCACTTAGTGTAAAGAGACACTCTGAAAAAAAATAAAAAAAAAATACCTTCAAGGAAACCTGAAAACAATGTCAGTTTCCACAAACATATTAAGTGCCACAACTGTTTTCAACATTAATAATAAGATTTCTAGAGCACCAAATCAGTATTTCAAAATATTTTTTGAAGGATCACGTGATACTGAAAACTCAGTTTTGCCATCACAGGAATAAATTACATTTTACAGTTTGTTAAAATAGAAAACAGTTATTTAATTTCGTATAATATTTCACAATAATACTGATAAAAATAAAATAAAATAATCAAATAAAAATCATGGCAAAAAGACTAACCCTGTAGTCTATTTTGGTCCTTAGATATGGCTGTCAGCATAAGTATATGATAATTTTTCATCTATTTTATTGTCAGCCAGACAAAAAGTATCAGTCTAACTCTGAAAAAAGAACACCTTTCTTTTAAGTGTTATTCATGTCTGGATGAATAAACTGTATTTTTGTTGAGTTTCCTAACATGATATGAGCACTGTGTCTCTGTACTATATACTAAAGCAGCAAGATGTGGGATGAACGTATGTGCAATGTGAGAGATTAGAAATAAAGAGCATAAAGGGAGAACGAGAATGAGAGTGAGGGAGAAAAACAAACCGATCGCAGAGTGGGCGACAAAATCGTTTTGTGACCCACTTTAACTGTTTGTTATCAGCTTGTGAAAAGTGATAACAGCCTCTTTTCACTGTCGATGAATGTTCATGTTTTTTAAATGCACTCTTTAGTGCTATTTCCAGGTAGCCGTTTTCTGAAAACGCTCAAAATTAGTCATTGTTAAACTGACATGAACCACACTTGACATCAAAAATCTGTTCTGAGGAGAACTATAATAGCAGAACATGCATACATGTGCGTCTTTACGCATTGTCCGATGTCACGGTGAAAACATCAGGAGCTATTAATAACAGCCTGCTGAAGGCATCACCAGACCAAAGGAATATCTCTGTTGCTATGGAGTCCAGAGTTGATGACATCACAGGGCATGCGTTAATATGAAAGAGAGTCTGCTGGTTACTGAGAAAGAGGCGATATCGTACATGTGCATTAAACACAGCTTAATGTAGGGTTTTTTAGGTTTGTGCAAATTATATCAAGTTTAGATAACCAAAGATTTGGGTAGACCATATAAACCAAAAAGCTTACCTGTCTGGTTGGATGTGCAATGTACGTGCTCAAAAGCATCTTGCTTTGGTGGAAGTGCTATCTATTAATCAAATTAATGCTTTACAACATGTCTAATTGCATGAGAGGGTCACTAATGGAAAATCTAATGCCTCTCGTCTCCCACGCTCAACAGAGAACACTGAGTGCTCAATGGATGCAACAATTAGACACACTCATGTGCCAAAGAAATTACTATCAATCAGTTTACAGTATATGATCCACCAAAAGTGCTTATATAACTCATTTTATGTGAGCCTTAAAGGGATATTTCAAATAAAAATGAGTGTTTCGTTCAGGTACATTCAGTCGAACTCTTACCCCCCCCCATGACTTCAAAATTTAGAAATGCACAAAAAAGCTGTTTATGTGTGTTTTTTGAAACCACGGTAAGGTAAATGGCATTCATTTTGTGCTAAATAAGGTGCCTGACACTGACATTGTGTACAGAGCTGGAACAACACTGATAAGACCCTTTATCTCTGCTAAATAGTAATCACAAACACACATACAGTAATATACAGAAAAAAGCAGTACAATAATGTTCTCTGTTCTCTGCAAAACATCAGTCGTTCAGCTCATTTGTGTTTGTCAGCAATGCAGCAACTGTTTCAAACTGCTACATAATCCATACCCCTTATGACGACATCACTAAATTCTCTGGCTCTTTTTTCGTCTAAAAATACAGCATAATCTTTTCATGTCTTGTTCTTCCTCCACAGGCAGTAAATCCTCATAAATATAGCACTCAGAACGTCATCCCTGACCTGAAGTTGAAGAAAGAGAGAGTTGGATCTGCACTGTGGTTTAGCTGTCTGTGAAGGTGGGGATTTGAAGATGACAAAGACGCGAAAATATTCAGGTGAGCACAAAAATAAAAGAATATTTACATGAGCACCAATGCTTCTAGCTACACATCACATTATATTAGCAATGGCCTACTATATGACTTGGCTTTAATTTTTGGACAAGCTAGAATAAATATATCAAAAGTAGTGCTGTCAAACGTTTAATCGCGATTAATCACATCCAAAATAAAAGTTTTTGTTTACGTAATATATGTACAGTGGGTACGGAAAGTATTCAGACCCCCTTAAATTTTTCACTCTGTTATATTGCAGCCATTTGCTAAAATCATTTGTTCATTTTTTTCCCTCATTAATGTACACACAGCACCCCATATTGACAGAAAAACACAGAATTGTTGACATTTTTGCAGATTTATTAAAAAAGAAAAACTGAAATATCACATGGCCCTAAGTATTCAGACCCTTTGCTGTGACACTCATATATTTAACTCAGGTGCTGTCCATTTCTTCTGATCATCCTTGAGATGGTTCTACACCTTCATTTGAGTCCAGCTGTGTTTGATTATACTGATTGGACTTGATTAGGAAAGCCACACACCTGTCTATATAAGACCTTACAGCTCACAGTGCATGTCAGAGCAAATGAGAATCATGAGGTCAAAGGAACTGCCTGAAGAGCTCAGAGACAGAATTGTGGCAAGGCACAGATCTGGCCAAGGTTACAAAAAAATTTCTGCTGCACTTAAGGTTCCTAAGAGCACAGTGGCCTCCATAATCCTTAAATGGAAGACGTTTGGGACGACCAGAACCCTTCCTAGAGCTGGCCGTCCGGCCAAACTGAGGTATCGGGGGAGAAGAGCCTTGGTGAGAGAGGTAAAGAAGAACCCAAAGATCACTGTGGCTGAGCTCCAGAGATGCAGTCGGGAGATGGGAGAAAGTTGTAGAAAGTCAACCATCACTGCAGCCCTCCACCAGTCGGGGCTTTATGGCAGAGTGGCCCGATGGAAGCCTCTCCTCAGTGCAAGACACATGAAAGCCCGCATGAAGGACTCCAAGATGGTGAGAAATAAGATTCTCTGGTCTGATGAGACCAAGATAGAACTTTTTGGCCTTAATTCTAAGCGGTATGTGTGGAGAAAACCAGGCACTGCTCATCACCTGTCCAATACAGTCCCAACAGTGAAGCATGGTGGTGGCAGCATCATGCTGTGGGGGTGTTTTTCAGCTGCAGGGACAGGACGACTGGTTGCAATCGAAGGAAAGATGAATGCGGCCAAGTACAGGGATATCCTGGACGAAAACCTTCTCCAGAGTGCTCAGGACCTCAGACTGGGCCGAAGGTTTACCTTCCAACAAGACAATGACCCTAAGCACACAGCTAAAATAACGAAGGAGTGGCTTCACAACAACTCCGTGACTGTTCTTGAATGGCCCAGCCAGAGCCCTGACTTAAACCCAATTGAGCATCTCTGGAGAGACCTAAAAATGGCTGTCCACCAACGTTTACCATCCAACCTGACAGAACTGGAGAGGATCTGCAAGGAGGAATGGCAGAGGATCCCCAAATCCAGGTGTGAAAAACTTGTTGCATCTTTCCCAAAAAGACTCATGGCTGTATTAGATCAAAAGGGTGCTTCTACTAAATACTGAGCAAAGGGTCTGAATACTTAGGACCATGTGATATTTCAGTTTTTCTTTTTTTAATAAATCTGCAAAAATGTCAACAATTCTGTGTTTTTCTGTCAATATGGGGTGCTGTGTGTACATTGAGGAAAAAAAATGAACTTAAATGATTTTAGCAAATGGCTGCAATATAACAAAGAGTGAAAAATTTAAGGGGGTCTGAATACTTTCCGTACCCACTGTATGTGTGCTGTGTTTATTACGTATATATAAATACACACATGCATGTATATATTTCAGAAAAATGTTTTTTTGTTAGATATTAAATATATTTATTTATAATATAAATTATATGAATATAAATATAGACTGTATGTGTGTGTATTTATATATTCATAATAAATATACACAGAACACACATTATGCAAACAAAACTTTTATTTTGGATGCGATTAATCGCGACTAATTGTTTGACAGCACTAATCAAAAGCGCACATTTTATATTCTAAATATTCTCACATACGTTTATTATATTATTATATAAGTTTTGCCAGTGCTTGTTAGGAGGGTCTTAAAAGCATTAAATACACTTTTTGCGGGGACAAAAATGACACATTTTAATAATAACGCGTTTTGTTTAATGGCAGAGACATTTGAAGCGCATATTTTATTTCTGGCTTTAGTTTCAATCTCCTAGAAATTTACATCCCTTTCTTGGAAAGAAAAAAAAACTGAAGTTTACTATGGATTTCCCTGTTTCAACAAAACTATGAATACTAAAAGGCTGTAGGCAATTTTCTATATCCTCCTCTACTGGCCCCCTGGCTTGTGACCTATATTCATGCCAGGTTTTCTGGATGATTCCCGAGAGTAGCTTATAATCTTCAGTGTTTCTATTTGTTCAGCTATGGATCCAGCAACTACACTTGATAGCATGCTTTTACTATAAACAGGTTAGGAAAATACCACCCTGAGTCTTATCTGAGGCAACAGGGGGCTATAATTGTCTGAAGCTTATATTAGCACACTGATTTCATTACATTTTTTCTTGGCAGTCAGTGAGCCAGTCATTATGTTAGCCAATAGCCAGACAGCTATTTGGGAATTGTTTTAGCAAACTCTCATTCAAAACTGGCTCCATTTTTCTTTGGAACACCCACTTTTTTACGATCCAGTCAGTTCCTGATGGATAAATAAAGCTTCATTGTATATTATATTCCCCATTTCACTGGGAAAGACACTTTACAAAGTGCAATGAATTGTGAATTATATTCATTACATTCCCTTTCAAGGAAATTCTGTTCACTCGGCTGCCATATTTGCAACGCCTCCGGGCAGCTCATTCAAGACCAAGTCCATTTATATCTAAATAAATGGGGGAATCCTGAAATGTCAAATATTAAATTACATATTTCAAATCGGCAACAAAATCTGAAATGATCCACCCTGTAAATGTTATTCCTTATGCTCAAATAGCATTAAAAATGTATTTTTCACTCTAGACCAGTCAATATGCATGTGCAGTCATAAGCACCAGTCTCTGATTTCTATGGGAACCGGAGCTTCTAATGGCCACTGCAGTGACACAATGACTTTACTAATCAGCGATTGGCTTTTTCATTTAGATGGCGGGACATGCTCCGCCATATTGCATGTTGCAGTTTCTCCCGTTCGTAAAAACTAAACGGTTCACTCCTATTGCTTGAGTATATAGACATCCAGAGACTCCACAAACCATTAGCTGAATTAGCTCTGCTCCGAAACCTAGTGACCTGCCTCACTTTAGCAGTCACCTTCTAAAAGTGCAATCGCATTAGTGAATTTTTGTCTAATTTCGTACCCAAAAAGGGTCCATTTTCTATTGTTAATAGTGTAGCAATGCACAGAGCATTGCTCGCACCAGTCACTTTCAAAAAAGTGGTAAATGTGACTGCATTTTAAAGGGATAGTTCACCCAAAAATTAAAATTCTGTCATTAATTACTCACCCTCATCTAGTTCCAAACCCATTCATCTTCAGAACACAAATTAAGATATTTTGATGAAATCCAAGAGCTTTCTGACCCTGCATAGACAGCAATGCAACTGAAACATTCAAGGCCCAGAAAGATAGTAAAGACATTGTTAAAATAGTCCATGTGACATCAGTGGTTCAACCGTAATATTATGAATCTACGAGAATACTTTTTGTGCGCAAAGAAAACCAAAAATAACGACTTGATTCAACGATTTCTTCTTTCGTGTCAGTCTTCGATGTGTGTTCACGACAGTAACTCGACGCTTGCGTGTGCATTCCTCTGTTTGTAAACAAGGAGCAGCGGATTTCACTCAGGAGATTTGATTTGCAATTGATTTCAGTGGAGTCTGACGTTAGCATGAGGGTAAGCTATTAGTGTGTTATTCTAATTTGCATAAAATGTTGTATTATATAACACAAAAAAACCATTAGGTAAAATAATTAATTTTCAAAAATACACTAAACTATTACTATTAACAATTTTGGTACAGAATGAAATGTATTTATATTGTGTCGGCAAATACATTTTGGGATTGCTTTCTCCACATATCATACATGTGCAGCTACTTTAGAATTTCTTTCTCAGGCCAGTGAGAAGACAGGGATGAGTAGAGGGACTACAAAAATACAACTCAGGAAGTAAATGCCTTTTATTAGCAAAATAAGGGAAATGAGTGTACAAATGTTCCCCCAGTATGGAGAACACACAGACAGAGGTGGCAGTTTTCTTTAAAATCACCCAACAGTATCACTTGCCTCAAACGTCTGTTTGCAGACATTATCATATTGTTTTTTTCTTTGTGAAATCCCGAACGCCTTGTCAGTCCCTTCGTCTCTCAATGGTGTTCCTCGGTGACGCGTAATTCTCCGAGCAGTAAGCCGTTAAAATGGCGGCCAGTGTCTGATGACAGGTGCTTGAGAGACAGATTCCAAGTCCTGCGTGCGGAGCGTCTCAGCGCCTGACAGCTGAACAGGACTCATCTCCATCTGAAGTGGCTGTTTGGTCTACTCTTGTTGCCATGGAGACCCAGAAGGTTTGGACCACCGCTCACTGTATTAACCATTAGCTTTCACTACATCGGCGTATTTTATATGTATTTATATATATGTACATACACACGCAAACAGATACACGCACACACTCTCTCTCACACACTCACATTTGATGCATATGAGGATTTGTGCTCTCAGATTAGTAACATCCAGTATGAAATTTTTTGATGTTGGAGAGATATTCAGTAGGCAAACCCAAGCAAATGGACAAAGACTGCAGAAACGCATGCAAAGGCACGAGAACCAATAAACCGGATTGAGAAGCACAATCTTCCTCTCTCCCCATAGCAACAACCGCAAAGGCAACAAAAAAAAAAAGTGTAACATTTTACAAGTAAAGGGGAACTCCTCTGATGCAAGAAAGCAAAATAAAAAGAAATCCCTCGTTTAAAAGAAACAAACTTGTGTCAGGGTGAAAAATAAACAACATGGCTGCAACGGCAACGACTATACGAACATTCGACACAGTTCATTTTTAAATGCTACGTTTTAAAATTTCCAAAGACAAAAACCATAAATAAAGCTGACAAAAGTGGCGTAATGTACAGCACTGGTCCAAGACCAATTTTCTCCATACTTGGTCTTGCAATCTTTCTCCAACAAAATGCACATCAAAACTGGCTTCAATTTCACCTAAAAGGGGAAAAACAAAAAAAAAGTTACTTAAATATGACTTATAAACAAGGCATTAAGAGTAAACTACTTATTGCAAATTTTATTTTAGTTCACACCCATTACAATTCAGTATTTAACATGATTTAAAAGTGAAGTGTGGAATTTTTTTGCACCAATTTTTGCAATAAACAAAAGCAAAAATATTCATATTTTCAACAAGTAAGGATGATGGATGACAAAACACATTATTTGAAACCTTTTATAATTTTTATTGCATGCAGAACTTACAGCCAAGCCAACTGAAGAAATAACCAAACATGCTTTCCTAGAAAGAAGCTTTGAGAATTGGTTTGTTCGGACATGAACCAGTGATAATTATTAATGGCAGGCATATTAATTTATCTTTTTGTCTAGCAAAATCTTTAGTTAAATGCTACTGTCACTGTTTTTGACTCAATTAAATGAATTAGTATAATGTTATGATTATAGATACATTACCATTCAAAACTTTGTCATTGGTAAGACTTTAAGGCTGATTTTTATTTTTTTATTTATTTATTTTTTTTTTTTCAGAATTAAGAAAATACTAAAAATTTAATTCTTTACCAGCACAATGAATCAACTATACACCTGACCTTTAAACACACATTTGTTTTGTAATGTTTATTCCATGATGGGTCCAGGGCAAGTGTGTGACTTCATCCGCAATATGAACATTGATTATTTAGCATATAAATATGCACTGTGTGGCCAGCATGCCATCATGGCACACATGACGTTTAGGAAGCTGATTCTCACCAGATACAGGCCAGCTTCTAGAAGAGTCCGCAGTCCTTCAGGTTGTTTTTGATGATGACATCGGTCACTGCGTCGAAGACAAATTGCACGTTCTTGGTGTCGGTGGCGCAGGTGAAGTGAGTGTAGATCTCCTTGGTATCTTTCCGCTTATTCAGATCTTCAAACTGACACTGAATGTAGGCAGCGGCCTCTTCATATGTATTTGACCCTGTGAGATGGACAGGAAATATTTTCAATACGAGGAAGTGATGTCACTTGTTCCTGTGACATAAAATAACCGGAAACAATGTAATGTATAAAGGAACACAGAAATTGTTTTCCAGTCATAATGATTAAAGTTGGGATTTTTGCTCTGGCCATCGACCCCTTAACACTATATATATATATATATATATATATATATATATATATATATATATATATATATATATATATATATATATATATATATATATATATATATATATTATTTTTTTTTTTTTTTTTTTTTTTTTTGTATATATAAAATACAAAAAAAACGTGGAAAAAAATTTTTCAATGTAATTTTCATAAGTTGAAATTTAGGGGTTCGGGACAGCCACCTCCCAATTGAAAGTACCCAATAAATGATGATTTTATATATATCAAGCTTACTAATATTTTAAATATTATTGTGACTTTCAACAGATAATAGAAGGATCTTAATAAACATCTAAGATTTGAATACTTGAATGCTTTTTAAATGTGTTTTTTGGTTGTGGCACAGCAGTTTGCACCAATTCTGTAGAATGGCCCGTGTGTGTGTGTGTGTGTGTGTGTTGAATAATAATTTAGAGCTTTGTCCACATTTATAACATTTTATCCAGGGTTATTGTTGTTAACTGAAACTAACCAAAAACTTTTAGTTTGAAGTTAATTAGTTAGTTGAAGTACTAATTTAGCTAAGATTACAATTTAGAAATTAATTTAAAAATATAGACATGTTAAAACAACAAATGAAAAAAAAAAAATAATAAAAATGACAAAACACAACAAAATTACTAACATTTAAATAGAAAATTACAAAAAATATTAACAAAAACTATATTAGTATATCAATATTTAGGTTTAGGATTCTAACAATATATTTATATTGTGTGTCTGTGTGTGTGTGTGTGTAAAATCCAGTATCAAATCCAGTATCGGGGTCTGACCTGCATATTCTGGGTAGCAGATGGTGAGTGGGCTCCTCTTGATTTTCTCCTCAAACAGATCTTTCTTATTGAGGAACAGGATGATAGATGTGTCCGTGAACCACTTGTTGTTGCAGATGCTGTCAAACAGCTTCATGCTCTCATGCATTCGGTTCTACAGAAAAAGAAATTGGTTGAAGGAACATAAGAAATAAGGACTAAGTGAACTAGAAAGTGGGTGTCGATAGAGCATCTTGGCTTAGAAGCATCTTTAAACACCATATTATATTACACAATAACATACACGGTCTACTCAGCGATCATTTAATGACTGCATGCCGAGCTTTGTATCGAGTTGCCTTTCAACACAGCTCAAAAGCTTGATTTATGGAATATAGACTGGGGGTGGAGATGTGCTTTAGCCCTCTGCCATTTACCATTAAATCAATCAATACATGTTTGCGAACCCTTAATAAAGTAGGGCTCAAACTAAATCAATGTGACATTGACATGGATTATATGATAAATGCAGGAATTGGTTTTCTCGTCAGGCTTAGTTTACCCCTCATTCATCCAATACAGATTCACATTTTCTATATACACTGTAATTCTGTAATTATGTATTTTTTTTTTTTTTTTTAAATAACAGTATTTTCGTACCATCTCTTCATCTTCGGCCAGCACCAGGTCATAATCGCTCAGTGCCACGCAGAAGATGATGGCAGTTACACCTTCAAAACAGTGGATCCATTTTTTCCTCTCTGACCTTTGACCCCCAACATCAAACATCCTGAAATACATGACATTTTAAAATGGTTATCAAGTTTCTGTTACTCAATTTGAAACTAGTGAGCTCAGCTACCTTACTAAATTATTAAGGGGGCATAGTAGCGGAAATGAAACCACAGAAATGATTGATGTGGTACTCTCTACATAGACTGCAATTCTGTGTGCCCCCCTAAAAATAGTGTAGACTCAACTCACAATTGCTTTTAATAGAGTTTGGTGTTAGCATGTTGCGAAGCTACTGCTGTGATGCTCTAATAAGCATACAAATACAGAGCATGCACACGGATATTGAGTTGGACAATGGTTTTCAACTCTGAGAGATCTATAGCTAAAAATGGGCAAAGAAACTGACGATATGTACTTCCTCTTCCTGTCTGAATCAGAGTGCAAACCAGTTTGAGAGTGACACTTCTCTGTTTGTCTCTCTCTGCTTCTCTTTTCTATCACTCTTGCATACGATTACAGTTGCACAGTATTTGCACAGTCTACCAAGATTTGACAACAAAACTCAAAACTAAACAAAATATTATGAAGTACTTCTTAATTGTTCAATCTGTGGATATGCAAATGCATCATGTATACTATGCATACTTGATTGTGGGGTCATATTTACCATATATATATAAGAAAAAATAATAAATAGATTTTTGAACCATTAAAGGAATAGTTCACCCCAAAAAGTCGTCATTTACTCAACCCCATGTCGTTCCAAACCTGTATGAGTTTCTTTCCTATGTTGAACACAAAAGAAGATATTCTGAAGAACTGTGAAGAACCAAACTGTTGTTGTTCCCCATTGACTTCCATGTTAGGGAAAGAAATACTATGGAAGTCAATGGAGACCATCAACTGTCTGATTACCAGCGTTCTTCAAAATATCTTCTCTTATGTTCAACATAAAACAGGTTTGGAACGACATAAATAATGACAAGATTTTCATTTTTGGGTGAACTATTCCTTTAAGATTTTTGTATTAGACTTTCAATGAGAATTAAACATATTTTTCCTCAATTTTCCATTACTGTAATATTTTTTTAATCTTTTTTTTTTTTACAATCAACATAAATTCAGTACAACAAATACTGCCATAATGTATAATTGTACAATTACATTCTACAAATGCAAATCTCAATTTATATATTTGTAAGTATATAAAATATTGTGCAGTATATATTTAATAGTAATATTTTCTCACTTTAATAATAACAAGATTTTATTGCATTATTGTAAGCTATTGAGAATTGGCGAACAAAAAGTGTCTTAAAGAAATGGGCTTGAATTTTGTTCAAAATATAATTTCTTTTTCTTGTGACTTTGGGTTGAAATAAGATTAGCCAAGAATATATTTTTGGCAGTTTTGGAATAAAGCAACCTGAAGTGCTCACTTGAAGTGGAGGTCTTTGAAAGTGAAGTGTGTTTCGACAATGCCTGTGGTTTTGACTCGGGTCCTCAGCACATCCTGTTGAGTGGGTATGTAGGTGGTCTGCGATATTCTGTCTAGATCATTCAGGTAGCTGTGGAGATGTAACAGGAAGGAAGGGGTTAGTTCAAATGAAATGAAGTTTGTGGTTTAAGTAAATCTCTTGGCCCAAAAGTCTCAGGGTTTCTCACGAGATGGGAACAGGGGTAGATGATCCCCTGCTAAAACAGATTTATACACACACACACACACACACACACACACACACACACATAAGGCCGCTCAAACAATTGCACAACAGTCAGCAGGGCCGTTTCCTGAAAAACAAACAATGTGCCGTAACATCTGCCAACTGCCCACTTCATATGATGTTCACGCTCCTGACTAAAATGGTGTGACAGAGGCCACAGTTTAGCTCGTGATTTGGTAATGCTTAGTAACGGCGTAAACAAAAGCAAAACCCCATTACGCATTCACAAATATACAAATGAGACATCTACCACACACACACAAATTTACATAGAAGCTCTGTTCTACAACCTAGCAAGCTACTCACTTATACCCACGGTCATGTTTCTGATGCAAACACCTTTCTAAAAGGAAACCTTATAAGGCACTTCATTTTAGATGAATTTTAAAACACATTCAAATGTATTTGTAAAAGAGAAGGCAATCCCAGACCCCACCCACCCAAAAAAAAAATGTAGAGAGAACAGAACAGCAAAGATAAGATATTTTCAATACTGAAAAGTGCCATTCAATACTGGAAAATACAGATAATACCATAGTTGAAACTGTAAATCTTTTTGTAGGATTAGGGATGTGCTTTATAAGCACTAATAAACAGCCAATATCTTAATGATAGGCATGCTAATAAGCAACTAGTTCATAACGAGAATTGGTCACTATACTAAAGTGTTACCCAATTATTAAATATTACTTTCGTGATATGCTTTTGCCTTTGATCAATGAAGTTAGACATAATACTAAAATAATAAAAAATCAATATTCATAATCAATTTTTTTGTTTATCAGAGTTATTCCAATACTGATGCTAATAATAATGGTAACACTTTAGTATAGGGACCAATTCTCACTATTAACTAGATGCTTATTAGCATGCTTATAATTAACATGTTGGCTGCTTATTAGTAATTAAACACACATTCTGCATGATCATATTCTACATCCCTAATCCTAAACTTAACAACTACCTTACTAGCTATTAATAAGCAGCAAATTAGTAAATTGAGGCAAAAGTTGTAGTTAATGGTTTGTTAATCGCGAGAATTGGATTTTAAAATAAAGTGACAATAATAATAATAATAATAATAATAATAATAATAATAAATATTATTTTACATAATCTGTTGATCATTTTGCCTAGTTATTGTATTTAAATTATTAAAGAGAACCTCCCAATAAAACGACTTGCCTATAGATGCCTGAGATTCTGTATAGGCTTAAGCCTTCCTGCCACCCTGCGTAGGACAAGTGTTTAGAACATGAATGAATGGAAAAAGAAATAATAAAAAATTGGTTCTACATATAAGTATTTGTCCCACAAAACAATATGGAACTTTTCAAATCAGATGCTTGTGAAGTTCTATTCGGTGTACTCACACTAGGCAATATGAAGCATGTTTGTTTGACTATTGTGGTCGCTCCATACCATACTGTTTGGGTTGAACTCAGAACATATATAGTGTGAGCACTAACCACAGATCTTGAAAGTCTTTCTGCACGACATAAGCGATAGATTAATTAACATATTACGCATGTGAGAGGACCATGTGTCACAGCACCCCAAACCACTCAAAATAATAAGCCACAAAGTTACCATTACAACAGACTCCATTGTGCTGAGCGAGAATGCATTTCTTCCTGTTTTTTTGCACTTGCATCGTAATGACGTAAGCATGCTCAGGCCTGTTAAAGTGCGACGTGAGTGTGGGGCAGTGGGGAGGGGGACATTCATGCTTAGCCACGGTGCAAGTCAACTGTGTCTAATAGACAGTAGATGGTTACTCAAACACACACACAGTTGTACGAGAAAAGCAATGGCATTACTATTTGATTGAGAAACAGAAATGTTTCAGTACACTACATAATTGATATCTGTAATTGCTATCTTTAAGTCCTTTATCTTTAGCAACGGTCTGATGCAACATGAAACTTTAACATGCACCCACACATATTTGCATGCTTCAACTGTAGCATGTGACACTTTCTTCTGTGTATTTTTCTCACATGAAATCAACATCGTAAACGTGGCTAGTGTCGGACAGGCGGGTTTTCCGAGTCGAGGGTAACGGCATGTTCTAGTAAGCAGGAAGCTACAGCGGGGCAAATATTGACAAGCTCATTCAAGGCTCAAACAGTGAGAATCTGGATACGGTAAGACAGGAGATTTCAGTGTACCGGATAAAGCTATTTGAACTTGCTGTTTTGGCAGTGGCTGTTGTTCAGTGAATCAGAAAAGCAGAAGGGGAGGGAACTAGAAAACAGAAGGGGAAATGAACAGTTGAGCACCCAAAAAGGTGAACGGGCTGAGAGAGATAGGAAGGGAGGATGGTATGTGAGGTAGATAGATAAAGAAATATAAATAAAGAATTGCTGTGGAGGACAAAAACAAAAAGTTATGAGGTGATTCATCTACGAAACTTGAAACAGCTTTGCAGAGAGCAAAACAATGTGTGACGTGATAGAAAACACAGCTAACGAGGACTTCAAGTCATGATATGTTACATATTTGATGTATAATAGGTAGCTATGTTGAGCTGAATTTTGGACCAATGAGATTTCAATGTGGGTGGAGCAATTAAAATAGAGTGCAACGTTGCTTGACCGCTTTTCAGCTGCCTTGGTTCTAGAAGGTTTTTTTTTTGTTGTTTTTTTTTTTCTATTGGGATTTTTAAAAAGTATTTGTTAAAGAATTATAGGCTATGAACCAAATCAACCAGCTATGAGGTGAATCACAATATTACAAAAAAATCTGACAAAAGGCACAAGACTGTGTACTTAACTTCAGTGAAGGAAAGAGCTACAGTCCCATTGTTAAAGATGTAATTGAATTAAAACAAAATATAAAACCATTACTGATTTTATATAAACACTTTATACAACTTTATATATAGAAACACTATAAACTGTACACTTATATACGTTTAGTAAATAAGCATTATCTTAAAAATAGTGTCTGTTCCAAATTCTTAGAGAAATGTGCCCTATGTATTCATTTCGGTTTCATATTGTTTTGAAGAATTTTTATTTTCAAAAAGTAAATTTAATGACCGTATCAATGAGTACATTTCAATTTAATGACAAAAAGAAACAAAAAAACAAAACAAAAAAAAATGTTGTTTTTATTGTTTGTTGCGATTCTGAGATTTCTTTGCAGAATCATGAGTAGTACGGTTTTTCACCAGGAATTCCACTATTAAACATGATTATACAAAAACAAAGTTTAAATAATGCAGACTGACAGCTTCAACAGAAGCATATACCATCGACTGACAACCTTTGAAATCACAACAGGTCTCACTGTGGTTTATAAGTTAACATAAAATAAATAAATTCCCCTGTGGAGAAAACGAATGGGATTTTTACTTCTAGAACCTGACTGTTGCATTCTATAGAAACCAAACAACTGACAAAATATATGAAAAATGTCTTGTATGTCACCTTGGACAAAAAAAAAAAATCAGAGGAAATCTCCAACTAGAAGGTTTTTCAATTGTTTCATTTAAGTCCCAACTTTGTGTCAGAATATCCACCTTAAATCTGTTAGAAGACGTAAAAACTAGGGATGCACCGAAATGAAAATTCTTGGCCGAAACCGAAAACAGAAAAAGAGGAAACCAAGGCCGAAAACCGAAACACCGAAAGAAATTATGCCAATTATTAGTACCATTGTATTTATGGCTATGACTGTGTACTAACTTTACTAAAATCAAGGCATTGCAATTGCATAAATTAATATTAAAGTTTCAAAGAATAAATCAATTACAAATTATGCAAATATTTATTTAGCACATTGCAACAATGCACAGTATAAAATAAAATTCAAACTAAAATGTTTAACTTGACCCCACTCGTGTACATTAAATAATAATGTACAGGCCTACTGGCGGAGTGGGCATGCTTGGAGGCGTTTTCCTTTTCTGTGCCGCGTTCCGCTCATATTCAGCGTAGCGATCGGAATGTTTGGATTTCAGGTGATAAATTAAACCCGACGTGGAGAAAGTCTTTGCAGATGCACCCCCTCTTGAAATTTCGGCATTACATGTTTTGCAAATCGCTGTCCGTGGGTCTTTCTCAGATATACTGAAATACGTCCACACCGCAGACATGTTTCTTCAGACAAGCACGTGCAGGTCGCGGTTTTTGTTTGCGTCATCACAACATTTCGGCCGTATTGTTTTGGTGATAAAAGTCTTTCGGCCGAAAACCGAAAATGCACTTTTGGGCCATTTTCGGCGGCCGAATATTCGGTGCATCCCTAGTAAAAACCGATACAAATGAGACAACCGTCGACATACTGTAAGTGTTAAATGCATATAATGTAATGTTATATTTGGATAGTATAGCTCATAATTTGGTTTTGAAAGAATGTGTTTAGAAAAGTTGAGATCGTATTGAGATATCCAACTTCTGATTGTAGGCTTTGGTGTGTTGGTGTGTGAGACATTCAGAAACTCTAGAAGAGACACAGATTACTAGGCTCATTATCATAGATGCTGAAGTTTCAGTTTGCTCTCCAATTGAAATATTAAAGAGATCTCGGTTATGATTTTTATTTTCCTGTGGGGTGATTCATCGCTTAGTACTTTATCGCTTCACACTTGATTAGAATGTGGTGTAAGGTGAAGCAGATGACATAGGCAAGAGACAGGAAAGCAGAATGGGGGCTTAAATGGGTAGAGGAAGACAAAGATACCCACTATGCTGCAGAATCATTGAGCTGGTACTCTCTGGATCGACTGAAACAGGCCTGCACTCCTCCGTCCTTCCACAAACGCTTTATCACTCCAGCCAGCTCGGCTGTCATGAAACCCTCTTCAGCACTGCCCGCCAACACAAACAACTGCCTCGCGTCATCCTGAGAAACAAAAAGAGAACAGCAGGTTTCAATTCTTCCATGCATTCAATTATCATTTGCTGTTTCCATCCACCTATTTTTATGTGCATTTTGGAATATCGCATAAAAAAAAACACTGGATGGAAACGCCAAGATGCGCATAAATTCTAAAAATGCTTATAAAAAAAACTTATGCGCACAATTGAGTAGGATAAACTTTTTATCCGACAAGAAAAAATGTGCATAAACTGCAATGGAAACACTTTTACCGAATAAATTCCACCATGCGCATCAAAAAAGTCATGTGACATTGCGCGATGAGACGGGATAACTTGACTAACCAGCGGACCGATTTCGAACCGACGGATGGAAATGTTGCTTTATTCGCAAATGTTTTATGCGATATTCCAGTTTTGTGCATAAGTTAAATTCACATCTTTAGACGGAAACTTGGCTATTGTCTTGTTTTATTTATTTCTCAAGTGCATTTCAGTCATTGCACATTTGAATCAAATTTTTCATCAATTGCATTTTCCGGACTAAACATTCACCATCAAAGATGACTCATTTCATTGAATTTCCAGCCACCATATGGAACGTTACAGTTTCTCCCATTCATTCACATTCTTATAGTGTCTGTGAATCTACATAAGTGGGCTGTAGGCGACATGAACCACACCAGACCACCAATCCTGTGACTCACCGCTCGTGCTGCGTCTCCGAAATCGATCTTGAGTCGCCCCATGGCACGAATGATGGCGATGATAGACTGAATAGTGTTGCTGTAGACAACAGCTTTGTACTGTTTACACTCCTCCTCTGAGTAGCCTGCCTCATGGATGATTCTATATAAAGAGTTATGAGTAACCAATAAATGATATTCAGCTTAAAACTAAAGCGTAATTAGAGTAGAAAATGAAAACAAGTCACTTACTTCATTTGTTTAACTATTGTACTCTTCCCAGACTCCCCAGCACCTGTTAAAGAGCAGTTGCGCAAGAGTTAGCTTATCTGTCTACAAACAATACAAGCAGCGCAAGTGTCTAGACATAATGAATTTCAAGAACAACAATGTCTGAGTTAATGTATGAGCCCCACAAGACAGAAAATGAAAATGGAAATTAAAAAAAGAGAGATTCAAAAGCCTTTGAAAGTTTCAGTTTGGTGCTTTGTTTCTGAGAAGCCCCAGTGTAAATTTTTAAAACCCTATAGATGTCACGTACGCTGGAGCCAGGAACGAGGAGACACGGAGAATTCACAAACTGGGAGTCTTTAATCCATATAGGGAACATAGAACATAAGAAGACATTCATCTAGGGAACATAGAGCCTAAGACGACATTTAAGACATTTAAAGACCGAACAAACACTAACTGAAAGGACTGGGGCTTTTAAAGACAGGACAATCAAAAGAACTAAGGAGACACACCTGGAGCAAATTAACACAATCAGACTGGGGAAAAACTGGGTCACAGGGAACACATGGGGAGCAAAAACCACAACAAAACAGTCCAGGGGCGTGACATTACTCCCCCCTCCCGGAAGGTGCGTCCTCGCACCGTGGAACAACAGAAGGGGGGGGGAACGGGTGGGAACAATGGCGGCGGCTCAGGAGGAGGACGGACAACCGGGAGGGGGCCGGCAGACAGAGACCAGGGAGGCGACGAAGGAGGGAGGAGCCAGGGAGGAGACAGGAGGGACTCGGAGCAGGAGGAGCCTGGCAGGACCCAGGCCACAGCCATGATGATGGCCCATGGTGGAGCCGACGGAGGGAGGAGCCATGGAGGAGGAATGGCCACCGACTCCAGGGGGCCGACCAACGGAGGCGGAGCAGGTGGAGGAGGAGCCCGAGGTGGAGACGGAGAGCCGACGAGCCAGGGTGACGCCGAGGATCCGGGGGGCCAGGGTGGAGCCGAGAGCTCTGGCGACCGAGGCAGAGGCGGAGCTCCGGAGATCCGCGGCGGAGCCAGAGCGACTGAGGACCAAGGTGGAGCTGGAGGGAGGAAGGAGCCCAACGGAGCCGGTGGGACGGAGTGACGAGGTGCAGCCAGAGGATAGGAGTCCCGAGGCGATGGCGGGTCGACGCCCGACCAAGGCGGAGCCGGAGGGACGAGGGAGCCTGGTGGAGCTGGTGGATCGATGGATGACGGTGGAGGCGAGGGAGCTAGGAGCCGAGGTGGAGCCGCTGGGTCTACGGGCCGAGGTGGAGTCTGGGCCTCGGAGGCTGGAGGTGGAGGTGAGGGATTCTCCAGCCACGGCGATGGAGGATGGCAGACCCGCGGAGCTCGCACCGCATTGATGGAGGGCTGAGGGCGAGCAGAGGGGCTGCCAGACGACAGCGGTGGAGGAGGCAGGAGCGGGTGGGAGGGTGGGCATTTGAGATCCTCCGGGCTTCCAGGGGTTAACTCAGGAATGGGAGCCGACACTGTGGGGCGCTCTGGAGGCGCGGGTTCTGGAGGACGCTTTCGGGAAGCGGGCACAGGGGGGCGCTCGGGAGGAGCGGAGCTGGTTGGAACCAGCGGAGACGGAGAGAGGATAGGGGAAGCGTCGACCTCCAGATCATGTTCCCAGTCTAACAGATCCCCTTCAAAGTTTAGCAGCCCCAGATGTGTCATCAGCTCACCCTCAGCCGCGGTGCAGGGGGCGGAGCTCCACTCCGCGCTCACACCGTCCACGGCTGGCTCCCACGTGATCAGCTCTCGCACCTGATCTGACGTGTTGGGCTCAACTTCCGGGACGATCTTCCGCTCAGTCGCTCGGCTTGGCGCTGGCTCGTGGATCGTAGCGGGAAATGGCTCTCCGTCATCGGTGGGCTCGGGCTGGTGCTCCGCACTGCGGGGAGTTGGTGGGCTGGGCTCTGGGTCAGGAGTGGCACTGGCGAGATCCCCCTCGGCACAGACGGTGAACGGGGATCCGTGCCTCGCCAGTGTCCACTCCACGAAGGCGGCGAAATCCTCTCGAGGACCATCCTCGGACGACAGCGCTCTGCACGCGGTGTTCAAGCTAGCGTTATAGAATGTGCAGAGCGCGCCGTCCGGGTAGCTGGTGGCGTTAGCTAACAACAGGAAAAGTCGTGTATGGTCCTCGAGAGATCGGTCCTCTTGCTCCAGCAGGAGGAGGAGGAATTCGGGCCGGACGTAGGGATCCATGGGGCAACACAACGGAAACAAAAACACTGATTGAAAACGGAAAACAAAACGGAGGTTAGACACACGGAGGTAACTGTTTTGGTCGGTCTTTCTGTCACGTACGCTGGAGCCAGGAACGAGGAGACACGGAGAATTCACAAACTGGGAGTCTTTAATCCATATAGGGAACATAGAACATAAGAAGACATTCATCTAGGGAACATAGAGCCTAAGACGACATTTAAGACATTTAAAGACCGAACAAACACTAACTGAAAGGACTGGGGCTTTTAAAGACAGGACAATCAAAAGAACTAAGGAGACACACCTGGAGCAAATTAACACAATCAGACTGGGGAAAAACTGGGTCACAGGGAACACATGGGGAGCAAAAACCACAACAAAACAGTCCAGGGGCGTGACAATAGAGCGATGTAGACAAGATCCTGAAAATACAAGATCTAAGACACTGAACATTGTTGTACATAGTCGTTCTAACGCTTTCATTATTGCCTATGAATATTTCATTAACTTCTCAGAGTGGTGGTTGAAGGAATAGTTCATCCAAAAATTAAAATTCTCCCACATTTACTCCTTCATGTCATTCCGAACCATATGGCTTTCTATCTTCCATGAAGTAGTTTTTAAAGAATGTTTATGGAGTCAAACAGTCGCAGTCTACTTTCATTGTATGGAAAAGAGCAGCGTGAACATTGTGCTAAACATCTCCATTTATGAAGAAAGAAGGCCATACGGCTTGGCATAAGGGTGAAAAAATAAAATGCTGAGTAGATAAAATCATTAGACCACACCTACTGGTCCAGTCCCTTGTATGTTTATAAATGTGCACTGCTGGTAAACTCTGTCAGCTCCTACGGCTGCATTGATTGGTTCAATAATGGCTCCACTTATAGAATTCAATTTAACCAACCAGCTTATCTACTGGGATATCTTTCCCTAGCACTGACACAGAAAACTCCACTGCTATGTGTGTGCTGTCTTGATCTGAACAGAAAAGCCCTACAGAGTTAAATGCACTTGTCAAACAGACTTTGTGTTCTTTAGCTCTTAAAAAATAAAGGTTTCAAAAGAGTGTTTTTGCTTTGTCACAAAAGAGTAACCATTTTGTGTTTCTCGAATTTTGAGTGAACAGTTCTTAAAAGAACCATTTTTTGTTTGTGAAGAACATCTAGTGTGAAGTTAAAGGTTCTTCATGCAACCATAGATGCCAATAAAGAACCTTTATTTTTAAGAATGTATTTCTGTAAATATCTTCAATTGCATTTTGGGACGGGGCAATCTGTTTGTTCGACCAATGGCTGATGGGAAATGTGTTCTTTGGTACAAAAATCTGATATTTCAGTTGTCAAAATTGAATTTTAATGGTTGGTCTACCCTTTTAAGCAGATTAAATTCACCACACCACATTCCTTTCTGATCTTGCTTGTATTATGCAAACGTTACCAAGTTTAAATGGTCATGGTACTTTCAATAGAGTGTGTACTGCTCTTTGCCAAAGGCTTAGAGCCTGATCAAAGACCAGCATCTGATAAGCTTATTATGGGTTACAATGGAAACCATAAGTAAGTGGATGGTGACCGATCAACTTCTAAGGGCTCAAGAGTGTGGAAAAATAGTTCGGCCATTTCAGCCCAATAGAATCAAATAATAGACCATCACTTTGTGGACAGTAATTGTTCTAGTACAACACAATACACAAAGATAGCCTATATTAAATTAATTTACATATTGCTGAATACAGGGGTTAAAATATTGAAAATAATCAAATAAAATTGTGATGCTGTATGCTGAACTACTCAGTAAAATTTTATTCTCAGTAGAATTTCATTCTTTTAATCAGACACTTCTTCAGTATGATATGATTTTTTTTGGACACACACAAAATATTTATACTGTAGTATTTACATTTTTAATTTTGTTTCATGTTTTCACTTTTCACTTTAATTTTATCTAGTTATGTACTTCTTGTCCTTTTAATTGTCTAATATTTAATATTAATTTGTAAATAATTCTATATAGCTTTAATTAATTTTCATTTCAGTTTAAGTTTTAATACATCAACTTAAAATTATGTCAGTTCAGCCAAGAAAACATTTGATATTTTATCGGAGTTCAGTTTTATTTCAATTACTGAATTTTTTTTTTTTTTAATAGTTTTATTGTTAGTATACTGTAACAATTCAATAATTCAATTCACTGAATGTATCTTTGCATAAATTAATAGATTTAAAAAAAAATGAGGGTTAAAACACACCCTTGTGTGTTTTGCTCCCTGTTATCTGTGTGTAAAATCAGCTCCTGCCATGGAAAACAAAACAGACATTTAATTTCAATCCAACCATTTTTAAAAGCTGAAACATTATTACACCTGTAACGGAAGAATTCCGACAGGCTGTGACGGAACATTAAACCACTGAATCGGAAAATAGAGGTGTATGTTTTTATAAAAAGAAACTGTATTATGAGCAGTGCTGGAAACAGCCCTCCAGGGCTAAAACAACCTGGGAGAGATCTTAATAAAGCAACGGTCAAACACGGAAACGTGCCACTAGAGGAACAAGGTGCGAGCCAGTTTCTATTCGCGAAAATTAACTGTGGAGGAGCTGTGGGCCGTGGCACAATTACACTCATCTAGCTTTTGTCCATTTGACACATGTGATCATGCACACAAACGCATGCATCTGCACATGCGCATGATCGAGTCCGAACTCTCAACACACTGCCATAGCAACCGGCCCTGTTTCTGAGGACATGCTGCCAAAGAGGGCTCCGATACCTGATGGGCGCGTGCCAGCGAAAAGCAGCTCTGCAGTGTATTGCTCATATGCATGCGTTTCCAGTAATGCATGATAATCCCTGTTTGTCATAGTAACTTGCTCTTGGCTTCCTGCTGATTATGCACATAAAGTGTGTGTCATTTCATTGTGGCAGATAAACCTCTTCTGTTTGATCGTCGTTTCAGGCGGCCCATGTTGTACGGTCAAGGGTCTGAATGTGTTTAAATTGTTAGAACTGTAATGATTTGTTGACATAAAACCATCTAGTATGAAATTATAAAAAAAAGGTGTACATTTAACTCCATAAATTCATAATTTACTTATAGTAGAAGATTTTAGCTGTGCGTTATGACAACATTAAGATTCCAAATGGGAGGACGCATCAGAAAAGCTTCACTTGGTTTGTCATTTATCTGCATGGTACTAAAAAATGACTACAGTAACAAAATGAGAAAATGTCAACATTAGCAAATATCAACCGATTAATCTGCCTGGCTGATAATTCATTGCTTCCTTTGGTGGACTAAGCGAACACCCACCATGACACACTTGAACACCTTGTAAACTTACAAATTCTGTAAAAGTTGTTGGGACACTGTGTGCAAACCTACTGAGGCGTGATAAACAAATGTCAACAAATGCTGGAATTGCCTTGGATGAATCGTTTCCTCCTTTGGTGTGTCTCAGAGAAATTTTTAGGTTATATTTCACGCCAAAATTAAAGAAACAAAATAAGAAATTATTTTGCATTAAAAAAATGACACGCTTTGCTTTACAGCTGCCAATTTAAAAAATTGTGATTTGCCAGTGTATAAAATAAAGTAACGATTCATTTTGGTCACAATTCATTTTAAGGTCCAGTTCACACTATTAACAAACCATTAACTACAACTTTTGCCTCAAAAAAACTCCTAATTTGCTGCTTATTAATAGTTAGTAAGGTAATTAAGTTTAGGTATTAGGGAGGATTAGGGGTGTAGAATATGGTCATGTAGAATATCTGCTTTATAAATACTAATAAACAGCCAATATGTTAATAATAGGCATGCTTAGACATTTGCGTTAATTCAGTTTATGTAATTGTATGTAAATTTATTGCAAATAAAAATATGTGCAGGTAATGATTAAGACTGGATTTCATGGTTTTATTTAGAACAACAACAAAGGAACTGTAAAACCTGCAAAACACACCTTGTTATGCTTGTTTGCCACCTTTTGTTTGAAGAAAAGTATCATCTTTTCTCCTCTTTCTTTATTGTGCATACACTGCATTTAACCTCAGTCATCATTAAAGTACATCTGTTCTTTTCAGGTCCTATGTGATTATGTAAGCCACTCAGTGTTAAGATAAATCACGAGTATTTTTCCTTTGATTATTCTACTAATCAAATATTTTATGAATAGCATATCTTACTAACTGATAACAGTGTGGGCCTCAAGTTTGCCACGCTTCACAAACGCCATATTCTATCCACAAACTTTCCTTAAATAAAATTCTATTTAATCATCGTCATGTTTTTCCAAACCTGTATAAATGTCTTCTGTTGAACACAAAAAAAGATATTGTGAAGAATGCTGGTAACCAAACAGTTGCTGGTGTTTTTCCATACTATGGAAATCAATGGCTACCAGCAACTGTTTAGTTACCAGCATTCTTCACAATATCTTCTTTTGTGTGCATCAGAAGAAAGAATCTCATACAGGTTTGGAAAAACTAGAGGGTGAGTAAATGATGACAGAATATTAATTTTAAGGGGGGAACCGCTGACATAATGACTACTACTTTCTGGACCTCCGAGGATCCCTCTCCCCATTTTTGTAGTTAGCAATCAATAACAGACTTGCATCACTGCCCTATCTGTGAAACACAACTCCAAACTGTCCCAACACACTGACACCATGTGACAACTCTAATGCAATGCTTTGTCACACTGCCCAGTCTTATTAGATTACAGCAAACACACGCTCCGTATTACATTACACACTTCAAGCCCTTCTAATGAACCTTACATGCAGATACATTTTCACATCTTATTTTTGCAAGTGAGATCTGTTAGCATTTCAAGCCAGAATTTTCACTGGCAATTTTGTAAAGATGACCTGTGTAGTGAAACAGAATTCCAAAAATGAACAAGACTTTTTTTTTTTTTCTTTTTTTTTTACATTTTGGGTAAGTTGATTGAACTGTCACTTGCCCTATTGGGTCAGCGCTATCCTTTTTTTTAAATTGTTTATATGCATCTTTATGTATTGCAAACTTCGATTTTTTTCGATTTTCGTGAAGATTTTCTTGGTTGCAGATTGTGCCTGTCAATTTTGAAACTAGTCAGCTAGGTAAAATTATGGTAACACTTTAGAATAGGTAACAATTTTCACTATTAACTAGTTGCTTATTAGCATGCCTTTAATTAACATATTAGCTGTTTATTAGTACTTATAAAGCAAATATTCTGCATGACTACATTCTACATCCCTAATCCTACCCAATACTTAAACTTAACAACTACCTTACTAATTATTAATAAGCAGGAAATTACGAGTTTGAGGCAAAAGTTATAGTTAATGATTTGTTAATAACGAGAATTGGACCTTAAAATAAAGTGACCCAAATTATTTAACTGGCCGGCACAATTGAGGTTTCATTGAAATTGCAAAAATTGTCACAATCTTAGTAGCATCAGTTAAAATTTTGACATTATATGGAATGTTTATAAATGTATGATCTTGGATTTTCTAATAAATTTATAACTGTATATTTTTAGTTTAGTATTGATTATTGTTATTGATCAAATTTTATTCGAATTTATTGAATTTAGTTATTGATTGTTGTTTTTTGTAAAGAACTTGCCATTTGATGGACAATAATGTGAAAAATGTATATTAATGCAATTTTAAAATACTTGATGTTAAAATTATACGTTTCAAATTGGTTTATGTAAACACAGAATTATACATTTTATATAAAATTCTTAATTTTAGCATTTGTGAAAACACTTGCAGGCCAATTGAACAAAATTCTGACCAGCACCTCGTCTACTATTGGTTGAAAAACAGATAGCTCCACCCCAAACTCACACCATTGGTTAAATCATAAGTTTACAGCTTAAACAAAAAGAGCGATATTTAGAAAGCACCACAGAGCCATGGTGTTTACATTCTTTACAAGTCAACCTACAAACAGCTGACTTGGATAAAATAATAATAATAATTAAATGGGGGGAAAAAAACGACACTTCTCCTTTAAATCCCAAAGTACACTCTACTGTAGCTACTCTATTACTTTCGGTAACAGCTCAATGTAAACATTTGACCTGGCAGGGACATAGATGAGCAGACACCTGTAATTGGAGAGACTCCTTCAGAAGGAAGAGAACAGCAATAAAGAGGACACATTATTTTAATTATGTCTCACCACAGAGACCTGTAGCCCAGAGGGACTTATCAATGTACCCACCCAGGGGAACGACAGCAAGAAAGACACAGCCACGCAGACGCATACACAAGCATTTCTGAGACAAAGAGTTTCTGACCCGAGATGAACAGTTTGTTTTTTTTAGAGCCCCAATAAAATCATGACGCGCGCACTAATTTGAGCACGTAAACACCTAATGAGGATTAACAATCTCATTTGGTATTCCCAAAACATCTTCTATTGAATTCACATCTCACAAAACACACTTACTCATCAAACAGTTGACGCTCACATGAATTCTTTGGCTTTTTAATTTAGAAACTTGTTAATTCTCTTTCGCAGAGTTTGGGTTAACCTTAAAGTCAAAATGTGATGGCTTTCTGAGTTGAACTGGATTTTCAAAGAGAAAAAAGTGATTTTACAAAGACTGAATTACAGTAGCTTAGAATGCCTAAATGGGATGTAAATCAATTAAAACTTTTGACATAATTAATCACAGTTCTCTGTAATTAATCATGTTAGGTGCAATCAATTGCACCTAACAGAAAAACTTGTAATAATAAATAGTGTATATTTACACGCTGACTCCCAAAATAAAGGAAGCATGTTTGATAATATACTTATTTTTAATATACTTTTGATAAGATAAGTATTGTCAAGGCCAGTATCACAGGTAGGGATGCCAATTAATTAAATTGGAAATTAATAGATTTTTTTTTTAATTCTTTGTAAACAATACGTTTTTATTCTTAAAAAATGTATTAATCACAATTTATTTCCAAGTTCTAAGAATAAAATGAGTACAGTCATTTAACTTTTTATATTTGAAAGTCATGTTTTTTGTTTTTTTTTGTGTGTCAAACAGTACACAATGCTCAAACAAATGAATATGTTTATATTCTTAGCCCTACAAAATGGGCATCAGCCAAATAAGAAATACTTTTCAGAGTTCAGAAAAAGTGAAAACAAAATGAAATGTCAGGCAGAAAGAAAGATAGTCATCATTCTTTCATTTTTTGGAAAAAAAAAATGCAGAATTAAATGGTTACCGAGGCTGTCCATCACTGACGTTCTTTTAAAACATTTCCTTTTGTGTTTGATGGAACAAATAAAGTAAACACAGGGTCGATTTTGATTCTGTACCAACTTTAAAAAGCATTACAATAGTGCACAAGTACAAAACACTCATATGTTGTAATGTTGACGTGCTTTGTGATGTTAACTTATTGAACTGACCTCTGAACTTTCCCTCTGATGACATCAAAGCCTCTTAAAATCCCTCAAACCGTGACGCTCCAAAAACCGATCTATGCTTTCACTCACCCACACATATATAACTACTCTATAACAGATAATAACACCATACACTAACTTTGCAAAATTACGTGTGTGATCAAGAGAGAGATGGTCTGAGGTTTACATGATTTCAGACATTAGTGCTGCTACATTAGGCCCAGTCAGTTTGTTTTCACCCCCATAGCTCCAAACACCACACACACACCTCCGCTGAGACCAGCTGTCCAGCAATCAGTTGGGTTATCACACACAAGCTTCAGGTTATGATCTGCAACACACCACACCCTGATCTCTATGGTGCACAAACACTAGCCATTTCCTGCCAAAAGCTGCTAAAACAACATCAAACGAAAATCAACCCAAACACCAACTGGAAAAAAAATCACTGGAGATTAGTGATAGAATGATACATATCAGCCAAAAAAATTAATCGGTCAGCATATTTGGCTAATTTGATATTTTCAGCCAAAATCATCTGCCAAAAGCGGTACTCACTTGGCTTCTGAACAGTAATTTTAATTTTCTGTAAACATCCAGCCTTGTTAATGGACTAACCTTTGTTTTTTAAAGAGGATAATGTTTCTGTTTTCAAATATTTTGAGTACATTTTGAGAAAATATTGTCTAAATAAACTGATCATCACTGATCACCAGATTATACAATTTAACCTGCATATAAATTATAATAAACACTCAGCTGATCAATATTGCAAAACAATTTATTTGCTTATTTTCTGATAACCAACTGAAAATGTGTTACCCTGCTCATTACATTTAAATTATTCTTAAATATTAATAATAATTTAATGGTGTCACTTTATTTTAAGGTCCAATTCTCACTATTAACATCATTAACTATGACTTTTGCCTTAATAAACTAATTTGCTGCTTAGTTAGTAAGGTAGTTGTTAAGTTTAGGCATTGGGCAGAATATGTGCTTTAAGTACTAATAAACAGCCAATATGTTAATAATAGGCATACTAATAAGCAACTAGTTAATAGTGACAACTGGTCCCTATATTGAAGTGTTACCAATTTAACTATATTTTAGCTATTTATTATTATGTGAGATTTAAAATATTTCACCAAAAATGCAAACAGTGACCAATCAGAATCAAATATTCCAAAGAGCTACGTAACCACAATATATTCACCATCTTATTTAGATGAAGTGAAGCGAAGAAAATATTCGCTTCACTGCAAATCTTGTGCAAATGTGCTATGTATGCATGTATGATGAGTTACTTTCATATAAATCTACAAGATTACTGACCAAAAAAATCTCATATCTTGCTATGAAATATATAAAATGGCTCTTTTTTTCAAATGGATTAGATTTAAAATATTATTGGATCTTATCACAGTTGAACCGCTTATTGAAATGCTCATATTACAGCCAAACATTCAGCATGTTGATCGATTGCTTCATCGTGTGAGTGTTCTGGCTGCTAAACCACGTCAGGTGTCAACGAACCCTAGCGAAATATTCACAGGCTTCACTACGACCCAGTGCCTGGTACGGTTCTGTTTTAGACAAACGCATGAATTCATCAAACCCTCCATGTGCTGGTTATTTCAGCAAACCAAAGAGGCTCTCCATATTTAATGCTCTGAGAGAGAGAGTGTGTGTGTGTGTGTGTGTGTGTGTGTTGGTTCCTTCCTTTCACCAGACTCCATTGGTGCCACTGTTATGGGTCATGTGAACACATTGAGTTTGTGTGTCTGTGTGCGTCTACGTGTTGCCTGGAGATGAGTGGTGTACTGAGGTCAGAATGACTGTAGACAGTACGGCTTGAACATAAAATTACAGATTAATGCAACAGACACACCATGAGAAACACAAATGATGCATCTGCTGTCTGGCGTCAGTATGATATCTATTCATCGTTTTTTGCCTTTTCACGCTCACTCAGGAATGGAAAACTATTATCTTGTAGCCCCTGAATACATCACACTACTATTAGCTGAATTATGTGTATTGTACTAAGAGATGAAATCAAATAAATGTTTCATTTAATTCAGTTGTTCCTATTATGCTAGCCTGACTGTCATAAACCATACTGCTATTTTATCCCTAATTCATAAAAAGGCCTTTCAGTAAACTAATATTTTATAGCAGAAAACTAATAAATTGCTCGTAACAGTATGAATAAATGAAGGCTGGTGTTAGTAGCTATAGATCAGGATTAGGGTTGGATGGTTACAGATACCAAGACTTAACAGTAGACATATAAATGTGTGTGAAAGTGATTTGTGTTAGCTGATTGTAGTATTTATCTGATCAAAATTCTGGCCCAAGATGGCAGGCTAACTGGCTTAAAAGTCTCTCACCGTCCTTATTGATTCATAGGCAAGAGTTTAGTTTAGATTAGTTGGGATAGACCGTTACATTTAAGGGAACTGGTTAGTTCTGGGTATGGATTAGGGTTTGCTACAGCAGTCCAGAAGTCACCCACCCCAAGACTTGCCTTCATCTATCCCGAACCAGAGTATGCTGTTAATCTCAAATGTTCATTGAATCTACGACATGTTTACATGTGCTGATTTAAACACATGGGACATTTCAGAAAACACACAGATGTTCAATTGCGTGAGACATCATGATCAAATCTACCATCATTTCACAATAAGAGCAGAATGAAGCAACAGGTCGCCATAGTCAGATCCCTCCTACATATGAAACCATCAACACAGCAGCAGTTCATTACCAAAGGACCCTTCAAAAAATGCATTTCCGCCCATTTAAAGCTCTTCTTTTAGCTTCCAGTGCATCCCATAGTGTGTGTGTGTGTGTGTGTGTGTGTGTGTGGGTTTGTTTTGAGTGCATTACCACAGTTTTCTATGACAGCTCTGTTACTTTGTGGCCATTTAGTCTATCGGGACGATCAATAACTCCTTCAGTCCCCCAAATGTTCTGGTATTAATGATTTATAATAATTCTGAACAAAGTAAAACGTTGACTATCTCGACAGTTATAAAACATATATAAAGCAATATAATAAAAGCTAACGGGTTGAGTAGCCTAAACGGTGGACATCAAAAGAGTAACGATTACTGCACAACCAAACTTTCCCTCACTTTTTTTAACGGTAACTTCTGCGTAAATGCGGTTATAACGAAGAAACGCGACAGTTTAGGCCTCTCGTAGCTATATGTTGAATTGTTTCTTACCGAGCAGCAGGAGTTTGACCTCTCTAGCCGCTTTTTCTCCGTCGTCTCTCAGGTTTCTGTCGATCATTTTGCTCCTCTCCACCGCAGCCTTATCCTCCGTGCTTAACGTGCAGCCCATCCTCGCGACTATCCGAACCGTTTAACGTAAATCTCACGCGCAGTGTTCAAACATGCACGAGCGCTCTCTCCGGAAAACCACACACGCCCTTCTTTAGAAAAGAAAACCGAGAACCGAGCGCAAAAGAGGGTCTTGAAAATCAAAAGACGGAGGATAGGGTCTGGCTCTTGCCTAGTTTGATCAAGACTGCTCCGTTAGCCCACGTTACTTCACCGTATATCCCTTCAAAGGGATGAAAAAAGGTCCGTAAACGCGTCGCGATCCGTTCCCTAGCGCGTCGGTGTTCACGGGCACGCGCCGCTTCCTGTTCGCGTGCACGGAGGTGCGTTCGCGTGTCGAGGCGGGGGCGCGCGCTTGGCCTCAGCATCAGCAGTAAAGGATGCAGGCGAGCATCTCTTGGGGCCAATGAGCTGCTGCTTTGCTCTTCTGTCCTGTGTCCAGTTTCAAACAGACTGACAGGATGAATAGGAGCTATTCAGTTCATTTTTGGGTGGTTTATCCTACAGTCAAACCAATTTATTCAGACACCTTCAACATTTCTCACATCATATCACAGTTTATTTGCTATAGCTTAGAAAATGATAATACAATATGACGATCTCAGTGTTTTAAACTGTGTCAGAAAAAAATTAATCTTGATAATGTCAGATTACTTTGGTATGTAATGATTAGGTTGAATAGCTGTCGGCTGTTAAATTTAAGTACACAATTAGATAATACCAATTTAGGTCAGCCAATTACCAAGCAATGCTTAATTTTGCTCAGTCTGCGGTGTAAAAAGGTTGCATTAGCAATTATAGAAAAAAAAAAAAAAACACTTAAGCAAAACATGGTCAAAACAAAGTGTCTGAATAATTTTTGGTCCCACATTTTTATCAGTTTTACTGGTAGTCCACTGTGTGAAGAATTTTGGGGTATAATATGTCACAGTTTACTTTATTTTGCTATTCTCGCTTACATCAATTAACTATTAGTGTCCTGCACCCACTAATAAAATATATATATATATATATATATATATATATATATATATATATATCTCTCAATCAAAAATGATATCTGGTGTCTGAATAATTAATTTTTGGTTTGACTGTATGTCAAAATGAGTTGGACAATATTGCTGTATTCATGTACTTAAGTTCAGCCAAGATATTTACTTATGTTAAGCTGCTGTCTTAATGACATTTAAATGACTTAAAACCTGCCATAATAGTACTTGTTTAGATTAAAATATTAAAGCAAAAGATTTCTTAAATTGGTACATGGTTTTTAAATGATCCAATATTTTGTTTCATCATATGTTTTTGAGAGTTGTCCTTCATGTCTTAACCCTATGAAGCCTATATTATAATTGATGCATTAATTTCTGGCCTCTAAATTAACAGCACTATCAAAACTTTGTTGGAAATCTTATACACAATCTTCTTGCCTTCTGCCCTCTAAAGGATAGTTCATACTTTTTTAGCAAATAAAATGCCTTATACTTTTAAAAATGTCTACTTTCAGGTTGTGCGTTTTTGTTGTGTGAATATTTAATGATTTATGAAAGAATAACTTTTATATTAATATTTCAAAATCAACACTTACTGGACTGAAGCAACTTAAGCTTACTTGAATTTTCATCCTTTTTTCTAGAAAAATCATGATACAAATTCAATGTATGTATCAAATATGATACATCAGGCTTTTGATGAACGTTTATTGGTGCATCTCCTCCTTTTATTTCATTACATTTCATACTTTTTGGCAATAAAAACACATTAATTGCTCAGGTTGGGCCTCTGGATAAAAATGATTGGATTAATGAATGTTTATTTTTACTTCTTGAGCGTAAGCTCCATATTTGCATATGGGCCATAAAAGCCTGATATATCAAATACGTTACGAAACAAAACACACATATGGAAACTTTCAATAAACATGCAAAGATTCAAGAAACTGTTCCATTTCAAAGTATTTGATCTTTCTGACTACTATTTTTATGTCAGGGTTACGGAGTTAAACTATTAACAACATCACATAAACACTCATCAAACAAACACACACACACACACACACACACACACACACACACACACACACACAAACAATAACTTAAATCTACTACAATCAGGCCTCAAGACTTAATACGTGAAACACAACAAGTGTGACCGTAATCTAACTGACAAGGGTAACGTAAACTAAACATGGCAACTAAATCAACAACAGTGTAAATAAAAGCAGCAAGTGGTCAAACAATGCAGCCATATTAATTATTCATGCTCCAGTGCATGCTGGGAAGAAGGTAAATGGGACCAAATCACAAAACCCTTTTTGTAGACCTCTTTGAGAACATTAAAATTTACCTGCTCTTCTTTAAAAATGATCGTATATCTGCAAATGAGTAGATTTGCTTGAAATATTAGGACTTATAGTAATAAAAAAATACAATAATAAAAGCAAATGTTTATTTTGTTGTTGTTGGTTTTTTATAAATAAAATATAATTTTTTTATAGTTATATGTAATTTATTTATATATATATATATATATATATATATATATATATATATATATATATAATTAATATTATAATTTTATAATTATAATATATAAGTATATATTTTTATAAATTACTTTTCATTTGAATATGTAGTAACCATAATTAATATTATAATTTTATAATTATAATAAGTATATATTTTTATAAATTACTTTTCATTTGAATATGTAGTAACCATAATTAATATTATAATTTTATAATTATAATATATAAGTATATATTTTTATAAATTACTTTTCATTTGAATAAATATGTAGTAACCATAATTAATATTATAATTTTATAATTATAATATATAAGTATATATTTTTATAAATTACTTTTCATTTGAATAAATATGTAGTAACCATAAGTAAATACATAATAAATAATCTAAAATCATTTTCAAGGCAACTATTTCCATTTCTTGGGTCAGTTTCTAATGTTGTGTTTTCTTAGAAAGCAGATTTCTTGGATATATTCAATATACCATTAGTCAATATGCCATTCATTCATTCATTCATTCAAAAGGTGGATATTGGTAGCTGTTGCTGTAAGCTGTTAAAATATATTAACAACTGACTTTGTACTTTTTAAACGAATAAATGAATTTATGAATGTAGTTTTTATGCATGTTCTTGCATGCATGTTCATGCATTTCTTTATGCATGCTCATGTATTTGTTTACTGGATTTTCTATTCTATTCTATTCTATTCATCTCAGCATCCCAGTTGTGTTTTCTCAGGTTCATGAGTTTGTCCTAGACCCATCACAGATGCCAGTGTCACAACGGACCTTATGTTCCAAGGTCAAATGAACTGTGACCACACCTCACTGCAACATCAACACTGCTGACAATTCTGCGTAGCTTGCAGAAAGAGCCTCAAAAATCATTACACTATCACTCCTCGGTCGAGGATCAGCCTTTTAATATGCGAGCATGACTGTGAGGTTAAAGCAGATAAATTAGGCGGTGACCTCAGACCTTACAGTTGCTTTGAGCTGCTGGGAAAACACATCTGCTTTGAGTGAGCATTTGCATTGGATCTCCAAGGGTTACAACACTGTAACCACACATTTACATGTCACATGAGGCTATTACAGCTTGTATGCAAAGTATGTGACTGTCTGCGACAGTTCTACAGTTCAGTAAGGACATGAGCCAGGTGATAAGACAATAAAAATAACGCGTTTGTCAAAACTGTGGAACTGAACATAACAATAATGTGTTATTTAGAGTGTTAAACTTTACATTTTTGGAAGCTTGTGTCAATTTAGCCAGCATATGCTTTAGAAAAATATGCCACATTTTCGAGTAAAATCCTGTGAATTTTTAAAATTTTTGTCTATCATAAGTCTATCAAAACTGTAATCGATGCTATATTTGGGAATGTTTTACAGAAATATAACACTTTACAACACTTTTCATTTCTTGTTATTGTATTAGTTAACATAAACTAACAATGAACAGTACTTCTACAGCATTTATTAATCTTAGGTAATGTAAATTTCAGCATTTACTAATGCATTTTTAAAAACAAAAAATAACTTCAATGCACTGTGAACTAACGTAATATACAATTGTAGCCTATTTTTAACTAACATTATATTAAATATTAATTGATAACATTAACATGAGAACTTATTTTAAAGTGTCAGCATTTAAAAAATATAATCCTTTATAAATGTATTTATAAATAATCTTTCATAAAAGGGTAAAATATAATAATGCACACTAAGCATATCTCAACAATGGTGACAGCCAACAAATGTAATTTTATTTTAAAAATAAATAATTCATGCTGATATACATGCTGGGAAGTTAAACTCTAGCAATAATAGTTATGTGGACACTAATATAGTTATTCTATAAATATCTAAAATATTAGCTACTGTAATACAGACAGATAGGTCATTGTGATTTGCATTGTGATTCTGAAAATTACAATAATTCCTGCCCCGTTTACTGTGACGTCACGCTATAGACCTACTGTTTTATGGCAACAGTAGCTAGGAAAAATCATGCAAAATTTTGTACAACTTACCAACAACCACTAAGTTGACACCAATAGTTGAACACTGTCCTCTAGTGCCCTGTGTATATATAAACTCTCCTGCTTAATTAGCAGACGTAGTTGCATGAACTCATATTAAATGGCTGGGAAAATACAAGTTCATCCAAATTTCTTTTGCACGATTTAAAAATAAAGAAGAGATGTATATTTGTTTATATTCATATTTAGATGGTTGTATTTTATTTTTCTCCAAAGCAACTAAGTAATTTCAAGCTGCCCGTTTTTATGTGTATCCCCTGAAAGGACCCCAAGAACCCCACATGTAACTACAATTACATTGTCTTAATTCACTCTGACAGCTCTGTCAAGAAACATCAACACACTGCAGTCTTACAGACAAATTGAAACCCATGAACACTAGAGGACAGCACAAGCTAAAACTTGACTCTGATAACATTACACAGAGACAACATTGCAATACAACTCTCTCTTTATAACACACAGAGAAAGAGAGAGCACGCATGTGAGAGGGGAGGTACAATACGAGATATAAAATGTATTCCTCTAATGCAGCGCAGCAATAACTTATGAAAACAACCCTTGAACTTTTTATTGGTTTACTATTTATGTCCATTATCTAAGCTATACTTCCACAGCTGCTTGTAAATATAATATCATTTTAAATGTCAGGGAATGAACATGTTTGTCACATTTATTGCGCAATATGAAGTGATTGGTCATTTGCGACATTCAGTGGTCTGATATTCTATTTTCTATTCTAAATTTTATGTTTTTCCCCCTCACATGGTTGTTTGGATTGCTTGATTCTGATTGGTCAGCTGGAGCATTCACTATATTCATACAAACTGTACAGCGCACAGTACATACGACTGCCTGAAATGCTTGATTCTGATTGGTTAATTGCAGCTTTAGTGATCTGGTATTCTGTTCTATAAAATAATGCTTTTATTTCTTTTCTATTTTGTGAGAAATTATCCTGTTAGATAGCTATTACACTCTAAAAAAAATGCTGGGTTGTTTCAACCCAATTTTGGGTCAAATATGGACTAACCCAGCTGTTGGGTTAAATTTTTCCATTAAATTTTTAATCCAAAAATTGGGTTAGTCCATATTTGACCCAAAATTGGGTTGAAACAACCCAGCATTTTTTAGAGTGTATAGAATGTTCAAAAGTAAATTAAAATCAACATTTAATAGAAATATATTAGATAATGTTAGAATCACATTCACATTTATCACTGTTATTTTTAATCTAGATATAACACTTTCTCCTTTTTTCTTTTTTTCTGAGGCTTTCAAGTCTTTTCGAACTCGTTTATATATTTCAAAGTCACTCTTGCGTCTTAACCTGTGTTAGAGCTCAGCTCTCGTCTGATAGTGACATTGGCCTTGGCTTCTGAATGCCGTGCGTTACGCGCCCGCTCCCCGCCCAGCAGTGCGTTAACGCGCTCAGATAACTCCGTCTTAACGAGGGTCTCCGGGTGTGATGCGCAGCAATCCAGTCCTAAATCTCCTCCTCTGCAACCTTCGATCCCTGGAACTTATATAATAATTCCCTGGACGACCTCATGCTCGCACCTGGCGCGCCGCCGGTCAGTGTTGGTCCAGGCTGCTGCTCGCCATCATGACCTGCTGTGATCTGAAATGCGGGCTCACCACAGGGACCGTGCTGGGCGCCCTGATCGCCTTGCTGGGTGCGATTCTCATCCCTGTGGGCAACATGTTCATTGAAAACACCGTGCACACGGTAAGTCGTCGTCTTTTTATATCAATATTCGGCGCACATGCATTTGCAGATCTTCCAGAAAGGCATATACAGTACATGACTGCTGTGGAGAATTATTCTGAATAATTTAGGAACAGGCGATGTAGGGTACAACGCACTATCAATGATGTTATGAGATTAAATAAAATGGGGCTTATAGGTCAAGGGCATTTTTAAATAAATAAATGTATAGTTGGGGCAAGTTGCCACTTGTATTTTATTTGCAATTTATTGATTAGAATTTGACGTGTTTTGCTCTTTAATAAACTCTTTCACTGTTTAAATTTCGCTGGAAAACCATTAAATAGCATCTAATACATTTCACATAAAGATAAATTGTGTATGTTTGATAGTATTTTATATTTAATGCATTTAAACAGCAGGTTCTGGACTTACCTCATGGTGTCAAGGTCAATGACAGTGTGTGTTAAATGAACTCTATTTCTATATTTAGGCAAAAAAACATTGGAAATGTTCTGTAGCATTATTTTAGACTTAAAGGTGTGTGCCTATACAGAAATTGACTGAAAATAACACCATGTTGAGAAATATTCACTGGATTGTGACAACTTGCCCCAGTCCTACCCCATTTTGAAAATACACAAATACACAATGTAGTATAAAACTGTATAGAGTATTTGACTCCAGGGATGTTTTGTGTCTCTAAAGGAAACAGTGTTGGAAAACGGGACTTTAGCATTTGACGCCTGGACGTCTGTAGACACGCCGATATACAGGCAGTTTTGGCTGTTTGACGTGCAGAACCCTGATGATGTTTTAAGTCAAGGGGCCAAACCTGTGCTGGTGCAGAAAGGACCGTACACATACAGGTAAGACTTGCTATATAAATAAATTTTCAAAAATCAATACTCATGTAAACAAACCATTTTTTTTTTATCTCTTGAAGGTAGAGAAAGTAAAATCAAGCATATTCACTCTTTGATCTTGCAAATTTACTCAGAAACATCCCTATCTCTTGAACTACCTGAAATAAAGCAGAAAGAATCCCAAAGCATCAGCCGTTTGCCAAAGTATAGGCCATTTTTACCTACTTCTGAGACTTGTGCTTAAAAATAGACAATATCAACATAAGCGCTTCAAGCTTGTTCAAAAGTTTTATCGTGCTGTTGTCATTTAATTGTTGTATGTTGATAAGCCAAAATTTATCTGATGGGGATGATGCTTATCTAATTAAGGCAAATGTTACACACCATCCTTATGTCTGTCATGTTCTAAAGTAAAATAATGAGCAGTTTGCTGAAATGTGAGTACTTTTGCACATTTTGTATTCTATCCGTTTTTGTTAATTACTATCTATCTATCTATCTATCTATCTATCTATCTATCTATCTATCTATATATATATATATATATATATATATATATTAGTGCTGTCAAACGATTAATTGCGATTAATCACATCCAAAATAAAAGTTTTTGTTTTTCTGTGGATATTTATGTATATATAAATACACACACACATGCACGTATATATTTAAGAAAAATGTTATATTTGTATATTAAATATACAAATATATATTATAAATTATATAAATATATACATGTAAATATTTTCAAAATATATACTGTATGTGTGTGTTTTTATATATACATAATAAATATACACAGTACACACACATACATTATGTAAACAAAAACTTTTATTTTGGATGCGATTATTTGCGATTAATCGTTTGACAGCACTATATATATAATATACTTTTATATTACATTAGGGTAATCAATTGACTTAATTACCAAGGATACAAATATTTAATAAAAACAAAAAATGTTATTCATAATCTGCTTGGGATGCCATTTCTGTTATACATTCCAAAGTATGGCCTTTCTCTTCTATATAGTAATATGACCAATAAACACCACCTAACTTTTGTTTTTCTTGTAATTTCAAGCCACTAAATGCTCATAATGTATTTCTTTATGGTCTAATATGCTCTCATGCTCTCTATTGTCCTCTAGGACGCGTTTTATCCCCAAAACAAATATCACCTTCAATGATAACTACACTGTGTCCTTTGTGCTGCCGGCGGGAGCCATCTTTGAGCCTAGCATGTCAGTAGGCACAGAGGAGGACGTATTCACATCGCTCAATCTAGCTGTAGCAGTATGTATTTCGACAACCATCTCTTGCCATCTTTCTCACCCTTCTGTCTTTCTCTTTGTCTGTTTTCCTCCCTTGTCCTCCATGGCAAGTTAATGTGATGCATATTTCTCAAGACTGGAGTAATGGCTGCTTAAAATTCAGCTCTGCCATCAGAGTTAAATACATGTTCAAATAAATTACATGTTAAAGTATAAAAACAGAAAACAGTTATTTTAAATTGTAATAATATTTCACAATATTACTGTTTTACTGTATTTTCAAATAACTCCAGCAAAAACATAAAAAAAACATACCGATCCCAACATGTTAAACAATAGTGTAAGTGTATAAATAATAAAAGAAACGCATGAAGTACTAATCTTTCTTACAAACTCTTTTCGCTCACATGTGTAAGGTTGCTGACCCCTGATATTGATAACATTGCTTCAGCATTTGTTGTCAGCTGTGAAGCAAGTTAAAGTTCGTCACATCATTGATAAAATGTTGATATCTGTTAAGAGGCAGCACAGAACTTATGTTAAAATGTAACCAATAATGCTGCATAATCATCACCTCATCCTTTTTCATAGATTATATTCATAATTGCAGGTGATGTTCAGTCGGATAAAAGTGCTGTAGAGATAAAAAAAAAACAAAAATGCAAATAAATTTGTCTAGTGTTGTTGTTTCCAAGGTTTTTTTTTTAAATTTATGACAGGTTATGTTTTCATGCGTGTGGTGTGATCAACTTGAACTTTATTTTCTTCTCTTCCAGGGTGTTTACAGTTTACTAGGTCATAGACTTGCAAACTTGCTCATCCAGCGCTCCAATTCCACACTCTTCCAGAAAAGGACTGTTAAGGAATTGTTGTGGGGCTACAAAGACCCAATGCTGAGCAGCACACTTGGAGTTTTTTATCCAGTAAGGCTTCAAGGCATTCACTTGCGAATAAAAGATGTTTATAGCTTCATGATTGATAAACTATATCATATATACAAATGCAAGTAGACAATTTTTATTGTGAATGAGCAAAATCATTTGTTACATATGCAAATATATGATTAAAGATGTATGTAAGAATACAAAATTTAAGACCGTAAAAATACCTAAAGGAATAGTTCAGCCAAAAATGAAATTTGCTGAATATTTACTCACCCTTAGGCCTTCGAATATGTAGAGGAGATTGTTTCTTCATCTGAACAGGTTTGGAGAAATGTAACATCACTTGCTCCCTGGATCCTCTGCAATGAATGGGTGCCGTCAGAATGAGAGTCCAAACAGCTGATAAAAGCATCAATTAAGTCTATCAATTAATGTCTCGTAAAGTGAAAAGCTGCATGTTTGTACTAAACAAACTCATCATTAAGGTGTTTTAACTTTAAACTGTCGCCCATAATAACACTTCCTTCAGTAAATAAAATCCATCCTCTTTTGTCCTCTCACATCAAATCCACTAACATGTATTTAAAACCCTTTGGGCTGTTTCACTTGTAAATAGTGCTTCATCTGAGCAGATTTCTCTCCTGATTCAGACGAAATGGCTTTTTTTTTACTGGAAGAAGCATCGTTATAGACACAGGACTCAAATTTTAGCCAGAAATAACAGTTTGAAGTTAAAACATCTTAATTATGAGTTAGTTTTTTTACAAACATGTATTTCTTGCATCACGCAACAATAATTGATGGATTGGAGTCGTGTGGGTTTTTGTGATGGTTTTTATCAGCTGTTTGGACTCTCATTCTGACGGCACCCATTCACTGCAGATGATCCATTGGTGAGCAAGTGATGTAATGCTACATTTCTCCAAATCTATTCCGATGAAGAAATAAACTCATCAACATCTTGGATGGCCTGAGGGTAAGTACATTTTCAGCAAATTTTCATTTTGAGGGTACTATTCCTTTAAAGACACCATGACTGATTTAATGAAAGCTGGTTATTATAGATAAACCTTGAAGCTAATCCACAAAATTTCTCTTCAATCTGAATGTCTTTGTCATAATTTTAAAAATGCTTATGTTTCTAGTTTTTACTGCCCCATTTTTTTGTGTTATTTATACTCAAACATTCAGGGAAAATCTTACCTCTGTTGTTTTTTTTTTTTTCTTTTAGTACAACGACACCATCAATGGACCATACACTGTATTCACAGGCAAAGATGACATCAAGAAGGTAGCCACAATTGAACACTGGGCAGGTGAACCGTAAGTATAACATAATATTTACATGGTTCTTTGGGTTGTAAATGGGTTTGTTGTTCTCTAAAAATGACCCAGACCTTAATTGTAGATACTGTATATATAGAACCAACCGTCAGTCATTTTGTTTATGATTTAAGTGATCAATGAATCAGTGACATCTTCAACACAATATTAGTACTCAGACTAACAATCTCATCAAAAAACTTGTTGTACAGATCACTGAGTTACTGGAATGACCCTTATTGCAACAAGATAAACGGAACAGGCAAGTTTACTTCTAACATATTACACTGACATGGAATTCATTGTGAAGTAATTACATTGTTGTTGACATATATGCAAATATGTAGTATGACTTTTATCCCAAAGCTGTTTGCCTTAAACCGTGTTGAAATAGTGTGCAGGTCTCATACTATAGTATTATTAATCATCTATTGATTTTGAGCACTTCTACAAGGGCACCATGTGTTCTAAGATATATGATATAAAGTTCAACAAATGTAATATTTTACACATTAATCACATTCAATTTTGTATTCATGTGTCAACAGATGGTTCCTCCTTCCACCCTTTCCTGGACAAAAAAGAACCCCTGTTCTTCTTTTCTTCCGATATCTGCAGGTATTTCCAGTTTGTTCCCTGTTAATCAGTAGAAAAATAAATAAAATACACTTTAAAATGATAAAGATTACTTCCCTTTAAGTCAAAATATAACCCAAAGCATCTGCAAACATCTGATATTAGACTTTTATTAAAAATGCCATTTGTTACGGCATTTATACGTTTTATGAGGACACTGTATATATTGAAATGCCACTTATCAGCAATGTTCTCATAATCTATTGATTAAAGTCTCATCTTCTCCATGAGGGTTCATGGACTTTTATCTCTCCGCATCCGATTAGATTTGATCCTGGAATCCTGATATATACAGAGATAATGCATTTAAGTGGAGGTTTCATGCGTCCAGTTTTTGTTTGTCACTACCACCAGAGGTCAGGCCACTCCTTGTGAAGGGTCACAGATGTCAGAAAAAACTCTAGCGATGCCAGCAGTTCCTCACTTTTATCATAATACATCATTTGTGACTGTAAAGCTGTAACTGCAGGAGATCAAAGCTAGACAGTTTTTTTTTTTCAGTCACATGATGTGTTAAAAATGTATTACTGAGACCATGTCTCCAGGCTTTTGAAATATTTTTTCCTCATGTTTTCACTCATATACAATGGCTAAAAAAGTATTCAGACACTTAAAAACATGCTTAATGTATGAATATTACATTATATGCAAAATATCAAATCAAATGTATAATTTTAAAATCTTAAAGGAAATATTTCACAAAAAATGAATTAATTATAAAAAAAATTATAAACTTTTATTATATCATTTTAATACAATTAATATACATTACTGTTCAAAAGATTGAAGTAAGAAATTTTTGTTGAGCAAGGACACATTAAATTGATCAAAAGTGACAGTAAAGACTTTTTATAATGTTACATAAATAATCTATTTCAAATTGATGCTGTTATCCTCCTCTATTTATGTGGGAGTTTTTTATTCATCAAAGAACCCTGAAAAAATATATATCACAGTTTCCACAAAAATATAAGCACTGTTTTCAACATTGATACTAATAATAAATGTTCATGGATCATGTGACAGTGAGGACTGGAGGAAAGGCAGCTGAAAATTCTGTTTCAGTTCCATCACAGGAATCAAATGAGATTTCAGCTATATTAAAATAGAAAACAGTCATTTTGAATTGTAATATTTCACAATATTCCTGTTTTTACTGTTTTATTTATTTTTTTTAAGTGTGTGTGTGTATGTATGTATGTGAGAGTGTGTGTATATATATATATATATATATATATATATATATATATATATATATATATATATATATATATATATATATATATATATATATATATATATATATATATATATAAAATATTAGTGCTGTCAAATGATTAAAGTTTTTGTTTACATATATATGTATTTGTACTGTGTATATTTATGTATATATAAATACGCACATATGCATGTGTATATATTTCAGAAAAAAAAATATTTTTATGTATTAAATATATGTATTTATAATATAAATTATATTAATATAAATATAGACATGTACAACCCGAATTCCGGAAATGTTGGAACACTTTTTTTTTTGTTTTGTTTTAATTTGAATAAAATGAAAACTGAAAGACTTTCAAATCACATGAGCCAATATTTTATTCACAATAGACCATAGAGAACATAAATGTTTAAGCAGAGAAATTTTACACTTTTATCCACTAAATGAGCTCATTTCAAATTTGATGCCTGCTACAGGTCTCAAAGTTGGCACGGGGGCAACAAAGGGCTGAAAAAGCAACAAATTTTGAAAAGATTCAGCGGAGAGAACATCTAGCAACTAATTAAGTTAATTGACATCAGGTCTGTAACATGATTAGCTATAAAAGGGATGTCTTGGAGAGGCAGAGTCTCTCAGAAGTAAAGATGTGCAGAGGCTCTCCAATCTGTGAAAGAGTGCGTAAAAAAATTGTGGAATACTTTAAAAACAACGTTCCTCAACGTCAAATTGCAAAGGCTTTGCAAATCTCATCCTCTACAGTGCATAACATCATCAAAAGATTCAGAGAAACTGGAGAAATCTCTGTGCGTAAGGGACAAGGCCGTTTGAGACCTTTGATGGATGCCCGTGGTCTTTGGGCCCTCAGATGACACTTCATCACTCATCGGCATGATTCTGTCATTGACATTACTAAATGGACCCAGTAATACTTCCAGAAACCACTGTCGGTAAACACAATCCGCTGTGCCATCTGCAGATGCCAGCTAAAGCTCTATCATGCAAAAAGAAAGCCATATGTGAACATGGTCCAGAAGCCCCGTCGTGTCCTGTGGGCCAAGGCTCATTTAAAATGGACTGTTTCAAAGTGGAAAAGTGTTCTATGGTCAGACGAGTCCAAATTTGACATTGTTGTTGGAAATCACGGACGCCGTGTCCTCCGGGCTAAAGAGGAGGGAGACCTTCCAGCGTGTTATCAGCGTTCAGTTCGAAAGCCAGCATCTCTGATGGTATGGGGGTGCATAAGTGCATACGGTATGGGCAGCTTGCATGTTTTGGAAGGCACTATGAATGCTGAAAGGTGTATATAAAGGTTTTGGAGCAAAATATGCTCCCCTCCAGACGACGTCTATTTCAGGGAAGGACTTGTGTATTTCAGCAGGACAATGCAAAACCACATACTGCAGTTATTACAACAGCATGGCTTCGTAGTAGAAGAGTCCGGGTGCTGAATTGGCCTGCCTGCAGTCCAGATCTTTCTCCTATAGAGAACATTTGGCGACTCATTAAATGAAAAATACGCCAAAGACGACCACGAACTCTTCAGCAGCTGGAAGCCTATATCAGGCAAGAATGGGACCAAATTCCAACACCAAAACTGCAGAAACTCATAACCTCAATGCCCAGACATCTTCAAACTGTTTTGAAAAGAAGAGGAGATGCTACACCATGGTAAACATGCCCCCGTCCCAACTATTTTGAGACCTGTAGCAGGCATCAAATTTGAAATGAGCTCATTTTGTGCATAAAATTGTAAAATTTCTCATTTTAAAAATGTATTGCGTTATCTATGTTCTATTGTGAATAAAATATTGGCTCATGTGATTTGAAATTCTTTTAGTTTTCATTTTATTCAAATTTAAAAAAATGTCCCAACATTTCCGGGATTGGGGTTGTAAATACATGTAAATATTTTGAAAATATATACTGTATGTGTGTAATATACACATAACACACACATATATTATATAAACAAAACTATTATTTTGGATGCGATTAATCATTTGACAGCACTATTTTTTATATATATATATATATATATATATATATGTATGTATGTATGTATGTGTGTATATCTGTGTATATGTGTATATATGTATATATGTGTGTGTGTATGTGTATATACAGTGGGTACGGAAAGTATTCAGACCCCCTTAAATTTTTCACTCTTTGTTATATTGCAGCCATTTGCTAAAATCATTTGTTCATTTTTTTCCTCATTAATGTACACACAGCACCCCATATTGACAGAAAAACACAGAATTGTTGACATTTTTGCAGATTTATTAAAAAAGAAAAACTGAAATATCCCATGGTCCTAAGTATTCAGACCCTTTGCTGTGACACTAATATATTTAACTCAGGTGCTGTCCATTTCTTCTGATCATCCTTGAGATGGTTCTACACCTTCATTTGAGTCCAGCTGTGTTTGATTATACTGATTGGACTTGATTAGGAAAGCCACACACCTGTCTATATAAGACCTTACAGCTCACAGTGCATGTCAGAGCAAATGAGAATCATGAGGTCAAAGGAACTGCCTGAAGAGCTCAGAGACAGAATTGTGGCAAGGCACAGATCTGGCCAAGGTTACAAAAAAATTTCTGCTGCACTTAAGGTTCCTAAGAGCACAGTGGCCTCCATAATCCTTAAATGGAAGACGTTTGGGACGACCAGAATCCTTCCTAGAGCTGGCCGTCCGGCCAAACTGAGCTATCGGGGGAGAAGAGCCTTGGTGAGAGAGGTAAAGAAGAACCCAAAGATCACTGTGGCTGAGCTCCAGAGATGCAGTCGGGAGATGGGAGAAAGTTGTAAAAAGTCAACCATCACTGCAGCCTCCACCAGTCGGGGCTTTATGGCAGAGTGTCCCGACGGAAGCCTCTCCTCAGTGCAAGACACATGAAAGCCCGCATGAAGGACTCCAAGATGGTGAGAAATAAGATTCTCTGGTCTGATGAGACCAAGATAGAACTTTTTGGCCTTAATTCTAAGCGGTATATGTGGAGAAAACCAGGCACTGCTCATCACCTGTCCAATACAGTCCCAACAGTGAAGCATGGGGGTGGCAGCATCATGCTGTGGGTGTGTTTTTCAGCTGCAGGGACAGGACGACTGGTTGCAATTGAGGGAAAGATGAATGCGGCCAAGTACAGGGATATCCTGGACGAAAAACCTTCTCCAGAGTGCTCAGGACCTCAGACTGGGCCGAAGGTTTACCTCCCAACAAGACAATGACCCTAAGCACACAGCTAAAATAACGAAGGAGTGGCTTCACAACAACTCCGTGACTGTTCTTGAATGGCCCAGCCAGAGCCCTGACTTAAACCCAATTGAGCATCTCTGGAGAGACCTAAAAATGGCTGTCCACCAACGTTTACCATCCAACCTGACAGAACTGGAGAGGATCTGCAAGGAGGAATGGCAGAGGATCCCCAAATCCAGGTGTGAAAAACTTGTTGCATCTTTCCCAAAAAGACTCATGGCTGTATTAGATCAAAAGGGTGCTTCTACTAAATACTGAGCAAAGGGTCTGAATACTTAGGACCATGTGATATTTCAGTTTTTCTTTTTTAATAAATCTACAAAAATGTCAACAATTCTGTTTTTCTGTCAATATGGGGTGCTGTGTGTACATTAATGAATAAAAAAAATGAACTTAAATGATTTTAGCAAATGGCTGCAATATAACAAAGAGTGAAAAATTTAAGGGGGTCTGAATACTTTCCGTACCCACTGTATATGTGTGTGTGTGTGTATTATATCAATTATAAAATAATTAATATACTGTTTAATACATTCCTTCCCCCTTTGAAACACATACATTTGTGATAAATAACATACTTGTCCTCTAGGTCAATATCTGCTGTGTATGAGGGAACTGTTGACCTGAAGGGAATCGATGTGTATCGGTACATGTTGCCTCCTGAAGCTCTGGCCTCTCCAGTGAAGAACCCAGATAACCAGTGCTACTGTACAGACCCTGTGCTCACCAAAAACTGCACTATGGCAGGACTTCTTGACCTCACTGCCTGTAGAGGTCAGTGCTTTGGGCATCTTAAGTCAGCGGAGACTAAAGTTGAAACTGAAGTTTATTGTATGCATTATTCTTTCACATTTTAGTTTTTATATTCAATATTTTTCAACAGGAACCCCAGTATTCCTCTCTCTACCCCACTTCCTCTATGGCAGCAATGATCTCCATCAAGGTGTGATCGGACTGAACCCAAACTTTGATGAGCACTCCATATTTCTTGATGTTGAACCGGTGAGGAACCCATTTCAGTTTGCACAAGTTTTCTTTTATTAAAAGGAAGAAGCTTCAAGATCAAGCATCTTGTGTCATTTGTAGATTACAGGTTTCACTCTGAGATTTGCAAAAAGACTTCAGGTCAACATGTTGTACGGCCCATCGGATAGTATTGTGTATGTAAACAGACATCACACATTGTCATTGATGCACTGCACTTTGCTAAATTCATACATGCACAGCCTAACATGACGTCCTGTGTCTTTCTTACAGAATTTTGAACAAAATCAAGGACTACACAGTTTTCCCTATTTTATGGGTAAACGAGGTAAGCGATAATGAAGCATCTATTTCATGAAAGCAGTTAGGTTCAGATAAAGCATATATGTCCAATAAAGCACCTATAATAACCTTAGTATTCCCATTTATAAAAGCGGAAAAATATGTCAGTTTGAGGCCTTGAATATTCTTTTGTTAAATAATCGGCCAATGATAAAACTTTATTTCATTGTTATTATTAAATAGTATTTATATATGCATAATTATTATATATAACACAAATGTGTGTGTGTGTGTGTGTGCATATATCTATATAGATCCGTTATTTCTATTTTAAATTGGTACTTTAGGTCCATTGGGACCAACAAAGTAATTTCTGAAATTTCACAAATCTGATATATCAGAAGAATTATTACGCTCCATAAACAGCTAATCTCACACATCTGACCCCTGGACCATCTGATAGTTTCATCAGAGCAGGATTAGGTGCCGCCTCACTGCTGACTGTAAGATTTTGTCTCTTATTTGTGTTAGACGGCAGTTCTGGACGATGAGACGGCTGACATGTTTAAGAAGGAGCTGATTTTTCGGATGGAGCTGTTGGAGGGGTTTCAAATCGGATTCATAGTGGTTGGCTTAGTCTTATTTGCCAGCTGTTTGATCGGATTGATTGTGGTGTGCACGAAACCGAACAATAACAAACTTTCTTTGATTGTTAAATAAAGGGAGGGATGCTTGGTGCTTTGCGTGTTTGATTTTTTGATAGCGCACTTTGTGGGAATTGTATATTGTAATTGTTATTTGCGCTCAGAGTACTGCAATTCTATTTATATAATTTATAAACTCTGCATTTTCGTGGAGCAAAATGATTTCTTTCTGTATTTCGCTTGATATTGTATCAAGTCATACTTAAAATAGTTATCAGGGCAAAAATTCTGCCATTTTGTGGTCGTACTGTGGTTAATTTAAATATGAAATAGTTTTATATGTCAGCACAATTTCAGTAAAACAAAGAACTGTGAAACTTGGCCTCATTGTGATTTGTGTTTTCTGGAATTGTTTTTTTTTTTTTTTTTTTCTGTACTCTTTGCATAGTTGTTGCCGTCTACAGATATCAAATCACACATCAAGTTTTGCCTACTCAAGAACCAGACTGATAAACAGACAGAAGAAATTCTGGAACAGATTTCTCAGTTATACCCTGTAAATCCATATGATTTACTTTCCATTCTCCAATGGCTGCTAAATCAGAATGGGAGGTTTTGTAGAACAAGAGGCTTGGGGTTGAGTGGGAAACAAGGGTTTGTTTAATATGAAAGTAGGCCTGGGAGCTATCTCCCTCCTTCCTGCTTTATGAATTATAAAACGCAACTGGTCTTCTCTGACTGCTGATTTTCTGCTCTGGTTTGACCCATGGGTTTTAAACTACTAAAAGCCAGAGCAAACAGCATGTAGGTTTATACTCTACTTTAGATTAAAGGCTTGACAAATGTCCATGCTACTAACATAAAAATATGCATAATCGTTTGTTAATGACAACAGGAAGTACAAATACTGTATGATGCATTATAAAAAGGTGCATAGTATTTCAGAACCAAATTGATAATTGGTTGATATTAGAGATTTTTTTTTAAATATTTTTTGGAGGTGTGTGTGTGTGCGCTCGCTCCTCCAAGTCATGTATTCTGCCATTATGGAGTATCATGCGCATGCATTGTTTACGTACAGAGATACTCTCAATAATGGCAGAAGACATAATTTAAAGGAGAAGAATTGTTGAATAAAGCCGTTATTTTTTGTTTTCTTTGCACACAAAAAGTATTCTTGTAGCTTCATAAAATTACAGTTGAACCACCGATGTCCTTACTACGTTTATGGGTCTGGGAACATTTCAGTTATTGCTCTCTATGGAGGGCCAGAAAGCTCTCCGATTTCATCAGACATATCTTAATTTGTGTTCCGAAGATGTTCATTTTTGGGAGAACTATCCCTTTAAATGTAATCTTTGGCAAATCTGTACATATGGTACTTAAATTTACTTTTAGCATTAAGAAAAAAAAAAGAGAGAAAGTAATGTAATGTTATTTTTTAATATTGGCCATTTATCGGTTATTGTAGTTAAAACTGGCCATGAAGATAAGGTACAAAAGCAGCTTTAATATATTTTTATACAGTATTATAATTTATTTATATTTAATTTATTAACAGCCTAAATAATAATAGTAATAATAATAATAATAATTATTATTATTATTATTATTGTTGTTATTATTATTATTATTATTATTAGCTAAATGCAGTCTGACAAGTGCAAAAAAGTATTTACAAAAATTGTAGGCTATAACTACTGTATATTAAAGCTGATGTCGGCTCCTTTGTGTTTAGGGATTGGCAACCGTATGTTTTTAATTTTTAAAACGACTTTCTCTTCTTGCGATAACTGTGAATATCACTTGTTACAGGCGCGCATTCATCAGTCAATTTATCAGTCTAATTAACCGACAGCAGCTTTTATAACAGTTTGAAGCTGACTATAAAACTGACTTAAGCTCTTTTGGAAGACTGGATCTAAAACCTTCAGATGACACAAATCGTTTCTGCTTCTAAGTTATCGAAACATGAAAATACACATCAAACGCAAGACGTGCGAGTTACCTAAAATACGGTTGTGAGTCCTGAAAATCGAGTAAATTGTCACTCTAGTTAGTAAATAACTGAACTGTGAACGTAACCATATTATGCATTCAAACACAAGACTGACGATCTTATTCTGCTGCGGCGTGAATTTGGTTTTCATTATGTTTCATGTGTAACATTAATGTTGCTGTCTTCATAACTTGACTCTATGAGTTTAATCTGATTAATATTAAGTAGGCTACTACTGATATGAATCAATTCTCATATTGTTTTGTAAAGAGTCTGTAACACATGGGACAGATTAAAGTTGTTTAATGCAGTTGTTCAGGCTTGTATCATTAATAAATAGGAATACTCAAATCAAGACATTTAATAAAATAAAATTAACATTCACAGGGAATACAGCATATTCGCTATAGTAGTATTATATTAAAACGTTGTTACTCCAAATGCCCTTTGAAGAGGGCACAAAATGCCAAATGTGAACATGAAGCGTCTGCAAAATGCAGATTCAGTCAAAAACATCTGAAATTTGGCATTAAACAAAATTCAATTCGGGCATTTCAGAGAGAGAGAGAGAGAAAAAAAAACTACAAATGTGAATGAAGTTATTCTAATAGCCATAGAGAAATCTATTGCAAAATTGAAGTGTGACTGAATTTCTCATTTGTTTTTAGAGCTGAACTTTTCACTATTTACAGATACTCAAAATACAAAAAGAGATAAGTTACACATACATTGAGTAATCCAAAATTGGAGGCTGTACAATGCTATACATCATCTAAAATGAGTGACAATCACATTACAGCTGTGCACACTGACCAGACCACAAAACATTAACATGACATTCATTTCCAACATCAAACGTGTGCCTGTATAATAATGATACAATATGCATGATCACATGCCTTTTTGGGCCTATCCTTATGTGATTTAAACACTGTGGTACTTCTGGGGCCTACTTTACAAAATATCTACTTTAAACTGATTTCATTCTGGTTCAGTATTCACCTTATTTTTAACGTAAGGTCGGATGTAGCCATTTGTAACTTGAATGTGCATGCTTCCATTGTCATATGCTTTCAGCTGTCCATTTTGCTGCTTGATATTAAAAACTGGCATTTATTATCATAATATTTTAATGTATTGTTGCAATTATAAACGCTAGTTTGTAGCGCAAATAGTTTTAATGTTTACTGCATTTGTGTTGTTTTTATAGTTATTTTCCAATTAGGCTTATGAATCAGAAGTCTCACACATTCACAGAAAACAGCTAACTTCTGTGTTGAAAAATAATGTGGATACCATGTTAGGAAAGGAAGAAAACGTGCACATACAATCAACATTTTAATCCAAGAGTTCACCCGTGAAAATTTATCCTCACATCATTTTCTTTCAGGAATACAAAAGGAGATATTTTGCAGAATGATCATGCTGCTCTTTTCCATATACTGAAAACATGACCACTGACTGTCCAAGCATCAAAAACGTTTCATAAAAGTGGTCCATACGACATGTGCACTATATTCAAAGTCCGACATGTTTTGAAGGTCATGAGGGTGAGTAAATGATGACGAACCAGTCATTTTTCTAAGGAAGAAATTATGCGTTTTGGATTAATGATGTTTCCCAAAACACAACACTTGGCAAAAACACAACACTTTTTACAGTATTATGGGCTTAGAGAGCCATCTGTCTGGTACAGTTTGAAATGTCTCCAAACCATCTTCTCTCCCTCTCACTTCCCGTATGAACATCTGTGGTGCAGCTGGGATGATGTTCTTTGGTCTATGCGTCATGTTTTTATCTCCAAGAAATATTCTCATGGTCTGTTCAGTGATCATAAACAATTCATTAGATAGAAAACAAGCTTTTACAAGCTGAAGATGAGCTCTAATCCACAAATGATCATCTCAATGTAGGGAGGCCATTGACTGACTTTAAAAGACTACTATTAATATTTAATGTAACTTTGTAGTTCAGTCAGGGGTAATGAAGAGTTGTAGATAGTAGAATGGACAAATTTGTTGCATTTTAGAGAATTTTTCCTAAATTTCTTTCCCTAAACATGTCATGTATATCAAACTTGGATTGCTAGAATATTCTTCTAATCACAATATTCTGCAGGGATATTAAAGAAAACGTAGAAGAAATCAATAGTTTAGAAGCTAATTCAACTTTACATCTATAAGTTAACAGAATATTCTCAAGATCCATATCTAATAAGAATTTATCCGATACGTACTAGAAAATAAAACAATTTCTGTGGGTTTTTTGTCCATGTCTGTTAGCTTTGAGGCTAAGGCTGATGCATATGTAGTCCTAAAATTGGACAGAACTTTAGCAGATATGTACATTTGCAATTTACAGCCTTTCTATTTCAGTAAACAAACCAAAATATTGATAACTAAACTTTTTTTTTTTTGTCTGTTGAAATGTGCTCTAGAATGATACTGTCCCATTTAGTAATACTTCACTAGCATTAACAAGCAGAAATAAATGTTCATGGCTGTAATGTAAACTAAAGGCTGATAAAAAGGGACGAGCCCCTCCATATGTCCCACCCCAAATGCCTGTTTCAATAAGAAATACATAAACACAGGGAAGAAAAAAAAAACTGTCTTCATCAAGCCATTTCATTCGGTCGTCAAGGACTTTGTGTTACTTCATGGTTTGTTCTGAAAGTCCACATTCACATAAAATGATAGCAATACTACCGTATGACATATGGCATTTTGTATTATGCTGCTTGAAACACAATTTGGCTTGAGTGCCTGTGTGTGAGGATGTCTCAGAGTCCTCTGCTCTGGGTATTCATGTATATAAGACCGCTGTCCAGGAAGCACCTGAGATGCTTTGAGCTTGAAGAAGAACCACAATTGAGGTTCATAACAGAGGAATCTTCTCCAGCGTTCTCCTCCTTTATTTTCCTCTCTCCTGATGCATGTCTTTATTCCTTTTCGTCATCTCTCCACCTGTCTCCTTTCTTCATGTTTCGACGCTATTCCTCTTGTAAGTGGTTCCGGCGGTTCCTGCTCTTCCTGTGGTCCAGCAAGGGTTTGAGTTTGCCCAGATCACCTCTCATGGGGCTTTGTATGTTCTGCAGACTCTGCATCTGTTTGCGTTCCTTGCAGTATTGGTGCATGGCCAACGTCTCAGCCGGGCTGAAAGCCGACACCAGAGCTTTAGGGTGCAGTGAGGCTGCCCAGCCCCAGGGAGAATGTTTATTACTCAGAGCACTGACCAGAGCTTCACTCAGAATCTGGAGACGGATTTTAGCAAGTGTGCGTTTGAAGCCATTCTCTGTGGCCAGGCAGTAATACACACCCTGATCCGAAGAATGCACTGAACGGATGAGCAAACCGTGATTGGTGGACACCACACGATCGCTCAGCTTCACCTGCACACAGAGAAAAGAATGACCGGTGAATGTATAATTTTTTAAATGCTTATTGAATACAAAAATACATAAAAAAGCTTTCAAGATAGGGTTGTGATCCTTTTTGGGTAGAGTCGTGTTTGTTTTAGTGATCAAAACACTATTTTTGCAATGTAAAGAACTATAAAAGGGGTTTCTCCCATTTAGAATGTACAAATTGTAGATGTTTATGCTTTATTTATTTAGAATAATGTAGTCATATATATTATTTAGGGGTGGGTAATATACTACTGCGCTTACATGCTCACGTGACGTTGCTGTGCTACGTGGTCACAAAAACGTATTGTTTGCACACTTTTTAAGTATTGCGGTGTAAAAACAAGTGATTTTAAGCTGTTCAAACACAATCAACAGCGAAAGAGAACTCATTTTGCTATATGCTCACGCTGTCTGTTTCTGAGTACTGTCAGAGAGGCGCACGCACGTGAAGACAGCGCTCATAGAGAGATTTTTGCCGCTTTATAGGCCTTAAACTGTTAAATACACACATGTGTGAGGGGTCCTATTATGCTCTTTTACAAAGTCTTAATTTTGTTTTGTGGGTGTACTAGAACATGCTCTCATGCCTGGTGGTTCGAAAATCGCATTATTTTTCACATAATTTACATTATTACAATACCTTCCTCCCCAGCCTGGCACAAACGGCTCGATTAGTTCCGGGTTTGATGAAGGCCCGCCTTCCAAAAAACGAAATGTGTTGTGATTGGTTAGCTGACCCAGTGCGTTGTGATTGGTGAACAGCTTAGACGGTGTTTCAGTAGTGCCCCGCCCCTTCCCAAAACACTAAGTTCGTCAATATTGCCATATCAATTCAGACCCCGAGAATATTGAACAAGAGGATCGCGCAGAACCTTTGCACACACGGATATTGCAAGACATATTAAAGTGGTAACGATATTGTTTTTTTTTGTTTTTTTTGTTGGCTAAATCACGTTTTAGATAGGATGTCAACAACAGCTTAAAAATAACTGCATTTACTATGTACAGGTAAGTGCAACGGTAATATGTATTATGTTTATTGTTCTCTAATTCTAACATTATAACATGAATTGCAGTGAAACTGTTATACAGTTGAATTTATTTATACCATAGTCCCACGGAGTTACACTATTTGTGGCGGCATATATATGCAAATTCATTCTCTGCCACCGGGAGGCGCTGTTGGAGCGGGAGAGAGCGAGGTTTCCCGGTAACGCTGTACACGAAGCAGAGCTCCGCTCACAAACACTGCTTTATCAGACATTACATGCAAGATGAAATGAAAATGACATCCAAAATTTTCTGAAGACAGTCGGTTTCCATCAGAAATACAGTGATATAAAAACACCCACACCGGGTTTCGATTTTGAAACGTGTATTTGAATTTCAGGAGGTGGGATTTATTTTAATGATATTCTAATGGACCAATTTGTGATGTCACAAATACAGGAAAACAAATACAGGAAAACAACTTTGTAGTCCAAACGAGACTACAAATTTTTGACTAAAATTCAAAAAGTGAAAAATCATAATAGGACCCCTTTAAGTGAAAGCAAACAGCTAAGAAGGAAAACACGTATTTAACAGTATATTAGAGTGACAGCAGTCTAATATTCCTGCTGGTGTTCATTCATGTTAATTAAACAATAAAAGAGAGAAAATCTATCACTTCTCGACTAAATCACTTTTGTAACTTATATATACACAGTGCCCTCCATAAGTATTGGAACAGTAAAGATAAAATTGCTTTCTCTGCTGTGGAATCAAGACATTTGCAAATATGATTAAAAGATGAATATGAGACAAAACTACAGAATGTCACATTTTATTATTAGGTCTTTCGACACACGTTTTACCAAATAAAAAGGACAGCACTTTTAGAGTTCATCCCACTATTTAATGTGATCGTAAGTATTGGGACAGTTGAATTTAAGGCAGATGTAAAAGATTAAAAGCTAATATTTTGTTGCAGATCCCTTGCATGCAATTAGAGCAGTGAGTCTGCAACCCATAGACATCACCAGACTCTTGGTCTTATGCTTTGAAATGCTTTTCCCAGCCTTTAATCCAGCCAATTCCAACTGTTGCTTGTTTTGGGGAGTTTCTGTCTTTGGTCTCCTCTTCAGCTGATGAAATTAATGTTCAGTCAGATTTAAATCTGGAGACTGATTCGGGCAATCTAAGACTTTACATTTCTTTGCTCTGATAAACTCTTTGACTGAACTGGCAGGGTGTTTTGGGTCATTATCCTGATCCAATATGAAATGCTTTCTAATGAGTTTGGTGGCATTTTCTTGAATATTGGTAGCCAAGATGGTTTTGTACCCTTCCAAATTCATTCTGCTACTGTCATCATACATTGTCATCATTAAAATTGAGAGGTCCTGATCTAGAGGCCATGCCATGACACCACCTCCACCAAGCTTTACAGATGAGGTTGTATGCTTAGGATCATTTGCAGTTCCCTTTTTTCTCCACACTTTTGCTTTCCAATCACTTAGATAAAGGTTAATCTTTGTGTCATTGGTCCATAAATTCTGTGTCAAAGTCTCCTGAGGACAGTAGATTGTCAGAGCATCACCCCAGCTTTCTGGAAGTTGTTGGTGATTTTACAGACATGTCTTTTATGGGTTCATTTTCACAGCTTTTATGATTTGTCTGTCATCAACTACTGTTGTTTTCTCAGCCGATCAGGTAGTTGTTGGTTGCTGGTGTCGCTGGTGGTTTCCAAACTCTTGATTTCTCCATGCCCTTTGTTTTGGCTATAGTTCTAATTAACTTCCTCTTTTCTTTTAGCATCCAAATTGCTTGCTTTTCTTTCAGAGTCGGCTTCCTTGTCTTCATCCTGGTTTGTGTGTGTCATCATCGAATGCAAGACTTAGAATGCAGAAGCAATAGATATAACTGATACGACACATTCCCTGCTTTTAATATCTGAAGAATGAATGCAACAGGACACAGCTGATCACTTAGAAAGCCTGTGAAGCAACTGTTCCAATACTTATGCTCACATCAGATAGAGGGATGAAACTCTAAAAGTGCTGTCCTTTTTATTTGGTAAAACATGTATGTGTCGAAAGACCTAAGAATAAAATGTGACATTCTGTAGTTTTGTCTCATATTCATATTTTAATCATATTTGTAAATGTATTGACTCCACAGCAGAGAAAGCAATTTTGTCTTTACTGTTCCAATACTTATGGAGGGCACTGTATATATAGGCTAGTATTAGTTTTTTGTGATGTTGACACTGGTGACAAGAATTATGAAATTTCTACGGTATCAAATATTTTGATATCATAAAGACCTTATGTAAAGCAGAAATAACTGTATTGTGATATATATCGTTACTGTGAAATAAAATTGCTTATATCATGATATAAGATTTTAGTCATATAGCCCACCTCTAATACTACTACTACTTTTATATATTCTTAAATAATTAAATAATAATAATAAAGAACAATTTATTTTTTATTATTATATAATTGTTTATAAATGTAGTAATTATATTTGCATAAAATATACATTTATAACATCTATAAGTATGGGAGATCATGTTTTATATAATATTAGCTCTTATATTATCTATTGCATATTGTCTTTATTCTTTATTTTTTTATTTTTTAATTGTAAGCCAGACCTTTACAAGACAAAGAAGTTTTGAGCATCCCTGTGCGTCTATTATATTCTTATTTTTCACCAGTGACAGTTTAGGAGGAGTCAGGAGTCTGTTTGATGATTACAAACACGATATTTCATTGAAATGAAATGAAATATCGATAGCCTGGAGCAATGTACTGTGCATTGGCTGTTGAGGATGAGGGTTTAATGTTGTGTCATTTTGGACAGGGTTGTCTGACCTCTTTCCTGCGATCTTTGTCTCTCTGAATGAGCCATTTAACTGAGGCCTGTGGAGATTTGGACTGACACTCCAGGAAGGTGGTGTTGTTTTTGACTCCATATTGAGTCATCTCCACTGCATTCCTGTAGGCTGAAACAAGACATGAAGTGTTAGCCAAAGCTCTCGAACACTCAGTGCATACTAATTGTAACTGTACTGCCGTAATTCAGCTGACACACTAACATCTGCGGATGAGGGTCATGATGGGGTTTGAGTTCACTGAGTATGCAGTAAAATATACTCTTAAGAGTAGTGGGCCACATTAGTGTGTAATTTGATAAGCGACCCTGTACACTGGCCAATGATGTCATACATTTAACATCTGTTTTGAAATTATGCTACTTTTGTTTAGTGCATACAGCCGGGATACGCTTCCACTCATCGTTAAGATTGCTATTTATTAATTCTGATGCATCTGAAGTGTTGAACTGAGTCATCTGGATCGCTGACAGTATCAGTGCCAATTGTATTCAAATTAACAGGTGTTCTGGTCCCATGACAGATTCTTTCACAAGGAGAGAGAGAAGGAAACGAGTGGTGTAAGAAGAGAGAGGGAAATGTGTGAGGCTGCATGTCAATTAGCATTAAAGTTAAGCACCGAAATGCATTTCATTAGGAAAATACATTGTATGTGTATGTATTAAAATAGTGTGCTAGTATTGAAAAACTCAACATGTCATAAAATGACTTTGATGCATGAGCATTTTAGCATTAGCATTGGCTACGTTCACGTTAGAATTAGAATAATTACAAGATGACAACTTGGAAATTCTACTCTGAGCAGTTTGAAACGATTAGTTTCTATAACAACGCTCATAACGCCAAAATGGATCCATTTGTGGCTATGTTGTTGATGAGTAAAATTCTTAGTCACTAGATTGATTCAGCTCTAGATGGTCTTGCAAATGATTAATTATGTGTCCCCACCAGACGTGACTTAGTTTCTAGCAACACAATTTGTCCTTGCTATTAGAAAGCAAAAATGCAGCACAGTGTGGCAAAGCCAGTCATTTCATTAGGAATCCATGTGATCAGGAATTTCGCGTAAGAATGACAAATTTCCCTATGCAGATTCTGCAACTGGTTTAAGTTGATCTTGCGGATTCACTGTGCTAACTAACAAAAAGTTGGTTTGGTTTTAAAGTGACATTGTGTGAACACTGATTCACATAACACTACACTGTTGACAGTAGACAATGGACTGTTTTTGCTGACAAAATTTCACTGATGTGACTGTTGACTCTGCTGCTGACGCTTTTTACGTGATGTTGTTTTCATTCAAGTTCACCCAAAAATAAAAATTCTGTCATTACTCACCCTCATGTTGTTCCAAACCTGTAAGACTTTCGTTCATCTTCCGAACACAAATTAAGATATTTTTGATGAAATCTGAGAGCTTTCTGACCCTCCATAGACAGCAATGCAACTGACATGTTCAAGGCCCAGAAAGGTAGTAAGGACATCATTAAAATAGTCCATCTGTGGTTCAACCTTAATTTTATGAAGCTATGAGAACAATTTTTGTTTGCAAAGAAAACAAAAATAACTTTATTCAACAATTTCTTCTCTTTCGGGTTTGGAACAATATGCGGTTGAGTAATTAATGACAGAATTTTCATTTTTAGGTGAACCATCCCTTTAAAGTTTCATGAGTTTTCAACTTGCAATTATGCGTTTAACTAAATGAAGCTGCAGTTATAAGAAAAAGCAGCAACTGTCAGAAATAGATGCAGTTTTGAAATACAGAGATATAAAAATAAAGAAATAATTGCATTTACGAGAAAAAGTTGCAATTACAAGAAACAAAGGCGCAATTGTGAGATATAAAGTCTCATTATGATATATAAAGTCACAATGACTTTGTATCAAATAAATGGAAACAGGTTTTTCAAACTGCCTGTCACAAAACTGCTTACTGAAAACTTAAATTCTTGTCTCAGCACATAACTTTGTGACTTTATTTGCCTAGCCCAAGTGTTGACATGCAGGTAGTCATTACCTTTCAGATTGAACCCTCTGCACTGAGTCAGTGGATTCCCATGCATAATATCCTGCCTTCTACTTCTCCTGGAAAAACATTTACATAGGATTAATCCAACAGTTTTTCATATATGCATTCTTTCCTTTCACTCTTACATTCTCTCACTGCCTGAATGTTTGCACAATATTCTTTTTATAAAACACATTCCTTGTCATGAAAGTCAAATTTAGTTGAATTTCTCATAATTAACATGATTCAGCTGTCATAAGTGCAGTGAAATGAAATGTCTGTTTTTCCACTTCAATACTCCGGAATGGATGTTTTGATGGCTGTGCCTTCCATCAATATTTTCCGTACTCAATACATCTGGCATCAAGAAAAACTGTTTGGCTAAGGTATCAGATTAACATGTCCCGTTCTGAAACAAGCCACAGTGTAAATACTTATGAATATGTAATATGTTGGCTGTTTGAGTGACAGGCTGTTTGTGTACGGTTTGAGTACCAAAGACTGGATGGTTTCTGAAGTGTTGCCACACAGTTGCCAAAGTGTTCAGAGTGATTCTTACTGCATTGCTATGCAGTTGCTAGGCTGTTGTATATTAGTTGCTTATTGGCCCAAGTCAGAAATGCCCACCCTCAAGTCTCTGATATTCTAGTCCCTCGATATGTCTTAGGCTTTTTAAAATCTGTTTCATCGTCTGCCAGGAAAATCTTAAGCCAGAACTCTTTAAAATGTAATAGTGACAAAATGAATTTTAATATGTAGGGTTAGAGGTTTGTTCAAATTACGCGAATAATCTTGCGACCCAGACTGTGTGTCTGCTTTATGACTAAATGAAACCAAAGCTGTGTCTCATCACTTATTTCTGCCCCACTGCTGCTGCAGTTTATGCCACCCTGAGTGTTAGAGTGTGTGTGTGTGTGTGTGTGTACCTCTTGCCAGTAGGGTAGAATCGAGAACAGCTGAGCCCATCCCAGGCGCAGTACGGGTCCCGCGCTAAGCAGCAGTCTGCACAGGCAGAGCCGTATGCCATGCAGCGGTGCAAAGACACCTGGGAAACTCCGTGCTCAGAGCTAACATACAGCTGTTGCTGTAACACATACAAGCCAGATATCTCAAAAGCTGTTCCTTTAACCCACAGGACTGGTGACAAGATAATTACCCGGAATTAAAGCAACAACATTTCCCCCGCCACCCCCACTTACTATATGCAGCACTTAATCACAAAATGCGTGGAGCTAGATGAAAGAGCTACTAAATGTAGTTACCTTTTTAGATGAGATTCTTAGGTTTGTGATAGGAGATTGCTTCTGAAAATTAAAAAAGAAAGAGAGTGAATGAAGTAATTTTTTAACAAAAAATTTAAAAAATAAAATTCATGCATATAATGAACATTTATATATTAAATTTCAACAATTTTTATTTATTTATTTATTTATTTATTTGTGACAAAAATGTCAAGGTGGTGTAACTAAGATTTTTATATAATTTTATACAAATATTTTCAACAATGTAGAGTCAGTGTGGTACAACCAACATGGATTTTTTTTTTCTTATGCAGGCCTATCTGTTGGTAGTGGGTTTTTGATTTCATTTTCATGATTTTTATCATTTCATCTTTTCCTTTTTTCAAAATATTCAAAATACCCTTTTTCTGTGGCAGTGCATCAAGTTATTGTGAAAGACACTTCTCAGTCACAATAACACTGTATGGATGATGTTATGGTTTTAGTCCAAATATTCATAAGCTTGTTAACTAGATTGTGAAATATGTGGTATTCCTATTCTCACGTGTAAGTAAATGTAATTTTTGCTTTAAACACCTTATAATGATCATGTTAGTTGAACATCTATAGATGCCATCATGTTTGTTTATATTGAAACTCCAAAAATTGCAATGTCAAATGGTATAACCCCAAGAAAATTTCATGGTATTCATAATTCAAAAATTCACAATGTTTGTTAAAGGAAAAAAAATAGTTAACTTTTGAAGGGAAAATGTGATCACTTTTCACTTGATGGTTACACCATTTGACACGTTTACAAATATGACATTTCTGAAAGCTGGGCATATGTTTTAAACTACTTTTCTTTTTTTTCTTTTTTTTAAAAAGATTTAGCTTTTCATTATAATGGACATCCTTAGCCGTTTGAATCAATTAAACGAAACAATTTTTAATGAGAAATTTGCCTTTTTAGGGTGTGCAAATTTGTGAGTGTGTGTTCAGATGCCAAATTAAACATCCCACTGAGCTGTGTGTGTGTGGCATTTCATGGTCCATGAATTGATTCATTATGCCTAAAACTATTTTGACAATTTCGAGCCACTCAAAGCAGATCATAAGAAATCTCACAGAGTAACCTTTTCCTCACCTCATGCCCAGTCTTTGTTCCCATTAAAAATCTGCCTTCCCTTAGAACAACATTGAGTTTTAATAAATGCTTTGTGGCACTGCCAGCTCTGCTCCTCTAGACACTTTGATGTGTGATGTGTGGCAAGAACTCAGACCTTAAACACTTCCAGCTCCTCCAGGATTAGATCCTCATCCAGAGAGCTGTTTGACGGCAGAACCACGACCTTCTGTACCGTGCCTTTATCTGTGAGCAGAATATCAGAACATCAGGAGAGTATTGGACAGTCTAGAAAGCAAAAAAAAACCTTGATAATGTGGTCTGGGTTTGAACTGCTTATGAACTTTCCATTGTTCTCAGATTTTCTCTTTGAAATCTTTTAGCTGGTGTGTGTGTGTGTGTGTGTATCTGGGTTGGTTTATGATGTTGTTGAGCATCTGTTCTGAGAAACAGATCTGCAAACTAGACTTCAGAGAAAAATGTGTGGTTGCCAAGGTGTTCTGGGTGGTTGCTAGGTGATTTTCACATCAAAAGAGCCCACCCTCTAGTCCCTAGATATGGCCCGTGGCCCTACTTCAATGTAAGTCTAAGCATTTTGGGGTTTTTTTGCCATCTGCCTGGTGGAAATTATTTATTGGATATCTTCAACTGTAGAAACATTTTGAGTGATGAGTTTGATGCCATTAGCAGCTTATGAACCTTAAATGTCAAGCTCATCCATTCTGTGAGGTCATGATAGGTGTGTATATTTTGCTGCAGATCCTCAGAGAGAAGGATGATGGAGAATTCAGCTCAAACTCTGGAAATTCCCATTTTAAATAGCCAACATTTCTAGACGAAACCCTGCTAAGGAGCAGGCAGGCCGCTCCGCACAATGCTCCTGGCTTTCCGTCAGGAATTTTGATAGGCAAATACAAACAGCTGTGATTTTGAATTCTCTCCAAATGTCCCTATCCCCGTTCCCTAGTAACCGCTGAGCCTGTCTGCTGTCGTGTCTCTGATTCTGTTCTCAGATAAACACACACTCACACACGCTTTCTTTCATTCTTCCATTGCCATCTCAAAAGTTAATATCGTGTCTTGTGCTGTGACACAGCAGGAATCATAATATCTTCCATTTAACTGATATAGAAGAGAGATAGATGTTTATGTTAAAAATGATTAATGATAATATTTGTGCAGCTTGTGTAGACCCTCTGCCCCCTAGTGGTGGTCAGTGGCAGGCAGATTTATGTCTGTATGATCTATGGATGTGTTGTTAAATTTCTGTAAGGAATGGAATAGTTTAGAATAACTATTTTTAAAATTAAATAAAATTTTATATTATAGTATTGAATATACTTTACAGTAGTGAAAAGCATTTCCCACAATATTTCTGCTTGTGACAGCTAAAGAATTTTTAAAACAAAAAATAAGATTTTTTGTTTTTATGTATTTGTAAGCATTATTAAGTTAGACTATTTTATATTTTAATAATAATAATAATAATAATAATAATAATAATAATAATAATAATTTGAATATGAATTGTATGGAAGCCTGTTCCCGCCACTGAATAAACATTGTTACTTTACATCTCACAATTCTGACTTTCTTGCAATTGTGAGTTTACATCTCGCAGTTCTGACACTTTTTCTCAGAATTCCATGATACAGACCAGCAATTCTGAATTTTTTTCTTTCATAACTGAATGATGTACAGTGGGGAAAAAATTATTTGATCCCCTGCTGATTTTGTACGTTTGCCCACTGACAAAGAAATGATCAGTCTATAATTTTAATGGTAGGTTTATTTGAACAGTGAGAGACAGAATAACAACAAAAAAAAAAATCCAGAAAAGCGCATTTCAAAAAAGTTATAAATTGATTTGCATTTTAATGAGTCAAATAAGTATTTGACCCCTTCGCAAAACCCTTGTTGGCAATCACAGAGGTCATACGTTTCTTGTAGTTGGCCACCAGGTTTGCACACATCTCAGGAGGGATTTTGTCCCACTCCTCTTTGCAGATCCTCTCCAAGTCATTAAGGTTTCGAGACTGACGTTTGGCAATTTGAACCTTCAACTCCCTCCAGAGATTTTCTATGGCATTAAGGTCTGGAGACTGGCTAGGCCACTCCAGGACCTTAATGTGCTTCTTCTTGAGTCACTCCTTTGTTGCCTTGGCCATGTGTTTTGGGTCATTGTCATGCTGGAATACCCATCCACGAACCATTCTCAATGCCCTGATGGTACATGGCCCTTTGATGCGTTGCAGTTGTCCTGTCCCCTTAGCAGAAAAACACCCCCAAAGCATAATGTTTCCACCTCCATGTTTGACGGTGGGGATGGTGTTCTTGGGGTCATAGGCAGCATTCCTCCTCCTCCAAACACGGCGAGTTGAGTTGATGCCAAAGAGCTCGATTTTGGTCTCATCTGACCACAACACTTTCACCCAGTTCTCCTCTGAATCATTGGCAAACTTCAGACAGGCCTGTACATGTGCTTTCTTGAGCAGGGGGACCTTGCGGGCGCTGCAGGATTTCAGTCCTTCACGGCGTAATGTGTTACCAATTGTTTTCTTGGTGACTGTGGTCCCAGCTGCCTTGAGATCATCCCGTGTAGTTCTGGGCTGATTCCTCATCATTCTCATGATCTTTGAAACTCCATGAGATGGGATCTTGCATGGAGCCCCAGTCCGAGAGAGAATGCAGTTATTTTGTGTTTCTTCCATTTGCGAATAATCACACCAACTGTTGTCACCTTCTCACCAAGCTGCTTGGCGATGGTCTTGTAGCCCATTCCAGCCTTGTGTAGGTCTACAATCTTGTCCCTGACATCCTTGGACAGCTCTTTGGTCTTGGCCATGGTGGAGAGTTTGGAATCTGATTGATTGATTGCTTCTATGGACATGTGTCTTTTATACAGGTAAGGAGCTGAGATCAGGAGCACTCCCTTTAAGAGAGTGCTCCTAACCTCAGCTCCTTACCTGTATAAAAGACACCTGGTAGCCAGAAATCTTGCTGACTGATAGGGGATCAAATACTTATTTGACTCATTAAAATGCAAATCAATTTATTACTTTTTTGAAATGTGTTTATCTGGATTTTTCTGTCTCTCACTGTTCAAATAAACCTACCATTAAAATTATAGACTGATCATTTCTTTGTCAGTGGGCAAATGTACAAAATCAGCAGGGGATCAATTTTTTTTTTCCTCCACTGTAAACTTGCAATTCTGAGAAATGAAGTTGCAATTCTGAGAGATAAAGTCAGAATTGTGAGACATAAACTTATAAGTCTGAGAAAATATCAGTCTTTTTTCCTCTCATAATTGGACTTTCTAACTTACAATTGTGAGTTCATGTCTCACAATTCTGAGAAAAAAAGTCAGAATTGTGAGTTTATATCTTGCAGTTCTGACTTGAATTCTCACAATTGCGAGTTTGTATAGCACAATTCTGACTTTTTCTCGCAACTGCAAGTTCATATCTCGCAATTCTGAGGATAAAATCAGAATTGTGAGTTTATATCCTGCAAATTTTGACTTTTTATATCTTGCAATTTTTTATATCTTGCAATTGTGAGTTTATATCAAGCAATTCTCACTTAATTTCTCAGAACTGCGAGTTTATGTCTCACTATTCTGAGAGAAAAGTCAGAATTGCAACAATTTCGAGAGAAAAAAAAGACAGAATTGTGAGATAAAAAGTTGAAATTACCTTTTTTAGTTTTTATTCAGTGGCAGAAACAGGCTTCCATAGAATTGTATTAAAATATTCAAATTAAAATATTATTGTTATAAAGTCATCCTGTGGCCCCCTTGGAAGTTTGTTGAGGTCCTGGCCCCCAGGTTGAGAATCACTGCTTTAAAATATCGTATAGTATAGAATTTTTTTTAGTATGGTGAAAATGGTACGTTGCAGGCCGAATTCAATCCTGCATCACCCACCATAGCTCAATGTTTCATGAGCATGTATGCTAACTCCTGCAACATGTCTCCTAAAACGCTCTTTTTAAAAGTAATTGGAAAAACAGATGAATATAAGATTACATTTATATGGGATTTTATATAAAATTATAAGGAACATGGCTCTGGTATGTTTTGTATAATGTAAACTGTATGTTATATTCTGAAGCAGTGTGGTATAACAAAGTCGAGTGCGTGCTTACTGTCATAATTTATTAAAGTACAGTATAATTTTAAAATATTTTAAATGAAGTATAATTTAACTGGCAAATCACTTTCAGTAAAATGTTATCAGTCATGAAAACAAATTCTCATTTTTAGGTGGAAAAAGCTATTTAGTCTGAAACTGTTTGAACTGTTTTTCATCTGGTGGTTGTAAGTCTGAGTATAGGTTAATTTTTAGAATAGTCATTTATTTTTCTTGAGATTTGTCATACTCTGGGGTTTTACCTGTGCCCAGGAATAGAACCTGGTAGTGTCCGTCCGCAGCGGTGACCTGGTCCACAGCTATAGAGGTGTATTTATAATCGGCGTGTGTCCGCACCACCAGAGGTTTCCTGCCGACTGGGTAAATGGGGTTAAACATGACGGGGTGATTCCTCACGAACGTCACCACATCATCTGGAAACTCTTTAGTACTCTGGATATGAGGGGTGAACGCGCCACCAGGACACTGACAGGAAGAGGATAAAAACAGTTTAAAGCTTAGACAATCATGCTGTAGATTATGAAAGCTTTATTACTTTAATTGTGTCTTTTTGTCATAATATTAGTGAGTCTTTGTCTCATGCAAGTGTACGTCATTTTGAAAAGTTCCCCCAAAAATATAAAAGTCCAACATTATTAATTTAAGTGGGGAATAAACCCTTTGTGGCTCTTTAACATTGCACTGGACACACACATAATAATAATAATAATAATAATAATAATAATTTAGTATTACATTAATAAAATAACGTCATTCTATATGTTTTCATAGAAAAATATTATTAAAGATTCTCATCTTATCATTTATCTAAAAAATAAATGACCATAAAATATAGGCCCTTCCAACAAAGGATAGACCAGAAATCAAACCTACACATTTCATACTCAAATTAAAAAAAAAAAAAAAAAATGCTATATTAAAATAGTATTGTTTTATATTATTTTATAGTAAATTGTTATTGTAAAATTATATCTAAAAATATATCTATAAAAATAAATTACCATAAGATACAAGTTCTGATAATCCAGAACAGAAATCAAATCTACAAATTTCATGTAATTTAAAAAAAAAAAATAAATAAAAAATACAAAAATTGTATTAAATTAAGAAATGGCAATATACGATATATTTATGAAATATTGGTAAAATAATAAATACATATTTATAAACAATAATAGTAATATTCTATATTATATTATTATAGTAAAATATTGTTAAAAATGATCACATATGCATGAAAAATAAATTACCTTAAATTATAAGCTTTTGTAACAGAGGATTGACCAGAAATCAAGTGTGCAAATTAACTCAACTGAATTATATTATTAAAATAGTACTATTCTATATAATCTTGGTAAAATATTATTAAAAGATATCACAAAAATTACTTTGAAATATAAGACTCACAGAGGATAGACCAGAAATCTCCTAATTTCATGTATAAACTAAACTAAAAATTAGATTATGATGATGATTATTTCGGCAAACATTCCTCACCTACAATTATTTGCCTTTTCAACTAAACTCTGTAAATCACAAAAATTTACTCCGTTTAATGGTGTTATAAACAGAGTTACTGTACCAAGGCAGGACATGAATGTATGTGACTCACAGTTCCCGGTCGTGGGTATGGGATCCGGCCCTGGAAAGCCACCCACTGGAAGTTGGGTCCTTCCCTGTGCGCAAACGGTCCGTTGAAGACCGTCAGGATGTCAGCCATGTTGTACACACAGACCGCTGAACCTCTGAACACAGAACTGGATGGAATAACACAAAACACACAGAGCTATTTAACATTAAGCAAGTCAGACAGTAAAAGACAGTCTTGCACATCCTTCCTAAGCATTTGGACGGAAGGGATGATGTAACATGGTTACACTGGAGACTCAATCCACAGAGAGAGAAAAGTGCCGCATAAAGGAAAGGGGACACCACTTTGGTTATACTCTGGGATGAAGTGTGGTTTGGCTGGACATCCTAGATTTTGATCAGACAGTAAGACAAAGAATTTCTTTGTTTGATTGCAAAACAAAAGGAAAGAGACAAAATATAATGATAAATAACAGAGCAGGGCATGGACAAAGAAACTGTCGCTGTTTGGATTGGCCTCATTAGGAAAACCGCACAGATTTAATGTGGCTGGAGAATGAACCACAGCTCGGAAACCTTGACCGAAATCTCACCTCATTAAACCACAACTCACATACACACATGCCCCAACATACACTCACTCAAACCCACCATAACAAACATAATGAAATGACCGAGAGCAAATGAGACCTCATATCTGAACTGTTTCGCCTAAATGATGAGATAATAAATGAAGACCACTGGCTTCTTGGATCTTTCTCTTAAGGAAAAACAACTAGAGTTTTTGAAGACATTTCAACGTTTTAAACTGTGCTAAAATCAAGTGACCTCTGCACCTAAACATTTCTTATCTAGTACTTTAGGTAAGGTAAATGATTGGAGTTATGCTTGTTAGTGTCAAAAATTGGAGTTACTTTATTATCTTTTTTTTTTTTTTTTTTAAGAGAATTGATTTTCAGGGGCACTTTTGACCTTTGTTTAGTTTTATTTTTACTATATAAAAACACAGTCTGCCATCCTTTTTGTGCTGAATACTTCAACCCCAAAGTTTAGAATATAATTTTAATAAACATTTTATAAATATTATTTATAACATATAAAAATTACATGTATAAAAAAATTGAAATTATAAATTATTATAAAGTAAATAGAAATTATATATTTTAGAATATAGTATATAATACATGCAAATGTTTACAATATAGAATATTTACAAATATTAACTAATAGTATATAGAAGGAATATATGAAATATTAATATGTATGGAAGAGTATAATACATTTATAAACTCATAATAATAGATCAAATTTAATATTACAATGTCATTAAATGTAATAAATGGGTTAGAATGTATATAGACAATACACATATTTATACAAATATACACCTTAGTATATAGAATGAAAAGATGATGCATATATGAATGTATTTGATGATTTCAGATGCAAAAAAACCTCTAAATCAGTTGGAGATTTTTCTTTTAAATAAGCATTTTTATCAGGCTCCTATGTTTAGGTTCAGTAATTTCACTTTAATGGCAATGAAAAAAGTTATTAGTTATTGAATGATTTATTTAAAAAAAATAATAATCTGATGTTATTTTCTTAGGAGCCTGATTAAAAAAAAAATGCTCATTTAAACATTTTTGCATCTGAAGACTTCATGTAAGCTCATAATATTGTTAAATTGTCATAATTGTATACATAATGAATAGAATATAATGAAATCAATTATAAATGTGATATGTAGTGTAAAAGAATGAAATATTTCTAATATTAGTTTAAATATAAAAATATGATTGAATGTAGTCATTTAATTTCATAATTTTTTAAAAAAATCAGGAATTCATTAGTTTTATAGCTTTATATTCTAACTTTGTCTGATTTCTGTCTATTTGTGCACTAATTACTTCCAAGAACTGTATGCTTGTTTCTGAGAGTTTACACTTACTCAGTTACACAAAACACCAACAAAAAAACATTTAAACTGACTCAGTGACATGACACTGCATATTACACACCCTCTTTGTGCATGACAGAATATTTAAAATATTCAGCAAGACCACACAGATGTCTGTGTTTCATCACAGTGAAAAGCTGTAGGATGAACTAAGATTAGTTATTTGTTTGTAAAGGAGTGACCGTTCCCTTCCTTTACCGCCCTCAGGTGTGATCCCATTTTTCCCAGAAACCCTGTCATCCCCTCAGCTCCAACCCCATCTTACCTATATTTGGCAAATACACACACAAAAACATGCACATGCATATATACACACATTAGCGGCAAGCTCAATATTGCTATTGGCTTTACCTTGTAGAGGTGAAAACTCCAAAGATGAGAAGACCCTTTGGGTGGTCCGTCTCCAATAAAAACACATTCTCTGGAAGGAAAAAGACAAACACTCACTCAATAGCTGAACATCTGTCCCACAACATTGTTACACGGTTCTAGTTTGGCCTAACAAGAATAAAACAGGTGAACGCGTGTAAATCCATCACAGGCTTTAACCCTCCAGTGTAAACGGTTTGTGTTGAGTGTTTTATGATCGTAAAAGGATTTTAATGAGGTGAAAAGCTTTACAAATCACCTAGGGCTGTTGCTGGACACTGACAAACACCAAAATGGCTGGTTTATGGTTAATGACCGGTAATTAACTAGAACGTGAAATCTGTAAGGCTTTTGAAGGAGTGTTTGGGTTAAATACAGGTTAAGAACTAACAACACCATATTTAATTAGGGTACAATGGGGTTAAATGCCCCTTGGGATTTTTTTCTATTCCTAAAATATATGGCAATCAAATAAATATATATCTTGTTACTGAATACAAATACATAAAATGTATACATATATTCGTATAAAAAAAATAGTTTTTATTTAAACAATTTAAATAAAAAGGCAGCCTTTATATCGACAACCAGGGAACTTGATTTTAGTGGTAAACATTGTCAAAATATTTTATTTATTTAATTTTTTTAAGTGAACTTTCGGTATCACTTATTTTAAGGTGTCCTTACTACACATTATATGTACTTACTATTATAATAACAATAAATTACGCATAATTACATACAAGTAACCCTAAACCATATAGTAAGTACATATAGTTAATTAATATTGCTCAGTACTTAAATGTATAATTACACTGTAACAAGGACACCTTAAAGTGTAACCGAACTTTTTTTTTTTGTTTGATTTTAAAGTTTTAAAAATCATATTTATTGTATGTGGTAATTGCCAGCATGTCTTAGGCCTAAAACGACGTTTTAGAATGAAAACGATCCTCGTTTACACTGACGTTTCCACTGCATTTCAGAAACGATCTCCGTCTACACTACACAACCGAAAACGCATGTCACATGACCATTCATGCAGGTACAACCATAGATTTGTATAGATGGCGGATGTGTCTACGTGCTTGGAGTGGTCGAATGGGGTTATACTCATACATATCTGTGGGTACAACAATGGGCATGATGTTATTGTTTACACAGTCGTCAAGCATACTTAGAGAGAATGTGGGCAGCCACGCCATCGTTTTCAAAAGTCTCCATTTTGGTCAGTTTACACTGAAACTCAACCCCGGAGTTTTCAAACTAAAACGGGGTCTGCAGTGTTTTCAGAAGTCTCCGTTTTCGACCTCGCTGGAGCAGTGTAAACGATAACCGTAGCAAAAGTTATGCATTTTAAAACGAAAACATACTAGTGTAAACGGGGCCTTAGATGTTGTCCATATATCTTAACTTTATTGAAGTTAACATTGCTTTAAGTAGAATATGTGTGTGTGTGTGTGTGTGTGTGTGTGTGTGTGTGTGTGTGTGTCGTGTGTACCTATTTAACCTTATTTTGTGGACAAAATATACCCAGAAGTGAGCTAAACCTGACAAAACCCTCCTAAACCTCTTTTTGGGGACCTCCTAATTCATAAAATCTGTATAAAAATCATTATTTATTTTTTTTAATTGTGAAAATGCAGAAGGTTTTCTGTTAGAGTGTGGGTTAGATTTAGATTACCGTATTTATAACTAGATGCACTATAAATAAAAACAATAGGAGTGTCCCCATTTACAGTAGATTTTGGTCCCCATGAGGAAAACAGCTTCTAAATCATAAAGAATGAAGTGTTTTTTTTTTTTTGTTTTTGTTTTTTGTTTTTTTGGAAAATCTAGAAAAAAGCAGAACGTTTTGTGTAAAGTGTAGCTTTAAGGTTAGGGTAAGGGGATAGAAAATACAGTTTGTACAGAATAAAAACTATTGTGTCTATGGAATGTCCCCATAAAACTCAACATGAGTGTGTGTGTGTATGTGTGTGTGTATGTGTGTGTGTGTGTGTGTGTGTGTGTGTGTGTGTGTGTGTGTGGTCTCACCGAGCTCATCAAAGTGGGTCTCTGAACCATCCTCCTCTAGAACCGAACATACCATCCGAGCCTTCAGAAATGTGGTCCACTTGTTCACCAGACTGCGTTGACCACCAGCGTCATTCTAAATAGAATTTACATTTATATATAATACATTTCATATTAATTATATTACTATTTAAAATAATATTGCATAACTTGTAAACAGTGACAAAATTACATGATACTCAAGATACTCAAACACACACACAAACTTACAGGGCAGACTCGAGCCACCATAGCGTGGATGTTCTTAGTGTTTCCACTACTGTCCGTGAGTCTCTCACGCATGAAGAAGTAAAGTTTGGCGTCGTTTGGGTCTGAGCCATCGGGAATCAAGTGTGCATCGATGAACACTGGCTCTAGTCAAAAGAGAAGAATAACTACAGCTTAAACACTCAATTTGCTCTACATCAACCACAAAAGAGAAATAAGTAGATTGTACTGTATCATTTCTTGCCTAAAGAATCAAGCATCTCTGCATGGTGCTAATGCCTAAGTTTATATGAAACACAATACAGCTGCTGGCAAACTGAGTGAAGAAAATATATCTCACAGATCCAGACCAAATATGCATTTCATTGTGTATATTTGGATTGTATCACACAAAAGATAATGTGACCTCTTGAGAAAACCGTTATGCATGTACAATATGTTTTCCTGGTGGAATCATTGTAAACAGATATTGGGTCTATCCTGTCTTCAGCTATTTCCTTTGACGTGGGCAAAGATGGTTTTTACTTTGTGGTTTGTGTATTATTTTACTGAAATGGCATGGAACATGCACATGTAATTTAATGCTCCACATAAATAATTATTTGTAGCTTCAAGAAAACATTATGCTCAATTTTCTGACAGAACAATCATAATAATGTAGATGGATCAAATCAAATGTAGGGTTTGTACCGCTCAGCCATTTGGAGTTATGTTGGTCCGTCCTCACTGCGTTCCTTGTGGTCAGGCTCCTGAAGATTGCCGCATCTGTCCCCATGAAGTCAATGTACATGCCAGAGAACAGCTCCTGATCTAACCACAGACAGAAACAGAAACAGAAACGTGTCCCACAGTTGCTTTATACAGGGTTTGCATGTTCAGTGAAAATCTTTTCACATTTTTATTACATTAGTCATTTAGCAGACGCTTTTTATTGTGCTAGATGTGGATTTTATCTTCTTCATCTTCTCAGATGGTTGGTGAATTAAACTAGGAAAGACAATAGATTAAAATAATTTATCAGGATTAATTTAATGTGATTTAATTGTGAATTTGATTTAACATTAAATTATATATTAATACTCGTGCTGTCAAACGATTAATCGCGATTAATCACATCCAAAATGCAATGCGATTAACTTTTTGTTACTCTTAATATATGTATGTGTGCTGTGTATATTTATTATGTATATATATAAATACACACACATACAGTATATATATTTCAGAAAAATGTTATGTTTATATATTAAATATATTTATTTATAATATAAATTACATGAATATAAATATAGACGTGAATACATGTAAATATTTTCAAAATATGTGTGTGTATTTATATATACATAATAAATATACACAGAACACACACATATTATAATGCAAACAAAAACTTTCATTTTTTATGTGATTAATCGTTTGACAGCACAAATTAATATCATATATTTCTCCTTTAAGTTTTAATAAATTCAGCTCCTCATTTTAAATGTACAGATGTGGATGGCAATTAAATAAATAATAATTAAATAATAAAATTTTTCTGGCACTTCATGGACTGAATATTACAAGTGTAAAATGTTTTTGCTTTAACATTTCTATTAATTTGGGGCTTCAATAATATTGTAATTCAATGTTATTGAAATTCCTCTGTAAAATAGGAAGTATAAATGATTTCGCTTATGTTAAATGTCCTGTCTGGGATTGATTTATTAATAAATTACCCATAAAAATATTACATTCCTCATCTTTTATTTTTCAATGATTGCTTAGCTATAGGAGCTTTTGTGTGTGTGTGTTCACCAATCTGTTCCAGTTGTGTTTTAATAATCTCACAGAACAGATTGAAACTGTTATGATGTCAAATCTAATAAATGTGTTAATGTACTTTAAACGTTATTAAACAATTACTCGCATGCGTTAACACTTTAACTTTGACAGTCCTGTTTAAAATACATTTATTTTGTAAACCCACTGCATATAACGTATAAAAAATGGCTAAACACATCTGTCTGTTAAATACGAGACCTATGGATTTATTGTGGTTGTACATTTCTCTGCGGTGCGCTTTACTAATGACCTGCTCAAGTCTCCATTCCCCAAATCTCTCCTTCCTTTCATCAGTGCACTACTCTATCACTTCATCACTCCATATTGCTGGGCCCTGTGGTTGACGTGTGGCTAAGAGCCAAGTGTACGATGGAAATTGTCAGACGGACGTCAGACAGAGAAAGCTGTAGGCTGTCATGTCAAGGACCGTCAGTCTTTGATGCCGTCTAGACGGTTAGGAACTGTTCTACTTAATGGAATAACCACTTAAAACTTTCTCTCATATACAGATGACTCAATGATGACCTATAACATAGTATATTTAGGTGTGCGTGTAAGATTTTTGAAGGCGAGTATGTGTGACACATGCAATTAGTTCTCATGAGGTGTAAACTGAGAGATGATGGCATGTGTGTTTCAGGGTTATTATAGTTAATTAAAATTAAAGCGATAAAAAAAGAGATTGAAATAAACGATAAACATTACATGAAAAGCTAGTTGCCAAGGCAACATTTCTTGTTTTCATTTAGTTTAACATTGTGCTAAAAGACCTAAACTAAAAGTGAAATAAAAATTTATTTAAAAGAAAAACTGTATAACATTTAAAAATAATAATATATAATTTTTTTAAAAAGTATAAAACTGACAAAAAACAACAATTTTGCAGACTTCAACTAAAATTAAAGTAAAAATGGAAAATATAAAAAATATAGCATTCAAAATATTAATAAAAACTATAGTGTTTCAATTATACTAAAATAACACTGTTGTGTTTATGTTGCAGTTGTAATGACTCTCTGGTGTGTGTGAAAGCATGAATGTGCGTGTAATTTAGCCCACTGGCTGTGTCAACAGCAACCCAACACCAGCTAGCCAATTACAGATCAAAGGATTAAGAAGGCGGCACTGAGTGACCCAAAGTTGTCACATCGGAGGGGGGAAAACAGCCACAAAATGTGGGTGTTTTTATGACACTATGGGGTCATGAACAAGGAGATCATAGAGAATGTGTTATAGTATGTGTCCGAGACAAAACGGCACCTGTGGATAAAGACACAAAAGACAGCAGCACTTACTGAGCATGACTGAGACGGTGTTGACTTGTGGGTTAAACGAGCATCTTCCTTTCCCTGATTCTGCTCGGGAAGAGATTTGAAAGACTAGCTCCTGCCAATGACACCAAAAACACAAAATCGCTCATTTCACACAAACAAACTACTACTGTTTCAGATAAACCCGTCCTTAATTGGCAAACAAAAAGGAAACGGACAGTGCTTAGTTCCTTGGTCTTTCCCTTTTTAAGTGGCTGGATCATGCCCAAAATAAGATGGAGAGTCGACCTTTTAAATCAAATAATCAAATCATATCCTATAATAAATATAAATGATTGACATATGCTCTTGTTATCATTTTATCCCATTTACCATCATCAAATCTATTCTCGACTTTCAGCTTAATCCGAAATGTTTCACAGCCAGTCTATATAAAAAGACTCATTAGTGCAGTGGTTCTGGCTTTCTTCTGATTGGTTGGACAGACTTGCCCGAAGGCTTCCAGGTTTCCAACTATCAGGCCAGTCTAGCCTCTCCTTTTGTGTCATGATGTTGGCCAGTTACGTGAAGTGAGAGAAACCAGAGAGGTAGAGAGCCTCCATCAGGACATACAGCTGCTGGTGGTAGATCTTTCAATTCGTCACAGGGATGCATGTATTCATTAACTAATATATTGGCTCTTTACATCACACACAACTGTAGGCAAAGATGTGAATCACATGGTGACTCCAGGGTGGCCCCGTCATTGTTTTATCACAAAGCTACTCCGCACACTTTTAAAGGTTACAGGTCATCCTACTGCAGAGTTTTCTTCTTCTGTAATAGTCCAGCTGGTGTGTAGCCAAGAGAGATGGACACAGACGGAGGGCTGAGAGAGGAAAATGCTTTTCAAACAAAAAAGAATTATAGAAAACAAGCTGTTGGACTCAGATGGCTAGTAGGACTGCTTCTAATCTCATCTGGTCTCGCCTTGTCTCTTCTCTAGTTTTTTTATTTTTATTTATTTTTTTACCTCTAAGGATTTTCGTCTCATCTCATCTCATCTGGTCTCATCTTACCTCATCTAGTTTTGTCTTGTTTTTTTTCTCGTCTCCTCTCATCTCATCTAAATTTGTCTTGTTTTGTGTCATCTCATCTCATCTCCTCTCATCTCATCTAAATTTGTCTTGTTTTGAGTCATCTCATCTCATCTCATCTAGTTTTGTCTTGTTTAGTCTAGTCTAGTCTCGTCTCATCTAATCTAGTTCTGTCTTGTTTTGTCTTCTCTCATCCAGTTATGTTTTGTCTCGTCTCATCTACTCTCATCTAGTTTTTGGTCTTGTCTTATCTTGTCTCGTCTAGTCTCATCTTATCTCGTCTCGTCTCATCTAGTTTTGTCTTGTCTTGTCTCGTCTAGTCTCAACTCATCTCATCTCATCTAGTTTTGTCTTGTTTTGTCTCGTCTCATCTCATCTCATCCAGTTTTTGGTCTTGTCTTGTCTTGTCTTGTCTTGTCTCATCTCATCTCATCTCATGTCGTCTCATCTAGTTTTGTCTTGTCTTGTCTCGTCTAGTCTCATCTCATCTCATCTCATCTAGTTTTGTCTCGTCTCATCTCATCTCATCCATGTTTTGGTCTTGTCTTGTCTCATCTAGTCTCATCTCATCTCGTCTCATCTAGTTTTGTCTTGTCTTGTCTTGTCTCGTCTAGTCTCATCTCATCTCATCTCGTCTCATCTAGTTTTGTCTTGTTTTGTCTCGTCTCACCTCATCTCATCTCATCTCATCCAGTGTTTGGTCTTGTCTTGTCTTGTCTAGTCTCATCTCATCTCGTCTCATCTAGTTTTGTCTTGTTTTTTTTCTAGTCTCCTCTCATCTCACCTAAATTTGTCTTGTTTTGAGTCATCTCATCTCATCTCATCTAGTTTTGTCTTGTTTAGTCTCGTCTCGTCTCGTCTCGTCTCATCTCATCTCATCTCATCTCATCTCATCTCATCTAGTTTTGTCTTGTCTTGTCTTGTCTCGTCTAGTCTCATCTCATCTCATCTAGTTTTGTCTCGTCTCATCTCATCTCATCTCATCCAGTTTTTGGTCTTGTCTTGTCTCATCTAGTCTCATCTCGTCTCATCTAGTTTTGTCTTGTCTTGTCTCGTCTAGTCTCATCTCATCTCGTCTCATCTAGTTTTGTCTTGTCTTGTCTCGTCTAGTCTCATCTCATCTCGTCTCATCTGGTTTTGTCTTGTTTTGTCTCGTCTCACCTCATCTCATCTCATCTCATCTCATCCAGTGTTTGGTCTTGTCTTGTCTTGTCTTGTCTAGTCTCATCTCATCTCGTCTCATCTAGTTTTGTCTTGTTGTCTTATTTCATCTCGTCTCGTCTCGTCTCATCTCATCTCATCTCATCTCATCTAGTTTTGTCTTGTTGTCTCATCTAATCTCATCTAGTTTTGTCTTGTTGTCTCATCTAATCTCATCTAGTTTTGTCTTGTTTTGTCTCATCTCATCTCATCTCATCCAGTTTTGTTTTGTCTCGTCTCGTCTGGTCTCATCTAGTTTTGTCTTGTTGTCTCATCTCATCTCATCTAGTTTTGTCTTGTTTTGTCTCATCCCATCTCATCTAGTTTTGTTTTGTCTCGTCTAGTCTCATCTCATCTTGTCTAATCTAGTTTTTGTCTTGTTGTCTCATCTCATCTAGTTTTGTCTTTGTTGATCTCGTCTCATCTACAATCTCATCTCATCTCATCTAGTTTTGTCTTGTTTAGTCTCATCTAATCTCATCTAGTTTTGTCTTGTTTTCTCATCTCATCTACAATCTTGTCTCATCTCATCTAGTTTTGTCTTGTTTTTATTTCATCTACAATCTCATCTCATCTAGTTTTGTCTTGTTTTATCTCGTCTCGTCTCATCTCATCTCGTTTTGTCGTATCTCATCTCATCTAGTTTTGTCTTGTTTTGTCTGGTCTAGTCTCGTCTCATCTAGTTTTGTCTCATCTCGTCTCATCTAGTTTTGTCTCGTCTCATCTCATCTAGTTTTGAGTTATTTTGTCTCATCTCATCTAGTTTTGTCTTGTTTCATCTTCTCTCATCTCATCTCATCTAGTTTTGTCTTGTTTTATCTCATCTCATCTACAATCTCATCTCATCTAGCTTTGTCTTGTTTTGTCTCGTCTCATCTCATCTAGTTTTGTCATATCTTATCTCATCTAGTTTTATCTTGTTTGTCTCGTCTCATCTCGTCTAGTTTTGTCTCGTCTCATCTAGTTTTTTCTCATCTTGTCTCATCTGGTTTTGTCTCGTCTTATCTCATCTAGTTTTGAGTTGTTTTGTCTCATCATCTAAATTTCTTCTCTTTTAAATTTTATGTATTCCCATCTCCTGTGGCAGCTTGTCAGGCTCTCATCCTATCCCATCTGGTTCCTTTTTTTTTTCTTGTCTCATCTCATCTTGCCTGTCCTTATCTCGTCTCTTGTCTTGCCTTGTTTTGTTTCATCTTGCTGTGTTTTGTCTCTTCACTTATTTCTTCTCTTCTTGTCTCACGTCTTCTCATTTCATGTAATCGTCTCGTTTTGTTAATTCTCTCATCTCATTTATCTCATCTAGTCTAATTCTCCTTTAACTTTTTAATATCTCATCTCATCTCATCTCATCTCATCTCATCTGGTTCTCATTTATTATTTGTCTCATCTCATCTCGCCTGTCCTCATCTTGTGTCTTTGTGTTTCATCTGGTCTCAACCTATCTCTTCCCTTTACTTCTTATTCTTCTCTTCTATTATCATTTTAATCTCATCTTGTCTTAAACCTTTAACTGTGTATTCACATTGTGTCGCATCTTGTCTTCTCATATCTCATCTGGTTCTCGTTTTGTCTTGTTTCGACTCGTACATCTCTTGTCTTGTCTCTTCTAGTTTTGTTTTGTCATCTGCTCTTACATCTTCTCTTCTTGTTTAATCTCATAACATTCATCTTAAGCCTGAAGTATAGGCCTAGTACGTTTATGTATGTGTACGCAAATGTATGTGTACAGTCGAATACATAGCCTTTCAAAGTATATTCCATTTGGTAGTGTGCGCAAACGCAGGCAGTCGACACGTGCTCTAGAAACTTTGTTCAGTGTCTGCTCTACTTTTCTCCAGAAGTTATGACAATTAAGAAGATCTTTGTACTCTTTCAAACTAAAGTTGATTATCTAGCATTTGTTGTTGTTGCAGTCTCTGCTATTTTGTTATTGTTGTTTCGTCTCTTTAGTTTTGTTTTCTGCTTTGAAACAACGGCCTGGGGCCGGTGTTGCCACCTTGTGGAACAATTGATTAGTGCAAAACAAATTCAATTCATATGTGCGACCTGCGCATACAAAGTATGCACGCTTACAAAGAGTACTATTCTGTTGACAGAATTTGTGTTGCTCACTGAAGTATAATTTGGGCGTTATTTGCTCACCTCTCGATTGGCTTGTCTTGCCTCATCTCATCTTGTCTCACCTGATCTTTTTTCTCTCACTCTTTTAACCTCTAACTACCCTCATTCCCATGCTGGTGTAAATTGTCACGAGCTTTTTAAAGGATGTATGATCTTGAACTTCACAACTCAACAGTAGATTAAACACATTTTTTACCAGGAAATGAGGGGAATATGGGCCTACTGTCCATTTCCCAGTCCAGCATTTTAATTCTGAAACAAATGTAGTAAAATGAAGGTGAAACTGAACTAAATCAGACGGTCTGACTGCTTTTCATTAGTGAGTGTAAACTGACCTCAGGACGCCTGCCACGGTTAACATATGCACACACTGGGCTGTAGGCTCCACTGCCGCAGATGAACAGATGAGTCCTGTTATAAGGCTGAATCACTCGTAAGAAGTTTCCACATCCATGCTGAGGAGAACAAAAGAGACAGAGATAATTGTTTTCGTTCCTAAAGGTTATACTAAATTCTCTTTTAATGTAATTTTAAAGTCATTTAGTGCTACATAATTCTATTAGCAAGCTGATACGCTCCGTTCTTTTATTTCGGAAAAAGATAATGACAGTTAAGATTAAGACAATTTATTTTGATCCAGACCTGTAATTGAGGAAATAAAAGTTTATATAGGTCAGGAATTTAAGGCCTATCTTAGAATACAGGAATCTCAAACTAAAGTGGACGCCAAACCGACTGCACATGATCCAGCCCAAAGAAAGAGTGAGAGAGGGATGAGTAGAGAAAGAAAAGAAGCACCAAGGGAGTAGTTAGGAACTTGGCGAAGCGTGTCAAAACAGCAGCTGCATGAGCTCTCGGTTAGCATGCGCACACACAGGTCCTTCAAGAGCAACTCCAGAAAAATAACCGCACTTCCAATAGCACACACCCAACCATCCACTCCTCCCCTTGATCTCTTTCACATGTTTGTCATTAATAGTTCTGTGGCACATGTCAACATTATCCTCTTCTGGCTTGTATTCACTACTAGATTTATTGTATGTAACCTTTTTCTTCCGCAAAGGCAAGAAGACATCTTGACAGTTTACGGTTCACGTCCAGATCAGGCAGAATTAACAAGAAAGAGCTCCATAAACATGTCTTAATATCATTTACAGCTCTCTTAAATAAACCCCTCAGTGTTTCCCAAATGATGCAGATGGATTCGGATGATGTGAGGTTACACGCTGCCGCTCCTGTGGCTACAGGTCCTGTCAGGGGAGAGGGATGGGGTATATCCCTGTGAGAGGAGGAAACCTGACAACCTGACAATGGACAGTGCTACAGATCCATAGATGCAAATAAAACATCCAAGAAAATCTGTGGCACAAACCCTATAGTTTAAACACAGAGGAAAACAGACTGTAGGAAGGGCTCAGACACAAATATTTGTCAGAAGCAGTGCAGGAAGGCTGATCTGCAAACTCTGCAAAAGCTACATATATCACAATTTGGTAAAGTTATTATTCCACTGTAGTCCTGCAATTTATGGCTGGGTGAATTTTATTACGAATTTCAAGGACACTCGGTGGCATTTTCACCCTAAAGTTCAAAGCAAAAGAAATAAATTATACTTAAATTAATCTTGAATAATGAAAAGCCTGTTCTAGGAGGGTTTATTCTGGCATTATTTGTATTATAAATTAAGCACATTGCCTAGTGATTGATCTTACTGCAAAAAAAAAAAAAAAATCTATATATAAATATTCATTATAATTTATTTATTATATAATTTGTTTATTTTGTATTATTTATATTCATAAATAATGGTAGTTTGTTGGACTGCTTTTTTTAATAGATCTTTATTTATATACCTATCTACCTATCTATCTGTCTATCTATTAGTGCTGTCAAACAATTAATCGCATCCAAAATAAACGGTTTTGTTTACATAATGTATGTATGTGTGCTGTGTATATTTATTATGTATATGTAAATACACACACGTGCATGTATATATTTCAGAAAATCTATCTTTTTTTTTTCTTTTTTTTTGGTGAAATATGACCCAGACATTTTTCATAAGATTCACCTTGATATTATACACATCTATCTATCTATGTGGAGTGAATTAAAATTGAGCCATGACCAGTAAATTGGGACATATTTTCGCTCATCTCAGTGTCAAAAAATAGCCAGGTTTACCTTAAATTTGCCCTATTTTCCAGTTACATGCAATTAAAATATACAATACCTAATTTCATATTTGAGTGCAGTGCAAATGTAAATGAGTGCATTTTTCATAAGCACATGATCATTTGTGGTATTGGTGTGAAGTGCAATATTTTTCTTTGGCCAGCTGAGAACTTTGGTCGATCTTGCATTTACTTTGTTTTAACACATGTAGCTGATGACAAAGAGAAGGTGTGACCTCCCACTGCGCTTCAGACAACATCTTTTGCTCATGGGCACTGGGGCAAGAGCCATCTGTTTCTGATCCAGCCATGACTGTTAGAAATTGGAATAAAAAAAACTATTTATTTTGAATAAACTAATGCATCTGTTCCTGACCCAGCCATCACAGTGAAAAATTGAGGACTAAACACTGATTTAAAATCAGCTCATGCTTGGTGCTCTTTTGATTGATTTGGGACAAGTTTAATTAATTGCTGTGATTGTAGGGAGAATAATGCATGTGAAAACAGCTCACTGGATGATCACTTCACCAAGCAACAGACAAATAGGAGTCGAATCAAGAATGCTGCTGCTTTCACTGTGAAACAGAGGCATAAAAGATCTGGCCAACCATAACATGCCAGGAGTTTAAAAGTGTCAGTGTTCTTACTGTGGGGTCTTTGCCAGCCATCTGACACTCCTCGACCTTACTAGTGGATGCCGGCCAGAAAATCTGAGAAAAAATAAGAGGAGAGCAATGAGAAAATTGCAATATATGGACAAAAGAATGTCAGACATAAAGTGTTTTATTTTATTTATTTATTTATTTATTTTTAACTGACAGATATATACTTTAAAGTAATAATTTTATTCAGCAAGATTCAATAAATTGATCAAAATCCTTCTTTTTTTTCTGTCATCAACAGCCCCTGTCACCTTTCATTATAAGCACATGCAAGAACAAGGACATTCTGTAAAATTCTTCCTTTTATAATAATAGGAGTAGGAGTAATTTAGCAATCACAAGCTCTTAACATAGACACAAATCATGCTGTTTTGTCCTCTAATTTGGGTGAGGATTTTTACTGGTGAACTCGTGAGGATAGATGGGCAGCATAGACTAGCAAAATGCACTGGAATGCAATGAATCTCTGAAGTTTTGCCAGCCTAGCTGGAAGAGGAAAGATAAACTTCCATCATTTTTGCCAGTTGTGTTTAAGCTGTCTCCTCAAAAACCAACACTGTTTAACCAAACTGCAACTCTCCCATTTGTCAAATGTGAAGGAAAGAAAAGTGGTCATCATTGGTTTCTACAACTGTTGTGCTACATTTCATGTTGATATACAGTAGAGAGGTTTTGACTGCTCTCTTACCTTCAGCGGGGTCTGGCTGATGTTGTTGATGTCCATCGAGAGTACATGGTCTTTGCAGCCCACGTACATACGGTCCTGATCCTCGTCCATGAAGAGGATCCTATAGTCCATGGCCTTCTCAGACAAAGTGTAGTGCTCAAAGGACTGGGTTTTCTGTAATTCTGTAATGCAAACACAAACATGTTCTTTGCATTTGTATATGAGGTTTTGGTGTTTACTTGCTGAACCCCAGTCTTATTCCAAAACACACACACACACACACACATGCTCTCATATGTATACAAAGGCGTAAGGCCCTTCACCATACCATCAAAGTCTCTCTAATGAAGCCCAAACTCATGAATATTCATTGTTGTTTCTCATTAGTCATTCACTAATGTATAGAGAAGTGGAGGCCACACTGATACCCTCCTCTTCGTCTTTATCCTTTTTAACACTCATTCAAAAACCATCCCTAACCGGATAACTCCCTCTAGTCCCAATGAAAGTCACATTTCTCTTATCTACAGCCACTTTCTTTTCACTTTTTCTGCTTTTCATCCTAGATAAAGAGACTTCTGAATAAAGTACCTGCCAAATATGTTTGTATATTCACCAAGCTGCCTATAAACACAAAACCTGTGCAATTCCCACCTTTCTTAATGGATTACAGGACGAATAACTCCATCCCTGGCTTCCCATTCAAACCAGCACATCCAAAGCAGGGTTGTGCAAGAATTCAAGAATTTATCATAATAAAGCCATTCGAAGATATGTTTAAAACATTATAGTTTAACACATTAGCATATATTAATATATATTATTAATCAAATTAATGCTAATGTATATGTACAATATTTTATATCTAATGTTTAGAGATTTTTCATACTTCAGTTCTGTCAAAATGATGGCAACCATTAAATTGCCTCTGTATTGAATATAATATATTAATTAATTAGAGCATTCTCAGAAGTGCCACCATCTTCCACCATTGTTTATTAAATTTAAAAGACATTCTAACTATTCTATAGATTTAAAGGGACTAACACACAAGGCGAAGTGAAGATCACCCCAGGCTCTCTGAACAACACTGACAGTAGACAGCATGTCTCACCAGACTATTATGGGATTATATTGGTGGAGAGGGCCTTGTCAAACTCGTCATTCTAACATAGCTTTAATAAAGAGATGAGCAGAAGGCAACAGATTACATCAGCCAGGCTTCAAAGCTCCACCGATAGCATCTCAGTAAGATAAGAGTGGCATTTATACTGCTCAAAGAACTCATCAGGGCAAAACTGAAATGAGTGCATGAGAACTAGACGGAGGGGAATGAAGGCATGGCGTTGCAGAAGAAATGGTCGAGGATGCATATGTGAGGAAATAAGTATTAAATAAAATACCTCAAAAGCGGGAGCGAAAGAGAGAAATCCCATTTCTGGTTAGGTTTCAGGAGACTAATTAGAAACATGCAGCTTCTGTAACCTCAGACAGAAATCACAAAATCCCATTTCACCCCATTCAGCAGACTCATGCCATTTAGAGACTTTCATAAGATTTTCTTTTTGGAAAATTGCGTTGTTAGGTGAGCCTTTTATTTCAGCACATTTCAGCTTCTCTTTCAGGTTCTGTCTAATATAAAAATGCTGTGTTGCTCAAAAGTTTAAAAGTAACTTAAGGGTAAGTTTCTTTCTTGACGTGTGTGCGGCACAAAATATTCCCAGATGTTAAATTCTTCATAATGGCAGCTTTTATAACATTATAAATCTCTTTACTCTCGCTTTTGATCAATTTCATGCATCCTATCCTATTATAGAGTAAAATATTAAAAAAAAATAATAATAATTTTTACTTACCAAATTTTGAAAAGTAGAGAAAATAAAGGTTTAGTTTGAGTGTGTTGGGTTAAACAATGATTAACCCCAAATTTTTGTTTATTTTGTGGCATTGTGTTAAATATGACTTTAATATTTCTATAAGAATTCCTAATGTGCATTTGAGGCAGTGTTTGTTAGTGTACATGTGGGAAAGTAAAAGACAGCACAGTGGGAAACATTCACAAGACCTTCCCACCCCACAGATAAACGGACACACGTTCCCCCTCTCAGGAGGATTCGCTGGTGTTTTATGTCCGCCTGTCCTGACCCCTGAGCCCTGAAAACATGAATCATACTTACAGTTACTTAGACACACATCTAAGTCAACATTCCCAACTGAAAGGTGCTATCACACCTGCTAATAATGCGATTAGGGAACATTATGTAGTTTATTTCATATTTGGGTTTCCACGAGGGGATACAACAGAATGATTATCTAATTTACGCTAAATGTAAAATAATATTTGACTTAAGTTCAAAGGTCACTCAGCGCATTTCTCAGTGAGGGCAGATAGGTGGGACATACTGTGCAGTAAAACTTAACACTTCATGTGAAAGTTTATACTTTTGATTGACTAACATAGTGAAGACTGTGAATTCCAGTCTTGTAATTTATTTATTATATATAGTATGTAAATTGAGACATTTTAAATTTTAAATTGAGACATTTTGGTTTAACTAACCAACTCTCTGAATTACTAATCCTACACTGAAATTAACAAATATAAAACCAAAGGATGCTTTTGCACAAGTATTCAAAACTCACATTTTATTACTTTTACATTACACATGTTTCTAGGCAGATTCACTCTATAGCTTGAGTTAGTTAGATGGTGCTTATGCAATGCAGTTTTCAAATTGTCCCAGGCCAGTTGGATTGGGATCAAGGCTTTGACTGCGACACTGCATCAATTGAGAACATTCGTCTTTTTGTTGATGAGCCACTGCAGTGTTAATTTGGCCCTGTGTTTGGAATCATGAACTTTCTCCCAAGCTGAAGGGTGCACCTCACAGAGCAACACTGATTGCATCTAATGCAAGAGAAGCTTGACAGCTTCATCAAAATGAGACTTAATTAGGGTCTGAATGCTTTTGAAAAGGCAGTGTTTTCATATGCCATGTGATATTGCAGTATGACAAATAGGATTGCATAATATATATATATATATATATATATATATATATATATATATATATATATATATATATGGGTCAATGACTAATAAGAATGTGCATAATAATAAAAAATAAAAATCCAGTTTAAAATGATGGCCAGCATTCTTGTCCCAACGTTGCTTTCTTGTGAATTTTTCAGTTATTCTTCTGTAGGTTTACATCAATACTGTACGAAATACGGATTCATTTAGGGACAAAAAACATACAAGTGATTTATGGAGTTATTAACTCAAGTGATTAGTTCAAAAACATGGATTTCATTGTTCAAGTTCATTGTTAAGGTGTGGTCACTTTTCCCATTGATCTGCAAAATTTATTGGGTGAAATCCAGTCACCTCAATAGGAATCGGAGCGATCGAGAGATTTGCATGAGGACGAAAATGTTTTCACTTGTGTATAATTTGGTCATGTCAATTTGCCGCACTGACCAACAGAAAGCTGCTGGCTTTGGTTTAAAATTGACTTCTGTGTGAGCTGTGTTTCATACACTGCTATGCTGTCGACAATGGGCAGTAGACCTTTTTTGACAATTTGTCTGAAATTTCGCAAATGTAACTACAACAAAAGTTAATTCGGCTAATAATTGGCAATATTGTATCCAAAAGGTAAGTTACGTGTTGATTGAACTATTGCATAAAAACATCACACTTGCTTTGTATACAGGGACTAAACATAGTGACATTACTAAATATATATTGTAATAGAGTTCAGCGAAAATGCAAAACTGAGTTATCAACTCACTATCTTGTCCTTTCTCTCATGTGTTTAGCATTGGAAAGTGGTTTGTTTGGATGATGGAATGAAAACTCCATTGGATTTTTTTCGCCATTTTATGTTTTATTGAAATATAGTTAAATGCTACTGTTCATTTCCATTTATGTTTTTTGAGAAGCTTCACTGTTGGCAAACAGATTTGAACGTGCACAAAACTGAGTATTTTCTATGTTTTGTGAATAAATTAATGGGACACAAAAATGGGCATCACATCAGTGATCCATCTACACACAGCTCAAGCAAATGTCTGGAGAACCCAGTCATCAGTGAAAGGGAATTACAAACCACTTAAGCATTTTTGTAAAGGTAATCCACAATTTAAAGCATATTATTAATCTAAAAATATAGCTTAGTCCAATCATGACTAGTGTCAAGAGACTATTGATGAGGGTCTGATCTCAGTGTGGATAAAAGATGAAGAATACGCAGTTATGCTACATCGTGGAAAGTTGGCAGACGTCAGCCCAGATGAAAACTTCTGAGTTCGATTGCTTCCAGCAATCAAACTCACTGTCAGCAGTCAAAAGCGGCACACGTGATGAATATGAATCAACGTCAAGCAAATCAAAACCATATTCCATATTTTTAAAGTTCAATATGTAACTTTAAACCCCAGGCTAAATCACGTCAAGAGGGCTTTTGATAATAAATACATTTTGTTTGTGATATTCCTCAACATACATGCTGTATTAGTCATGGGTTTGACCACATTCCTGCATGGTTAAATCAGGAAGATCAACACGAAGATGTTCACCACACGTCCTAGTAGGATTGGTCCTGGAGGAGACATTCTGGGTGTTGCATTGTAGATACGGTTGACCATGACATGGCTAGCTAGTGTTGTTTGCCCAGCAGGGTGCTCTTTAAACTGGCGATGGTGTGGTTTTCTGGAAGGGTTGTATTGCAGAGAAGTGCTGGGAACGTAGAAAGTGTTATGTCTAGGCCTTTTCCTGAGCTCTTCAGTGGATTTGATATTTGATATATGTGGATAAAAGTCGTTTATGAGCTTGTGTAGTCAAAACCGGAAAGTTGATTCTCATTATACTACAGTTTGCTTCCCTTTAAATTAGATGTGAAAGGAACAGAGCTGAAAGCAAGTAGCAATAACACCTCGAACTGGTAGTCGACAGTATAAAACAGTTATGTGTAGGAGAGAGTTTCAAAATGAGGATGTGGGATCCTTTAAAAAAAAAAAATTGTCAAATTTAACATTTAATTAATTCATTTTTATTTTTATTTTAATATTAAATATTAATTTAAATTTATTCATTTTTAATATTAATCATTTTGAATTAATTTTAAATGTACAAACAATTTTACTAAATTTGATACTACTGTATTACTACATTTACTTATTACAGTTTCATTTTTCTTTTCTATTTTTTATTCTAATGGGAGGTTTTTTACCTTTTTGAAACAAATTTGCTGATGAAGCCAATTTGGGACTAGATTTACTTTGAAAATCAAATAAATACTAATCTGATATTTAATTTTCTTATTTTGGATAAAATAACAATAAATATTTTTATGATAACATTTTAATCCTTTGCTTTGTTTTTACAATGACATTTATTTATTTATTTATTTATTTATTGAGTTTTTATAAGACCACTCCTTCCAATTTTTTTTTTTTTTTTTTTTTTTTGCCCTTTTGACAAGTTATTTTAAGAATGATTTTTGAAGTATTGTTTAATACTAAAGTCTGGAGTAAAGACCATCAGGAAGAAATTACATTTTTAAATATATTAAATAGAAAACAGTCATTAAAATTGTAATAATATTTTACAATATTACAACAAAAGTAGCTGCTTATTTTAGATTTAAGGGTCACTGGCATCAAAACTAACTTATAATAAACCCAGTACAGTAACACAGAAAAAAGGTTACTCCATTAGCAATGTGAACAAGATGATCTTTTTCAGACCTTTAATATATGAACAAGCTTTGAGCAGCCAACCAATAGATGAACCACGAACCTCAACCATGCTAGATGGTTATAGATGAGTCTCCTCTTCCTCATTCCACTTTGTTTTCATTTACACAGCTCAATGGAGCAGAACTGGAACAAAGCCTTTTTGTGCTAAGAAACTTCTTAAACATCCATTATTAAACAGCACGAGAGGGCTATGGGTCTCCATCTGCTCAGAGGAGACCATCAAGACATGCAAGACCACATGTTTGATCATAAAAGAGAAGCATCCAGAGAAATCCATACTGGATGTACAGGGCACAAGGTTACAAGATTAGAGAAACGCTGGTAGGTTTCAGAGTTTAATGAGTACACATTCACCTTGACACGGATCAAATAATCCATATTTTTTTTGCTAAGCCCATTACCAGCCCATTGTTGTCAATACTGGCTTTGCTTTATTCATGAATCCACAATAATACACTGACAAAAAATGATGGATGCTTAAACCAAGATAAAATTAAGTAAATAAGTTGGTCCTGTCAAACAAATGAAGATATCAGCTGTTACATTCCAATGAATGTAGCTTTATTAAACAATTGTAGAATTGTTCTTGAATAAATAATATGATGATGGCTAGTTCTGGGATATACAGTGGCCTATGGGAGGCCATTTACATGACTAACTCAACTAGTGCAGAATAATTTGCTGAACAGTGGTAAATGTGATTGCACATGTGTTTAATTTTAAGCTGTTTTATCACAAATCTGAGCTCTTAAGTAGTAGCACATCTCTTCTCAAGTTGCATGATTTTCAGTTGGAGTGAAGTTGAAAACAACAACAAACTCTTAAATGTCAGTAAATGTGAGTAAATCTTAATCTAATGCTCTCATCTGTTAATTGCATTGAATGGAATGTGAATTGGCCTGGTGAGAATATCATCAGTTTCTTAGAGCTGGCTAACAGAATACCATCAGTCTGTTTGCCTTACAAGGAACATGTTTGCTCTTGGAGAGATCATAAAAACAGATTCGTATCAGCTGAGCTCTTTTACGAGAGAAGCTGGATTGATTTTAAAGTCATGATGCCAAATGTCTGGTTTAGGTTGCCCACTAATGTCACTCTGAATCGGCTGCTAATGCTTTAACCAAAAATCAGCCTGCTTTCAGATTATAATCACTACAACTGATTTCAGACCTGAGCTCAGATTTTCCGTGTAATTTGAAAGTAAAACAAAGTAAATCAATCAAACTGGCAGCCGTAACATATATAACCAGTCTGTATGCTTAAAATTATTTTGAACGACCTTGTTTCTGCATTAAACGGGTCATGACATGGATTTTTTTTTTTATTATTCCTTGAGGTATACTTATAATGTTAATAAAGTTTTTTGCACAAAAACAAATAAATATGTGGAAAAATGATTATTTTCAACCCTCATTCTGACCCTCTGTCTAAAATGACCTGTTTTAAGGGGTGGCCACTGTTATGATTGGCTAACGTCATTGCATAGGAAACAGTATCAATGCTCCGCCCCTCGCTATTGCATGTGAGTGTTTTGACAACATGATAAAAAAAAAAAAAAAACGGTCATTTCCAGACAAAGCTTCATGAAATAATCTTCTTGCGGTTTGCAATGCAGCTGCAGTCAGATCTAGTACCACTTCATCTTTCAACAAATGTTTCTTTGTGAACTCTCCATGACCATGTGCCTCATTTACAAAACAAAATACTCCGATCAATCCTCTGACACGATCTGAGTACCGAACAGGGTTTTTTTACTTTTTTTTTACCCGCATGTTTTTTTGTAAATTTTTTTTTTACCATTGCATAAATGAAATACCCAAAATGTGTTTTTTACTGTTTTATCTTGCTTTTCAAAGAAAAAATCATCTACAAAACAACAATTTAAAAATATTTACTTAACTCTGAACATTTTTTAACATTCTAGCAGACATTATTCCAACAAAGCACAGTTTAACCTTAAAATTAATAAGTTAGTAAAATAATATTTTTTGGCCATTTTTGAGACCCCTTTCTTGAATCAGGCTTGCAATTTTTACTGCACAAATAAATGCAGCCTTGCTAAGCAGAAGAGAATTCTTTTGAAACACTAGAAAATATTACAGATACCAATTTGAACACTATATGTGAATATTATAATAAATGTATTAATAGAGATGTTGTTATTATTATTATTATTATCATTATTGTCTCACTTTTTTTACAGAACAACAGTATTATTACAGTACTATCATTTATGAATGTTGATGGAGTTCTTGCTTTTTGCGGAAAAACCCGCAGGAAGACCTCAGTGCTTCTTTTTGTTGACAACAGCAGATTTATAAATGATTATGAATTTAGGAAGATGTTTGTCGCACATATCGCATTGTCACATGCCTTGTAAAAATTCATAAAAATGTTTCAGAGTAACAGACGAGTTAAGCCCGGTACACACCAAGCCGACTTCAAAGAACTAGCGGCGACGACAGCCAATCAGAGTTCTCTCTCTCCCCGACGGCCGACCGTCGGCTTGGTGTGTACCGGGCTTAACACTGTTTCAGATTTTCCTCGTGCTTTGTACTTTGAACCCTGGTTAACGAGCTTGCCTAGTGCTGTCAGAAATCAGAATACATGCAATTCATGCGTGTTTTAGAAAACAGAACATTCTGCAGTTTATTTACTAATTGTTTAAAGCCGTTTCGCGATTTCAGTAATCACACTAACCAGCAACAACCACCCCTTCCTCTTCTCATTGAAGACATGCGATGCAGTACTGAACTGTCTCTCGCTGCTGGATTTTTGCATCTTTCTCGGACAGTTTCAAATGCTTCAACACTGGCAACATGTTTGCTGCATTAGTGCGCGCTTCTATTTGATTGCGTCACGTCATTGTTCAGTACATATTATTCGGTCTTTTCACTTATAGCTTTTCTTGCTATTTTCAGCCGAATAATTTCAGTTGCCGAACATTCGGTGCATCCCTAATTAAAAATAAGCTATCTACTTGTTCAGCTGTTTAAATCAAACGCTTCAAAGCAAACGTTCTTTCACTCCATTTCTCCTATTGACGACAGACACAAGAATGCGCATCTCTATACTGTATCCATTGTAGACAAGAGAGCGGCAGTGATTATAATTTCTATTTGCTTTTGACGCGACGTGACACTCGCATTTAACGTGATCAAGAGCCGTTAAGAGAGTGAACGCCAGTGGGCGGGGCCTATGGAGAGAAGAAGACTATTCGTCGATGTCTTGCTCTGGTGCCAGTGTTTATGCAAACGACTGTGCCCAGGTGACGTCACCTTGTCCCTCGGATCCAAAACGAGCCATTTTTGGAGCTTGATTAAATAAATGCTTTGTTTATAATGCAGAGGACGTTTTAAGCTATGAAACTCTTATATGCCGAAAAGATCAAGGCAAATTTGATTTCTCATGTCATGACCCCTTTAAGATGCATTGAGATTGATTCTGAAAATATAATTTTGTTACATTTTGTTAGTGCTTTGTTTTTTTTTTTTAATTCCTTGACAGCCCTAATATATATTTTTAATTCATAAATAAATAAATAATTTATTTATCTTATTAATCATACTTATAAAAATAGTCAGTAACAATACAACGTTATTTAAACATTTTGAATCCAACAATTGAAAAAAAAAAAAACTTGCATATATATATAGTGCATTTTAGGACAACACTGATGTAAATTTGCATACAGTCTGTAAGCATACTCACTCTCAGAATGTCAAAGGATTATCAGGTCTATATCACAACCAACACCATGTGGACAAACGATTGCATGAACCTGCTGAGAGACACTAATTGCAGTTCAAAACTCGAGCCAAAGTTTTCCAGGCTCCATTGACTTTGCTGTACCGGCTTAAGCTCCAATTACAGCCGCAGCTTTTGTTAACTTTCCCCTCATTGCCTGAAAGCTAAAAGCTGGTGTGCATAAATTAACTGTATGCAAATATAAAGGCAATGTCCCATTCATTCAGAAAACTACTGGTGCCAGTGTTGCTGGAGTACCCAGAACTCATGTTCTTCATGAAGATGGAGTGGCTCTGGCCTTCAAGACATGACTTTAAACCCCTTTCAAAAGCTGCCGCTGTGTAGACAATAACATGGTTCTTTGGATTGATTCTGCATGGTTAAACTCACATAATGTGATGTGTAAGTGATTTCACACATACTCGTAGACTCAAAGCCTCTGTCCAGGCAACCATATACGTCATCCTCATTAAAGCTCAAAATATCTTTGGCCCTGGTTCAGTGGCATGATCTATCATGCTGTAAGACCAAATGATTGGTACTTGCTAAAGTACCATTAGGGTTATAATCATAATTAAGATTACAGTTTTTCAAACCTGTAAGCTTAAGTATTATATATTGACATTGAAAAGCTCTTTTATTAGTTTTATAACAAGTAAGTATTACGTATTTTTGCCTCGTTGATAACTTGGACCTGTAAAAAAAAAAAAAAAAAAAAAAAACCTATCAACAATTTTTTTTTTTTAAATTGAAATAAAACTGGAAAAAACTGGAAATAATTTGTATAAGTACTAAGATTATTAAATCTAAATCTGAAATAAAAATGCAATCTAAATACTAATAAAAACAGAAAAAACTAATAAAAATGACAAAAGCACATGAAAATACTAAAAAATAAAATTTAAAATGAAAACTGAAAATATGAAAATAAAAGATAAATACTATAATAGTGTAAACAATACTAAAATAACAGTGCCTAGAAATCACCCAAATCACTCTGGCAACCATTATGGCTTTGATTTTTCTATATTTTCTATATTTTCTATTTTTTACAGACACTGTGACAAACTTTGATTTAGGATGATCAGGTGAACACAGGAAGCAGGTTGAGATGCGCTCAACGAATCTTGACCACCCAGACTGTAGTGTAACATGCAACAGAGTCGTCACACAGTCTGTCCTCTTGACATTAGCCACATTCCTCCGGCCTCTAGAATGCACACATACACACTCACACGTACACAAATACACTAGCACTCTCATTCAATAAGCATTTATAAATACTGGCAGAGGGGAAGAAGACCTGCATGCATTGCATTTCACACTGACAGCACTGTTAGCAACTGACTGCGTCAATTAGCATTAGCTGGGCTGCCATTTTGCCCTTAAATCCTTCAACACATCTGTCCTCTTGGGTCGCCAGTCAGAGAAGAGCTTTTTCTACAACACTGTTACAATGGTTCTCTTGTACATGGTGGAAGAAAAACTTGATAGCGCTCCATGTGTGAGTCCCAATTTGCATATTCATAGTGTGCATAAAAGTGTCATAAAATTGAGAATACAGCCCTTGTTTGTGGCATATTTTGAGTGTTAGACTCTAACTAAATTAATTTCCTTAAAATACATCATTTAATAATAATAATAAAAATAATAAACTTTAATAAAAATGATTTAGTACCTTTAAAGCAAGATTCTCAAAAACAAAATGGAATATAAAAACAGAGCTTTAAATTTATATCTAAAATTGCAAAAAAAAAAAAAAGTTTCCCGAAAAAAGTTTTATTGAAGTTTTATTAGTATTATTTAGCATTCATATTAAAATGATTTAATATTGAATTCTAATTTTTAATTGTTTATTATTCATTAATACAAATAATAATAAATATGTGACCCTGGACCACAAAACCAGTCATAAGGGTCAGTTTTTGAAACTGAGATTTATGCTTTCCATTCATGTATGGTTTGTTAGGATAGGACAATATTTAGCTGAGATACAACTATTTGAAAATCTGTAATCTGAAGGTGCAAAAAATCAAAATAATGAGAAAATCGCCTTTAAAGTTGTCCAAATGAAGTTCTTAGCAATGCATATTACTAATCAAAAAATTAAGTTTGGTATATTTATGGTAGGAAATTTACAAAATATCTTCATGTAACATATTCTTTACTTAATTTCCTAATGATTTTTGTCATAAAAGAAAAATCGATAATTTTGACCCATATAATGTTTTGTTGGCAATTGCTACAAATATACCTGTGCTACTTAAGCCTTGTCATGGTTTTGTGGTTCAGGGTCACATATAATAATGCGTTTGAACTGAGTATATCACATGAACCCTCACAAACATCCACAAAGCATGCAATGCAAAAAATAAAAATGACTTAATATTTTCAGCCTACTAAGAAAATGAATAATTCAACTTTACAAATGAAATTGTTGAAGTCAACAGAGGACAAGGCAGGTCACTTAGAAAGTCTGCAAGGGAAAGAAATGCTTCCTGTTTAAATATGATTTGAAATGATTGGCCTTTAATTCACATTTATTGGTAATACATTTTACAGTTCTGTCAGATTTCTACTTCAGATAGCATAATTTTAGCACAGAGTTCAGATGGGGTAGCTCTCTTGGCAGCATTGAAGTTTATCAGCAGTCTTAGATCCTCCGTATCTCTCTGCGTCAGATTAGGCTCAGTTACAGTGCTGTATTTCTCTGGCACCGTACAGGGTTCCCCACAGGAGCTGTAACTTTACACGTTAACCTACCCATCATGCTAATGGCTGCTTTGCCCCAATTAGCACATGGCCACATCTTCACCTGTCACCGATCCCCTCGGGCCCCCCATGACCTTTCACCTTAACACGAGGCTCCCCTCACTTATACATAAACATGCACGCACAGAGTGTTGCATGCTGATTTACCTAAAACAGTGACAATGGAAAGACTAAGGTGAATCTCACGAAAATTGTCATTTTATCCCAAAATTTCCTCCCAAAACATTCTTTTTTTTTTTGAAAATTTTATTTTGCTTTTTTCAAACAACAACAGACAAACACAAATAAATAAGATACATACATTTAAAAAAAAAAAAAAAAAAAAAAACAGCGAAAGATACAATATAAATATCACAAGTGTAACATACTTAAATAAAATATGACAGTTTAACAATCAGCTCTTATCAAATCATATGATGTGGTACTGTTTTTATATAATTCACAAAGGGGTCCCAGATTTTATAAAATAATTCACTCTTGCCCCTCATAGAATATGTAATCTTTTCTAACGGTACACAGCTGCACACCTCCGACAGCCACAATCCAATCGGCACCTCAATGTCTGCTTTCCATTTTAGTGCAATACATTTTTTAGCTATTATTAACAACATTTCAGTCATCTTTATCGCTTGACTATGTCGGAGGTTGGAGTTGGTAAGATTACCTAGTAAACACACCTCTGGGTCCACTGGAAAATTACTTCCATGAATTTGTGATATAATGTTACATACTTGGACCCAAAACACCATCACTTTCGGACATAACCAGGTAGAATGTAAAAATGTTCCTTCTTCTGTACCACATCTGAAGCAAAGTGGTGAAATACTGTTATTAAATTTATGCAATCTGGATGGAGTGTAATAAAGTTGGTGTAAAAAATTAAACTGAATTAATCTCTATCTGGAATTCAAGGTTGAAGTGACCCCATCTTTACATAATTGACCCCATAGGTCCCCATCTATTCTTATCCCCAAATCCTGCTCCCATCTACTTTTGGATTTGTCTGCATCATCTAAAGGTTGACTTGAGATCAGAACTTCATAGATTCTAGAGATTGTTTTATACAGTGGTTTATCAGAATAACAGATTTGCTCAATACCTGTCAAATCAGGTATCTTGGGATAACTTGGGATAACAACTCGTAATTGCAGATAACTAAAAAAATTCTTTATTACTCAAATATTTTTTCTTTAACTGTTCAAATGACATCAAAATGCCATCATCAAAGCAATGCTCCAAATGTGTAATACCCTTTTCAAACCAAATCCTAAAATTTTTGTTTTGATGACAAATTGGGAGCATTCTGTTTCCCCATAAAGGTGTTTTGGGAGAAAGAAAATTAGCCTGTCCCAGCAGTGACCGCAGCTTGTTCCAAGTTTGAACTGAATGAATAATCATGGGGTTACTGTTTTTTTTTCTTTTGATCAGTATATCATCCCATGTATACAATATATTGGTAGGACATTCTTCTTTTATCTCAAATTTCTCCATATTACGCCAAGAGGGAAAGGGGGTACTGGTAAACATCTGGGCCAAATACCTGGATTGGGCTGCCTAATAATACATTTTAAAATTGGGAAGCCTCAGTCCTCCTTGGTTGTAATCTAAAGCCAATTTATCAAGGCTGACCCTCTGAGTTTTACGGTGCCAAATAAATGATCTAATCAATCCATTAAGAGTAGTGAAAAAAGATTTAGAGATGGAATTCGGAAGAGATTGAAACGTATAAAAATTTGGGCAAAATATTCATTTTAACTGCATTTATTCTACCAAGTAATGTGAGGGGTAGATCCATCCAATTAGTTAAATCTCCACCCACTTTTTCTAAGAGACTGGCCAAATTAAGTTTATAAAGATTCTTAAAACTACAATCTAGTTGTATACCCAAATATTTAATACCACTGGGTGAGCACTTAAAAAGAAAAACCATCCAGTGCAGTACAGTCAAACCCTGACAATGGTAAAATTTCACTTTTGTCAATATTAAATTTATACCCAGAGAAAGTGCTATATAATTGTAACATATTCTGTAAACTAAATAAAGACTCTTTGGGATTATTGAGAAATGACAGAATATCATCAGCAAACAATGATATTTTATGAGTTTCGGGGCCAATTTCAAAGCCTTTTATATTAGGATTGGATCTGATGGCCTCAGCTAGAGGTTCGATAGCAAGGGCAATGAGAGCTGGGCTTAGGGGGCATCCTTGTCTACATCCTCTGTACAAAGGGAATGAGGCAGAAATAAATCTGTTTGTAACCATTTTTGCCTAGGGGATTTATAAAGTGATTGAATTAGGTCAATATATGCTGCTCCAAATCCAGATTTTTTCAATACCTCAAATAGGTATGGCCATTCGACCCGATCGAAAGCCTTTTCAGCATCGAGAGAAACAGCCACTCCGGGTATATGTTTTTTTTTTTTTTTTAGCTATATGGACAACGTTAAAAAAATCTCTTCAGATTGTTTGAAGATAATCTCTCAATTACAAAACCAGTCTGATCTGGGTTCATCAGCAATGGAATACGAGTTTCTAATCTCTTGGCTATCATTTTGGTAACTAATTTATAATCCACATTAAGGAGTGAAACTGGCCTGTAAGAGACACGTTTTATCGGATCCTTACCTTTCTTAAACTGAAATTATTGCATTGGAGAAAGACTCTGGAAAATATTTATCCGCGCTAGATTGTTCAAGAACTTCCATCAAATATGGCACAAGCAAATCTTTAAATTCTTTATAAAATTCAGATGGAAAGCCATCTTCACCCGGAAATTTTTTATTAGGCAATAGATGAATGGCTTTGATCAACTCTGGGGCAGAGAAAGGTAGGCTAGATCAAAACTAATCCTATCTTCCTCTGAAAGACATGGCAGATGAACTGAGGACAAGAAAGCATTCATTTGTTAATGGTCTGTACCTGTCTGAGAAGTATATAACTCAGTATAGTTCTGCTTAAATGCATCATTAATCTCTGTAGGATTGTATGTTTCTTCATTACCTGTTTTTATAACATTTATTGTTCATTTTTGTTCGTCTTGTTTTAATTGCCAGGACAAAACTTTAGTTCATAATAACGCTGTTTCAAGCCCGCCGTCTGCGGGGAAATTGACGCCGTCATCCGCTGCTCTTTCAAGCCCGCCGTCCGCGGGGAAATTGACGCCGCCGTCCGCTGCTCTTTCAAGCCCACCGTCCGTGGGGAAATTGGCACCGCTGTCCGCGGCTCTTTCAAGCCCGCCGACTGACACCAGTTCCCCAGTCACGGCCAGGAGTGCCGTTACCAGCCTGACCAAGAGTCTAGTGATGGCTCCAGCCCCTGACCGGAGTCTAGGCTGTTTTAATGTACCGTGTCCAAAGGAACATTTTAATTAACCCAGTCTGTCTTGTCTACGAAGACAAGCCATTCCCTGCCGCCTGCCTCCCTGTCGTTGAGGTAGAAGCGGTTCCTGAGAGTCCCTGTGAGGGCCCCTGACTCCACATTCAGCCCAGGAAGGGCTGTGGATCTCCCGTCATGCCCAGTAAGGCCTCAGATTCCGAGCCGAGCCCAAGAGGGGCTCCTGTTCCTGTGGATAGTCCTGTTCCCGAGTTTCGCCCACGGAGAGCACCTGTTCCCGAGTGTTGCTCACGGAGGGCTCCAGTTCCTGTGTTTAGCCCACGGAGGGCTCCAGTTCCTGTGTCTAGCTCACGGAGGGCTCCAATTCCTGTGTTTAGCCCACGGAGGGCTCCAGTTCCTGTGTTTAGCCCACGGAGGGCTCCAGTTCCTGTGTTTAGCCCACGGAGGGCTCCAATTCCTGTGTCTAGCTCACGGAGGGCTCCAGTTCCTGTGTTTAGCCCACGGAGTGCTCCAGTTCCTGTGTTTAGCCCCATAAGTTTCCCCAAGGATTTTTTTTTTGGGGGGGTACATGGGATTCCGGTCATTGAGGCCACAAGGACCACCTGCCATGGCCTCCAGTGCTCCCAGCTCCGCCAAGACCCCCTGTGCTCCCTGCACCGCCATGGCCTCCTGAGATCCCTGATCCGCCATGGCACCCGTTCCTGTTCCGTCTTGGAGGCTCCATCCTATTTACTGTCTGTGTCTGTCCTGAGGGGCCTCCAGAAACCTCAAAAATCGAATTAGGATGGGTCGCAGGGCCCTCCCCGGGATCCGCGTTGCTGGGACTCTGTGGACATCTTCCACATCGCTGATTCTTTGCTCTGCTGTAACAATTCGGCCTTGTATAGATGAGACAGACACTGTAAGGGCATCAATTGAGCCCTGGATAGAGTTACTTAAGTCTGACATTTGAGAAATCAGCTCCTGCTTAACACTCCCAATAATCTCGCGAAACTCTTTCATCGCCATGGCGAGCACCCCCGCAGAGCTTTCCCCCTCAGAGACGTTCCCCTCAACGCCATTTTGGGGGATCTTTCTCTCAGTGGTATCGGTGGCTCTATGCTCATCTTTCTTAGTTTTTGGTCGACGCTCCATTGTTTCTCATTGCTCACCAGTACCAGGTAACAATTTACCAATGTTTGGGGAATGTTTCAGTGATTATTTTAAAAGATATTATACGATTTCTGGAGAGCTCTCTTGGTTACGTGTTACTACCTCGGACGCATCACGTGACTCCCCTCCCAAAACATTCTGAGATGAAAATTCTGTCATTAAGTACTCACCCTTGTTCTTTGCGCACAAAAAGTTTTCTTGTAGCTTCATAAAATTAAGGCTGAACCACTGATGACACATGGACTATTTTAATGATGTCCTTACTACCTTTCTGGGCCTTGAATGTTTCAGTTGCGTTGCAGTCTATGCAGGGTCAGAAAGTTCTTGGATTTCATTAAAAATATCTTAATTTTTGTTCTGAAGATGAACAAAGGTCTTATGGGTTTGGAACGACATGAGGGTGAGTAATTAATGACAGAATTTTAATTTTTGGGTGAACTATCCCTTTCTTTTGATTTCGGGGTTATTCATGATAATCACCTAAACTCAGCTACTATATAGTTTTAAATCAATTGTATTTTGGTAATTTCTTCTGTAACCATGCAGACTTAATGTTGAAAGGCCAAAGCAAAAAGTAATTTGGAGGCATCCAAGTGAACACAAACATGTAGACTAAAGTAAGACTCATTTTGAAAATGAAGTTCACATTTGTATATAAAAGAACACAGGAAGGATCTGTCTACTCCATTACGCCAATGTTTCCTTTCTTTTCCTTTTTAACCAACCTCTTTCCTTTTACAATTTAGAGTTTTGGCCGCTCAGCTGGAAAACCTTTAAAACCATGAACCATATTTGGCTTTAAACATGCTTTTCAAAGCCGTAGACTTGCACAGTTTGAGCAAACAGATAGCGTAAAAGGCTTAGAAAGTCTAGGAGGATAAAAACATGGAACAATTCTTGAATACATTAGCATGAATCAATAGAGCAGAAAACACGTTAACTCCACTGTTATGACCGGCTGTTCTCAGTATTGACAGACATGGATTGATCATGGTATCTGCAGGCAAACAGAGTAAACAGTGATATTTACCCAGGGTAAAAAGGTGAGCGAGAGACCTTCAGGCAGAGGCAGAGGTGAAATGGGGGTGAAAAAGACGACCGATATTGTCTGCCTTGATCTCTGCGGTCTAAGCGCTAACTCGATCAGTACAGTTAACCTAGACATAGCCTGCAGATAAACACATTTGTTGGCCTTAATATGCCACTGCTGACAGCTTCGACAAGCCATGTTTTGTATAGAATGGAATTCCCCAACCATTCTGCACTGTTTGTGTGTGTTCATTGCTTAATATTTTACATGTGTTCAATGTTCATAGCTATTATCCTTAGCCAAAATAATCAGTTTACAACTTCAAAGAATTTGGTATGTAGATCTCAACTTGAAACAGCCTGATGCTCCATATATAGTTTATCTGACCTCATTCTAACCCTAACCTGACCTAACCATGACCTCTTAACCTCAGACACAAGAGGCAAGTTATAGCCAAAGTTCTTTCACCCAGCATTGACTGTTAGTACAGTATTAGACTTCTGTGTGTAACTTGCCTAGCGATTACTTTTTCAGCTGATTAGACATAACTCTGAAAGGTGTTTTTGTTTTGTTTTGATTTTTGTTTTGTTTTCTTTGTTTTTTTGTTTTTGTTTTTTTTATTTCATAGTTTTTTTTTTGTTTTTGTTTTTTTGTTTGTTTTTTTGTTGTTGTTTCTTTGTTTCTTTTCATTTCGTTTGGTGTTTTGTTTTGTTTTGTTTTGTTTTGTTTTGTTTTGTTTTGTTTTGTTTTGTTTTGTTTTGTTTTGTTTTGTTTTGTTTTGTTTTGTTTTGTTTGCAGAAAGTAACAAACACCTTAGAAACACTGGGCTAGTAAGAAAACCTCCGAAACACTACAGAAACCACCTATGAATGGTGACGTAAGCACCCTAGAAACCACCTAACAACACTCCAGCAACCACCCAGAAAACCAAAGCAAGAAGCTTGCAATGAGCTAACAACTATTTCAGAAAATGTAAAACAAAAACCCAAAATGTAAAACAAAAAACTTGTTCAACTAAAAACAGATGCGTTTTGGCTGTTCATTGATACAGCAACAGCGTTTTGGGGGCCTGAAAATGCAAACTTTGGAAAATAGATTTTTGAAGTTTTTGCAATCAATACTGTTATTGTCCCTGTGTAAACTATAAAAATGTGAATTTGTGAAACTGGTAATATCATGTGTATACATATAATGTGTTCAATCTAAGTGAACACAAAGTCACATCGCCAACTACTGGCCTTTCATGCATAATACAGCATTTTTAGCCGTTTTTGTGGATCCATGTTAATGGTGAACACTGTCACGTGTGCGTAAAACTTTTAAATAAGCCAAAGGAAAACTTTTCCATTTTTAGTACAGTTGAGGCGATCTGACCAATCATACTGGTGAAACAAAACAGATAGGAGAGTAGATTAGCATTGGTTAAATAAAAAAATAAATAACCTTGAAAAATTGTATGTATTGACATCTTTCCGCCATTAAAACAAGATATAAAACAAGATATCGCCTCAGTTCACGTGCCGTTTGAACTGAGGTGCTACAGTGATCTGTCACGACACATTAAAGAGCCACAAAACAGTATTTATGGTTTGAATTTCTTATAAAATGACCAAATACGCAGCAGAGACTTTGTTTCATACCAAATGTAACCTGCTCTGTCTTGTCTGTCAGCGTGTTGTCAGTGTCCTCTTTGCGCCGCAATGTATTTTTCACTGCTTGAGAACATGGTGTGTGTTGTAAGAGCACCATGGCTTGTCGGACGTAACAACAAGGGGGTGGGACTTTGCGAAATGTCAGTTGTGTCGTGTAAATGTTCAACATCACACTTCTGGGCTTCAACTCAGAAGTGATTTATGCCTAAGACATGACCTTATAGCCAATGAATGTGCTGTTGGCTGAGGTCAACATTTTTTAATCCTCAAAATGATATCTGGGGTAGAAAATTCAGAGAATGTTTGACTCTAGCCATGACTGGGTTTGAGCAAATGTTAGTCTTGATTTTCTTCTTCTGTGAAAGGACTATAATTTAGATAAAAATCAGATCTTCATAGATGAGGCATTTTTTGAAGTTCCTGTGTGTATTTTCATAAATGTTTGAAGGCTTAACGGTCTCAAATTATGGCGTCAGTGCTAGTATATGGCACACATGCGCTCTTAAATGCTGAGTTGTGGCCTGCTGGAGGATAAAACAGTTTTAATACTGCATAATTGCATATGACCAAAACAATGCGAGGACAAAAATGTGTGGTGCGTGTTTTTGTGGAAAGAGTAAATTTGTGCATGCACGCAAACTGGCATGAATTTGTCATAGATGACTTCACGTCCCGACACAGAAACACCCAGCTATGCCATGCAAAACAGCTGCCTTCTCCTTCTACTATTTTTTAAAAGCATGGATTATATTATGAAATACATTACTTGCCTCAGTTGATACGCTGTTAAATATCAGTTTATAAATAACAAAGAACAGAACTGTCAGCTGATATAAACAGAGTTTGACATAACTAGTAAAACAACGTGAAGGTCAGACTACTCGTGTTGGGAGTCACGTGAAAAAGCTGCGTTAAAGGGCAATCGTTGATGCTGAAAACATTTGTGTTCGTCTCATGATTGGAAAGAATACCTTATGACGGATTCCTAAAATGCCATACTTTTCTGAAAGTTAACTGAAAAACCTCAACAAACCACCCATGGACAGATCAACATGGGTATCAATTAAAGCATGCATGATCTCCTGTATTTCCAAAGGGTGTTGCCTTGTGTTACCTGGCTCAAGTTCACACATGTGGTTTAAACCAAATTTTGGACTGGGTGGATTCTGGTCAGAACTGATAAACAGACATTATCCTTACAAAGGGGCTGAGCCAAGTTAACACCCAACTGTTTGCGATTGTGTCCTAATTGAAGTCAATGCATTATTAATCAGGCTGACTTCATGAAATTGGCAAATGTCTGGCTGTCTCCTCTCAAATAGTAATGCATTGTTTGGGAGGACTAAAAAATGAATGTAAATGGATGAATCTCTTGAAATTTGCAGAAAGAATGTCCTCATCATATTTCACCTCAAAATCGAAAGAGAAATAAGAAGAAATTACAATTTGATTATTACATTACATTTTGATTTTGATTATTTTATTTTAATTTTTTTTTTTAAGTTGATTTTATTAGCAGTCATCAAATAAGATTTTTGGGAGGTAATTTTGACATTATTTCTATTATTAAGCAAATTTTTACCCCTACCCTAAATTATCATTACAGTCTTATATTAATTACCTAAATGTGAAGGAAATATTTTACAGTTTAATATATATATATTTTCCTTCATTTCCTATATTTCCTTTACATTCTGGTAATTAAAATAAGGTTGTAATATATATATATATATATATATATATATATATATATATATATACATATATATATATATATATATATATATATATATACATATATATATATATATATATATATATATATATATATATATCACTGTATATATTAGTGCTGTCAAACGATTAACCGTGAATAATCGCATCCAAAATAAAAGTGTAAATATATGTATGTGTGCTGTGTATATTTATTATGTATATATAAATAAACACACATGCATGTATATATTTCAGAAAAATGTGTTATGTTTATATATTAAATATATTTATTTATAATGTAAATTAAATTAATATTGACATGTAAACGCATGTAAATATTTTCAAAATAAATACTGTACGTGTATATACTTAATAAATATACACAGAACACACATACATTATGCAAACAAAAACTTTTATTTTTATGCGATTAATTACAATTAATCATTTGACAGCACTAATATATATATATATATATATATATATATATATATATATATATATATATATATATATATATATATAAACTGTAAAATATTTATACTTGATGGTAATATTTTATTTATTTATCTGCTTATTTTAAAATTTGACTGGGACATGTTTGTTGAATAATTTCCTGATTATTCAGGAGAGATTTATTATCATGCATTATCCCTTATTTATTGCTGTATATTACAGATGTTTATTATTATTCATTGGACATGGTTCAGCTTCATCATGGTTTATTATTGAGTTTCCTTTGCCAGGCCATTGAATGAACAGATTATTAGGCAGAGATAGGAAGAATTTCAGAGACAGCAGCTCCCCTCTCGACACGACACAAGCTCTCAACGTCTTGCCTTACGCAAAGACACCCTCAGACTCGAGTTTCAAAAGAGCTCACGTCAGACTGACCGGCAAACAGTAAAACATTCTGACGCCAACTTCATCAACCAGGTTTATTTTTTCACAAGGTGTTAGTTTGGTTAAAATCACATAGAGTAACTGAGCCTTTGCTATGTTCTGCTGTTACTGTTGTTGGCAAAGACAAGCTTTACAGACCGTCCCATACAAATGAATTGGGGATTTGCACACAGTTTTCAGTAGAATGTGCTTATGAATTAACATCAGAAAGCATTTTTATCTTTAGCTTTTCTTAATTTGTTCAATTAGCTTCCATTCTGCTATTTATTAAGGAATAACTTCAACTGGAATATTGAGTTATTTCTTTCTCCATTCTTCTTCTTTTTTTTTCTTCCCGCTTCCTTCTCTAGTCATGGATGCTGAGAGACACTCAAAGCTCCCAGCTCTCTCCATAAAGATGCTTTCAGACGTGACTTTACTGGAGCTCCTCAAACACCCCAGAACATCTGGAGCATTCCTAGTCCAATCCAGCTGACATATTCAGACCCTGCACGCTATAATACTCACATTTTTTAACCTGTACATCTGTCTTCTTCTAAAACTTTCAGAGAGATGAAAATGATCCAGAGGGTCTAAGGGACTAAAGGGATGTCTAAATCATGTAGATGGCAAACCAGGACCTCATAAATCGTTTCTGTTGATACATTCCCAGGCTATACATTACACTGTTCATTTACTGTGAAACACTCTACAAAATACAAACACATCTGATTTTTCAATTATCAGGATGTCTTCTGTTTTTATGATATATCACCCAGCGAAATCTTTTCTCAAACGAAAATCATTTGCAGAGGTCTCAGGTCTGAATGACTTCTCCAGAGGCCATCGCAACCTCACAAAGACATTACTCAAATCCACACCTGCTGTGAAGACACATAGTCTAAGATGAAGCTGGCTTGATTAGTTCTAACTAATCTGACCTTAATTTGTTTGCAGCACAGTGACAGCCAGCTGTTTAGGATGTTCTTATTAATGTCAAACAGAGCATGTTACGTGGCGTTCTTCAGAAACATGCAAAGTCGTTCCAGAATGCTTTGAGTCAGAGCGGAGTTTTTCCATGGCACGATCTGCTCTGACACTATTACCAAAGCTTCCCGCTGCTTCTTTTCAGCACATAAGACATAGACGGATGACTACACTAGGGAATGTGCTGGAAAGACAAGGAGAAAGAATGAAATGACAAATTAGGTCAAAAGCATGGATTGAAAGGAATACGAAAGCTGGAAAGCATGTAGAAACAGTGCGTAATTGTAAGAACAAGAAACAAATGTCCAGAAACCAAAAAATCCAGACAATGTCAAATACTGAAAAACAAAGCATAAATTGAACTCTTATATTTGAGTCAGTGACAAGATGCTCAATATTTAGTCCATATCTATCTAATTAAAATAAATAAATAAATAACACTTAAAAATGCAGTTTACACCAAACAACTTGAATGATGAAAAATGTTTTTTGGTTTGTAAATTAAAAGTAACTTTAGTACAACCCGAATTCCGGAAATGTTGGGACGTTTTTTAAATTTGAATAAAATTAAAAGTAGACTTTCAAATCAAATGAGCCAATATTTTATTCACAATAGAACACAGCGAACATAACAAATGTTTAAACTGAGAAATTTTACACTTTTATCTACTAAATGAGCTCATTTCAAATTTGATGCCTGCTACAGGTCTCAAAAAAGTTGGCACAGGGGCAACAAAGGGCTGAAAAAGCAAGAAATTTTGAAAAGATTCAGCTGGGAGAACATTTAGCAACTAATTAAGTTAATTGACATCGGGTCTGTAACATGATTAACTATAAAAGGAATGTCTTGGAGAGGCAGAGTCTCTCAGAAGTAAAGATGGGCAGAGGCTCTCCAATCTGTGAAAGAGTGCGTAAAAAGATTGTGGAATACTTTAAAAAACAACGTTCCTCAACGTCAAATTGCAAAGGCTTTGCAATTCTCATCATCTACACTGCATAACATCATCAAAAGATTCAGAGAAACTGGAGAAATCTCTGTGCGTAAGGGACAAGGTCGAAGACCTTTGTTGGATGCCCATGGTCTTCGGGCCTTCAGACGACACTGCATCACTCATCGGCATGATTCTGTCATTGACATTACTAAATGGGCCCAAGAATACTTCCAGAAACCACTGTCGATAAACACAATCCGCCATGCCATCTGCAGATGCCAGCTAAAGCTCTATCATGCAAAAAGGAAGCCATATGTGAACATGGTCCAGAAGCGCCGCCGTGTCCTGTGGGCCAAGGCTCATTTAAAATGTACTGTTTCAAAGTGGAAAAGTGTTTTATGGTCAGACGAGTCCAAATTTGACATTCTTGTTGGAAATTACAATTTTTAACCTTTTAACTTTTGAAAAAAAAAATAATAATTGTGTATTCAAAAAGGAAATTTAATTCTTAATAGTTACACTTCATGACCTTTTTTGTAGAAAATGGTTTAAATGTTTTTCAGAAATGTATGAAACCAACAAAGATGAAAGTTTTAAGATCTTTGTATATATGTTTTAAAGGGATAGTTCACCCAAAAATGAAAATTCTGTCATTACTTACCCATCGTGTCCTCCGGGCTAAAGAGGAGGGAGACCTTCCAGCGTTTAATATTTTAAAATATTCAAATAAATTATAGGTCAAATGAGTTATCTATTTTTAACCTTTTAACTTTTGAAAAAAAAAATAATAATTGTGTATTCAAAAAGGAAATTTAATTCTTAATAGTTACACTTCATGACCTTTTTTGTAGAAAATGGTTTAAATGTTTTTCAGAAATGTATGAAACCAACAAAGATGAAAGTTTTAAGATCTTTGTATATATGTTTTAAAGGGATAGTTCACCCAAAAATGAAAATTCTGTCATTACTTACCCATCGTGTCCTCCGGGCTAAAGAGGAGGGAGACCTTCCAGCGTGTTATCAGCGTTCAGTTCAAAAGCCAGCATCTCTGATGGAATGGCAGTGCATAAGTGCATACGGTATGGGCAGCTTGCATGTTTTGGAAGGCACTATGAATGCTGAAAGGTATATAAAGGTTTTAGAGCAACATATGCTCCCCTCCAGACGATGTCTATTTCAGAGAAGGCCTTGTGTATTTCAGCAGGACAATGCAAAACCACATACTGCAGCTATTACAACAGCATGGCTTCGCAGTAGAAGAGTCCGTGTGCTGAATTGGCCTGCCTGCAGTCCAGATCTTTCAACTATAGAGAACATTTGGTGCATCATTAAACGAAAAATACATCAAAGACGACCACAAACTCTTCAGCAGCTGGAAACCTACAGCAGGCAAGAATGGGACCAAATTCCAACACCAAAACTCCAGAAACTCATAACCTCAATGCCCAGACGTCTTCAAACAGTTTTGAAAAGAAGAGGAGATGCTACACCATGGTAAACATGCCCCCGTCCCAACTATTTTGAGACCTGTAGCAGGCATCAAATTTGAAACGAGCCCATTTTGTGCATAAAATTGTCAACTTTCTCAGTTTAAACATTTGTTATGTTATCTATGTTCTATTGTGAATAAAATATTGGCTCATGTGAGTTTAGTTTTCATTTTATTCCATTTTAAAAAACGTCCCAACATTTCCGGAATTCGGGTTGTACATTGTTGTTTAGTCAAAAAGGACCAGGTTGTATAATTATCTACATGTAAAAAACATATAAAAGAAAAAAGTATTTTTTGAAAAATAGAACTGTGGACATAATCTTTTACATTATATATTTTATTTTATTTTAAAATATTCAAATAAATTATAGGTCAAATGAGTTATCTATTTTTAACCTTTTAACTTTTGAAAAAAAAAATAATTGTGTATTCAAAAAGGAAATTTAATTCTTCATAGTTACACTTCATGACCTTTTTTGTAGAAAATGGTTTAAATGTTTTTCAGAAATGTATGAAACCAACGAAGATGAAAGTTTTAAGATCTTTGTATATATGTTTTAAAGGGATAGTTCACCCAAAAATGAAAATTCTGTCATTACTTACCCATCGTGGACTCACCCTCTCATGAACGCCTGTCAAAGACTGACACGGAGGAGAAAAATTTTTGTTTTCTTTGAGCACAAAAACTATTCTCATTGCTTTCTAAAATTAATGTTGAACCACTGATGTCACATGGACTATTTTAATGATGTCCTTACTACGTTTCTGTGTCTTGAACATGTCAGTTGCATTGCTGTCTATGGAGGGTCAGAAAGCTCTCGGATTTCATCAAAAATATTTAATTTGTGTTCTGAAGATGAAGGAAGGCCTTACGTGTTTGGAACGACATGAGGGTGAGCAATTAATGACAGAATTTTAATTTTTGGATGAACTGTCCCTTTAAGCTGGATATTTAAAAGATTACTTACTACCTGGCCATTTTACACCAACAAAATAGTTAGAAAATCAAAATAAGATAGAGAAGATAGAAGATAAAAAAATAAGATAGAGAGTAAGATAGAAAAGATAGAAAATCATCTTAAAGTGAACGCTTTTTCAAGAAAGCAGAGCAACTGGTATCCTACACCTGACCATCTACATGCCGTATGCACTGACACACCGCCTATTCCCTTACTCAACTATATTAAATGTTTGCTGCAGCAGATAAGAGGAAAGATCTGACATCTGATATGAGACCAGCTCAGCCATTTCCATTAGAATGATCAAAGTCATGGAAACATTATTCTTGAGTTAGCACCCAGAGATAATGTTTCAAGCACATAATATAAGCTTTATGTCATACAGTGGATATATTAACAACAACAAAAACATGTATTAAATGTCACTGTGATATTTAACACTTCAGATTAAAGCAAGTTTATCACTGCAGAGCATTAAACTATCTGCAATAGTGACACATTGAAATGAAACTGCTTAAACGGTATTGTGCAAGTCTAGTGTGACTCACGAACAAAATGATCTGGAAAAATATTTTCCACAATTTATCTGAAAAATGTAATTCAGCTAGTAATCTAATGTCATATTTTTAATAACAGTCGAGTGTGTACCCAAAAAGTATTCACTATTTCCCTTTAATCAGATTAAAAGGTTTGACTGTGTCCCAAATTATATGTAACTTTGCCATATATGAACTAATACAAAAATACAAATCTTTCAGAAAATGTCTACATTGTTCAACAAAGTTTAAAAGTAATGTGAATGTGAAGATTTCTCTGCCAATCAATGAACAAAAGTCCAATAAAAAGCATATCTTTAAGTTAGTAAACGCTTCAGCCAATCCTTAGTATTTTAGCAATTTTGAACACATTGTCAAAGCCAAAGTAGCACATTCAGAGCTCATGACAGTGACACAGGGACATAATGAAGGACAAATAGACCCCTGGTTTAGAGCACTCTGATGACCACACTTGAATGCCATCAGAAAGGGTTCTTGTAATTAAAGTAACCCCCATCTAAAAGGAAATGCCTTGATTGGAGTCTGACATTAACCATTCTTACCTTGAAATGACAGGAAGACCCGTGGCTGTGGTGGGAAAAGACCATGGATGCAGGTGACACAGAGGATGAGGGGAAGTAACAACTGCATGTTCGTCCCAAACGACCAAACCCAGAGCGCTCCTGACCTCCCCATGACTGTTGAGGAGACACCCAGACCAGCCCACCTGCAAAGATAAGGTGAAGGAACAGTTGAGGACAAAAGAGTTGTACTGAGGAGAAAATACGTTTCAGAGAAAAACTTCAGAACTTTTACAGTACATGGACAGCAAATAATATATGCTCTTTGAGGGTAGCGGTGGATTACATAAAGGAATAAGACACTTAAAATCCCATTAATAACAAGTATTTATGCCTTGTTTATCAGTTAAATTATTTAAATGTAAATATATTTTAATGTCAGATACCTAAAAAATCTACATTTTCTTGAGAAGCAAAGATACATAAGATATGTATTTTAGTAAAACATTTTGTCTTTTACTTTAAGTACAAGTTAAAACGAGAAAAAATCTGTGAGTGAATTAAGACAACATACAAGTGTATTCAAGATACAGTCTATGAAAACTAGTCTTTTTTTAAGAATTATTAGATATTTTTACTTAGAGGATATATATATAGCATTTACAATAATTCTCTTACAATATACGTCTATGGGGCGAGGCATTACACCTGAATAAACACTAAAATTTACACTGTTTCAAATGTACAATCAAGGCGAGTTAACAGACATTAATTTAAGACTATTAAGCCTACTTGTTCAGTTATACTATTTTTTTTTCTCTCATTTTTAACTTCTGTCATGATCATGTAAAGAGACATGATGTAAGTGGCAAATCACAAGAATTACATTGGTAAGCTCATTTGACTTGTAAAGTAGCTGTAAAAAAAAAGGTCACTTTGTAAAACCTCAAATAATGCACATTTTGTATGAAAAAATTAACATAACTACTTTAGCTTCAAATTCTTGCCCCATAGACTTCCATTACAAATGCATTACAGCACATGCATGCATTTTTACAAACTGTGAACAACTGAAAATGTGTGGTAATTGACATCATGCTGCATATTTTGATAAAGCTCAACTTTTATTGAACCCACAACATTCCTTTAAAAGTTCAACATTTTTTGCATTTGAAACATTAGCCACTTTCTGTGTGAAAAAAAAAAATGGCTTTGATATAGTGCTAAATCAACAGTTTATCAAAAGCCGCAAGTTAAAATACATGTTTCAACACTTATATCATAAAAGTCATGCTTTGCTATCCATGAAAGCATTTTCCTTAAAGGCCTACTGTGGGTCTTTTAATTAATTAGTGCTAAGAAAGTGTCATGTAGATGATGCATTTAGTCATGATATCTGCCAATGCTGTATAAACAATGGCTCCTGTCCAGCCAGAGTCAATATTTTACCTTTACATGAGGAAGACTTGTACAGTGTAAAAGTAATGTCAGTGTAGGGGGGAGCTCAAAGAAATGGATGCTTTTATTTCTAACAAAATAATGAATGGAAACTCCCCTGTGTTTCCTCTCTATTCTATTATGGGACAACAAAAGTTCAATAATACATGGGGAGAAGTTTGATTTCCTGTGGAAGAACTCTTGCTTCATGCTCCAGGGAGAACAGACAGCCTTCTCTGACCAGGACACTCTTGGAAAATAAGAATACATGCGGTTCATAATTATATATTAATAATATGTTTGTTTTGTAGCAGAGAGAGTGCAGAAGGACAAAGAACAGAGTAAGAATAGCACAGTCTCAATGCTCATGTCTTATACATGAATCATGTGAAAGATTGATAGGAATTTTGTACAAGACATCTACAGTGCATGTCTGACTCGCTGAGGTATGAGCAAACTGCATAGGGTGTGTTCACAGTGAACAGCAATGCAGGAAAACACCACTTAGGGTGCCGCTTGCACAGTTGAAATGCACTTTTTAAGTTGTTTTGTATGTGATCATCTGCTATGTGGACGTGTTTCATTGGTTTTTCAGCACCTTACGCCATGAGCACCACATTTTTACGAAGATTTTTCATATCAAAAGTCATTTTGATTTAAATCTTTTGATTTAAAGAGAAAGTTCATAAAAAAAATGAAAATTCTGTCATTTACTCACCTCATGTCACAATAAATTTGAGTGATTTGTGTAATTTTTTGTTATTTGATAGTAACTTTGTCGCTCCCACTTAGTACTGACATACCACTGCACTAATGCAAGAACATAATATCTACAACAGGACCGCATGAGTTTGTATGTTTGTGTAGAATATGTTTATAAGTGAGAGTGTGTTTGCCTGAGTGTTTGTGATGAGGAGAATAAATAAGTCTCAGTGGGGTTTTGTATGAGTTAGTGCATATTTATAAGGGTGCGTATGCGTATACATGTGCGTTTGTTTGTTTAAGCATATGATAAACTACAGCGAGCCGAAATGTTTTTGGAAGCATGTATTGGAGAGAAGCTCTTAAGCTGGGTGGAGGCTACCGCTCTCTGCACAGTAATGGCTTTCTAGTGCTGGTCAGGGCCTGCCAGACATATATACAGCTGCGAAAGTCATCATGGGCCATCATAGATCCATCACTGAGCCAAAACTAAGCATGAGCTGATGTTCAAGCTTCTATGATCACAACGCTTAAATGAGACATAATCCCTCATTAATTATGTGTCTAATGACCATGCTTCTGATTCTGATTGGTCAGTCGCAGCATTCGGTAATCAAATTTTTTTTTCTGTAATGACAGCTAAACAGTAAATTTCTCCAGTGCTACTTTTATGTCTCTTGCGTATGGAAGCCCGTTTCCGCCACTGAATAAAAAATTAAAAAGGTATTTGCGACTTTTTATCTCACAATTCGGACTTTTTTTCTTATAAATGCGTGATACAAACTCGCAATTCTGACTTTTTTCTCAGAACTGCGTGATATAAACTCACAATTCTGACTTTTTTCTCAGAATTGCGAGTTTATATCACAAATCTGACTCTTTTTTTGCAATTCTGACTTTTTTTCTCAGAATTGTGAGATATAAACTCACAATTGCGAGTTATAATGTCAGAATTGTGAGATATAAACTCGCAATTCTGAGAACATATCAGTCTCCTCCCCCCTCCCTCAAAACTGAACTTTAACTCGCAATTGCAATTTATATCATGCAATTCTGAGAAAAAAAGTCAGAATTGTGTGATATAAACTCGCAATTGTGAGAAAAAATCAGAATTGCGAGTTTTTATCTCGCAATTGTGACTTTATAAATCGTAATTCTGACTTTATAACTCACAATTGTGTTTATATCACGCAATTCTGAGAAAAAAGTCCGAATTGTGAGTTTATATCTCACAATTCTGACTATATCAGTCAGAATCATATATAATAGTTTATATCTCACAATTAGGTGAAAAAAAGTCAGAATTGTGAGATAAAAAGTCGCAATAACCTTTTTTTTTTTTTTTTTCAGTGGCGGAAATGGGCTTCCATACTTGCATCACTCCGTGGTCTCTCTATTATTTTTTTCTTACCAACACAAATTAGAATAGTTAAATCTTGAAACTGTTAAGTACCGATTGACCTTGGAGCACTTTAGTATTACGTTTATGGTAAGCATAAAACATTTGATAGATGTAGAATTCATCTTTCTAGTTCATCTTTCTAGAATCTATTGAGTCTCCAGTAAAAACAAGAAAATGAAAAAAAAAAATCACATACTTAATTGAGAATTAGATCATTGAGAAATTAACTTTGTTGCATATAATAATAATATAATAATATGTAATAATAATGTATAATAATATATAATGATAATAGAATTATTATTAGTCATAAAAATCATATTAATATAATATTAATAATATAAATATTAATAATTTTCTATACTAAAATGCTGTATTTAAAATTGTAATATAATTATAATTATAGAAAAGATCTACTCTAATATGTTGTAATGGAGTATTATTTATTGTTAATCATTTCAGTTATAGGTAAGATTTTGGACCGTCATTGCTTGTTACATTAACTAACTAACTAACTAAAATTTATTTTAATTTAAAATAAATAAACAAATAAATTACAGAATTGTTTTGCTTTATTGCATAATGGCTGGTTTGGACAAGTAGTCCTATTAAACTTTATGTTAGCACCGCTCACATTTCTGGAAGAAATGTAAAGTCTGTGACATTTGGCTGAATTGTTTAAAACTATTTCACTGACATTTCCCGATTGCTAATGAATTCTGTCAAGAGGTGATTTCTGACTGGCTTTTAATCACAACACGATCCAAGCTGGATCACCGTGTCATCTGAAAAACTCAAACGTCTATCAAAGCTGTCATAATGAGGAATCATACCGCTTCAGCTTGGAGCAAAGCAGCCTGGAAACGTATTACGAGCAGTTTATCTTCAAGCTTATCGTCTTGTGTTTGTCATGGCTATCTGCGTAATGAGTTTTCCATCTTTCTCCTTATGAAAGTGTCAGTCAAAACCAATTATTTCTCACTAGGAATATAACAGCCACCTTCAACTAAGAACTGGCTCATCTAAAATAGGTTAAACAGATGGAAGGAAATTAAGTGTCTTTTGTGATGTTTTAAAACAATTATATGGAAATTCCATTATACAGTATGTTGCCAGAGTTTGTGTTTGCTAGTCTCTGTGATATTCAAATCTTTGTATATGTTTCAGGTCTCTGCTTTAATATAAGTGAGATTTTGTTTGTCAATTTTGTTATGGCTGCAAAACGATTAGTTGCGATTAATCAATTTAAAATAAAAGTTTATGTTTACATACTATATGTGTGTGTCCTGTGTGTGTATATATATATATATATATATATATATACACACACACACACACACACACACATATATATATATATATATATATATATATATATATATATATATATATATATATACACACACACATATAACACATACACACACATAACAGATTTAGGTATATATTTAAAAATATATATATTTGTATGTATTTGTATGTAACCACTTGTATATAATTTATATTATATATAAATTTAAATATTTTACATTTAAATCTATCATATTTTTCCTTAATATATACATGTATGTTTGTGTATTTATTAGGGCTGTCAAAGTTAACACGTTAATATCATTTTAATGGCACTAATTTTATTAACGTGCGATTAACACAGCGCACATTTTCTGTTTGACCCGTGGCCTAGCCTCGTTGTTGGAGAAATGGAGATGCACAGTGTTGCCAACTTAACGACTTTGCAGACCCCTTTAGCAAAACCTCGCTGGTACTGCCGTGCGAGCGCGAGGTCTTGCTGTCCCAGCACGCGCACACATCTTTCTCTCTCTGTGCATTTGCATTGTTCAACGAGCGGCGGAGAGGAGCAACGCTTTCAGTTAAACGCAGATATTAAATTGCTTCTCTAATTTTACATGCAAGTATAGCTGAAATCACAGCACAGCTATTGTCATTATCTTATGTGTATTGGATTTCATCAGATGATGGCTCGATTATTAGGATTTTTGTGCAGATTAACATCTTGGAAGGGAGAGCAGGTTATGTAGTCTTAATGGGTCACGTTTCAGTCACTATTTCATATTCATTCCATTGTCTGACAACAGAAACAGTAAAATATACCAATGAAAACAGTTTTATTGAGAATTTAGCTGCATCAAAATACAGTATGTGGGCACAGAGAGGCAAACAAATCTAATAATAAATAATAATAAATAATGCCCTGTCATAATAAATAATGCCCTGTCATGTGGAAATGTAAACGGGTTTGTGTAAATAAATTGCTCAGTGCAAAGAAAGAGAAGTAATGGGAACCTGGTATTTCTTTTTTCATGTGTCTAATAGACATGAAGAAGTTCTTTGAAAAACATCTGTGACCTTTGAAACATGTCCAGTCTTCATGCTCTGTTGACTATGGTTTCAATAATAATAAACATACATTTGCATAAAGCATCCATATATGCCCATGCCCATGTTGATTAGAGTATTAAAAACTTGAAAAGTATTAATTTAAGGTACATTTAGAACAAATAAAAATGTGCGATTAAGTTGCGATTAATCACGAGTTAACTCATGACAATCATGTGATTAATCGCGATTAAATATTTTAATCGATTGACAGCCCTAGTATTTATATATACATAATAAATATACACAGTACATACACATATAGTATGTAAACATAAACTATTATTTTGAACTAATCGTTTTGCCGCCCTAAATTTTATCAACCGTCAGGTGAAATTTGTTGCTTACTTGTAACTCACATTGACCTTTGTTCAGTGAATTTTTGCTAGCAAAATCCAGAAATTTCGATAGGAATCCATGAGTTCTGAGTGAGGCAGAAAGATTTTCCAGTGCAGATTTCACAATAGATTCAAGTCGGTCATACAAATTTACTGCGTTGACCAACAGAAAGCTTTTTGGTTTAAAAGTGACTTCTGTGTGAGCTGTGCTTCATACATTGCTACGCTATTGACAATAGACAATGGACCTTTTTTGCTTGTGAATATGAATATGATCACACCTTTTGCAATAAAACCAAACCTTCACAACAAATTGCCAAATCATGTCTGTATCACAAACTGAGAAGCACTGGAGAAGTAATGTGCCAAAGTTTAATGTTAGAGATTCAAATCTAAAAAAAATAAAAAATAAAAAAAAATAAATAAATAGAAAACATCATATTTTAGTTGTAATTTGGTATTTTTAGTACATTTTATAAGTGCTGCCCTTTTTTTTTAAGAGAGATGCCCATCACTATACCACACCCTGTCATTCACCAACTCATACACACACAATGCCAGGCATGCACTCACTACCACAATGTGACAACAATAAAAGTCCCCATTCAATACTGCATTTTGTATTGGACCAAATCCCAGATACTATCTTTAGGGCACACTTATAAAATAATAACATCACTGTCTTAAGTCTCAAACTCCCTAGACTCATTCACACTCACTGCTGTCCTGTCTGTGAGACACATAGCACACATTCTCCAATGTATCTATCTATAAAAAAATAAATAAAAAAACACTCAGGACGCACAAAATACATACCAGTGATCAAATTGAGACAACTAGACAATAGCTCTTTTTCACAATATCTAATAATATAGAAAATTACTAATATGTTAATAAATAGAACATTACAAATCAGATTTTGTTCAAAAGCAGGTCTATGAAATTAGTTTGAAAGCAAAAAATCACTTTTTTGAACAAGCAATACACATTTAAATATAGCATTTAATTAAAATCAAGCAAAAACAATTAATAAAAAATGTTAATGGGGTAAGAAAAAAACTAACAAGTAAATTTAAGTAAGTACAAATTAAAACTAAACTGAAATTAAGCTAATTTAACTTCTAAAACAAAAAAAATTTGAGACATCTTTCGAAAATAAACATCTTTTTTTTTAATATAGACTCTTCTCTCAGTGGCTAAAGCATGAGGTCTTATGATTTCTTGTCTCTGGTGGGCGTCTGCACCTGTTAGCCTGAGCCTGGAGTCCCCCCTCCCCTAAATCTGTCCCATTCGGTCCACACAGGAGCCCATCTGCCCCTAACGGGACTCACCTTCTGAGGCTTCCCAGCCGTGCTGTCCTCACTGAGCAGAGAGTGGGTGAGTGCTGTAGTCACAGACGTAGAGTAGAAATACAGTGTTGTGTGGACTTCTCCAGCGAGAGTGAAGAGAGGTGTTATTCCGTCCGGCTGACTGCGGGACAGGGAAGAGAGAGGTTGAGAAGATTGAGAGAGGTAAAGAGAGAGAGAGAGAAGGGACTGGACTGGTTTCCTATTACACTCCTCTCCTCTTGAGCCCCCCTCCTCTTTTCTTTCCCCTCCTCTCCTCTCTCTCTCTCTCTCTCTCTCTCTCTCTCTACAAGTCACTGAACAGATATTCCAGACCTCTGAGTCTGACTCTGCCTGCACAGTGAGCAGCAGCAGCAGTAGTCCAGGGAGACAGGGAGTCACATTCTGCTTACTGAAGCCCCTTTAGATCCCTTTAGATCCTTTAGATAATTTGGTTTTGGTTTTGTTTTTTATATGTATATTTTGTTTTAATCCTGTTGTATATTTCCTGTATAGCACTTTGGTTTCAACATCTGTTGTTTTTTAAATGTGCTTTATAAATCACCAAACTAAACTAAACTAAACAATTGAATTTGTCCTTCCTGAGAAAGAACATTATTTTATTATATTGCCAGCAACAGCAAAAAATAGTTCCTTTTGAAACTAAGCACACTTTAGTTTAATAAATGAAATTAAATAAATGAAATTAGTTAATTTAAATGAAACAGAATATAAAATGAAATTAGTTAATAAATTACAAATAAATATAAACTGCCAATGGGCTAAAAACAGACTTACTATCTATAAAGTATATGAAAATTTAAGCCATTTTAAATTTTGAGAATCATTTTTGTCACATTATCAGGTAATAAAATAATTTCTCATAATATCTTTAAAAATATATAAAATAAAATAAGTATTTAACATTTAAGACCATTTTAACTAAAAGTACCAATTCATTTCTGTTAACTGTTAACTGACAATATACAGATAAAATAGATTAATTTAATTCCCAAAGACATCAAAATGTCCTTGTGTGGGAAAGTTTTTTTTTTTTTCCTCCTGTTTAAAATTGATAAGTTCAAAATAATTTATAAGCAATCATAAAATGAACCCCAACAGGGTGATCAGGATCAGGAAGCCTATTATTTTGCAATCCTATATGGTTAATAACTTTTTATTATTTGCATTTAACATCCCTGCTATGTGTGGCCATCAGAACAACCCTGCAGACAATTTGAGGCACAGCCCCCTTGTTCAGAACCACCGGATTAAACTATCATCCTGCCATTAATATAAAGCACCATTAATCAACAGTAAAATGTCTCCATGCACACGTCCACTTCCCAGATTAACTGTCCAAGATTCCAGTTGCAAAGGGAGTGCAGGGAGCTGGACACGCTGGAGCCAGTTTTGCAAACCACATTGTGCAGACTTCAGCAAGGAAAGTCAGAATTACCCTCACTACCACAATCCCACTGCCAAGTTATTAATTACAGATGGTGAAAGCTGGATCTGTATCATGTGAATGATAGCCAAATGTTCAATGGAATTACAAAGAGCCCATATACAGTACTCTAAATTAAATGCATGACAGCTACAGTGGCCCCAAAAAGAATTTGGATACTTAAGTCTCTTAAAATTGTGCCTTGTTTTGCTTCCAAATGCTACTTGGTTTCAAATTGTGTGTCTAATGCAGGGACTTTCATGCATTTTTGGGTGACTTAAGTTTCAAGTATGTACAATCAAACGTTAGCAGATATTAAAGCAAATATGGTGCATTTATCAATCAAAAAAAAAAAAAAAAAAACGATGCTGCGTTTGTCTGAAAATAAAGCACACACCACTGAGTGCCAATTGATTAGAGCAAAATTTGCTCACCACTGTTGTGACATGACCTATAAATATATCTTGTATTACTTTGACCATAAATGTCCTCAACTGTCCCTTGGGGACTCATAAAGAACATCTTTAGATCAACTCAAAAATTGTTTGATTATTTTTTTGATTATTTTTTCAAAGAAAAAAGAAAAAAATTAAAGTAAATAATATATTAAATATTCATATTTTAAGCAATTAACTAAAAATATTTTCTTTTTTTATACTAATATTTAGCTACTGTCAAAAAATATTTTTCTCTTTTTTTGTTTGTTTTGTTCCATATTTCATATATACAATACACTGTAAAAGAAAAAAAATCAGTAAAATTTACGGTAAAAAAACTGGCAGCATTGTTTGCCAGAATTTTACCGTAAAAAATATGGTAGCATCCATAGGTTTTACGGATTAACTTATATTTACATTTAAAAACCGTATTTCATTAACTGATATAATGTACACAAATGATAAGAAAAAACTAAGAAGAAAGTTATTTAAACGAAAAAACATCAAATGTGAAATGTAATGCAGGGAATTCTGAGAATGTCAATTTACGTTTTTTGTTTTTTTTACTGTAAATTATACATTCTTTTTCACCGTATAGGGGAACTTACCTTTAACCGATTAATAGGTTCTACTGTACCATTTTTATAGTCTTTTACCATTAAAATCACAGTCATTTTTAACAGTGTAGCATAATTTATTTCTTTTATTTTGTAGGGAAAATGATAAATTGCAGTAAGAAAACCTCTGTTGTAAAATATTTGCATTGTTCAGCTGTTGTGAGGTCACTGATGTGTGAAAGGGTTTCCTGTGGTTGTGAGTTGTAATTAGAGGTTACTATATTCCTGTGTTGTAATTACAGTCTCAAGTTAAATACTCTCAACAGGTCTCAGGTTGCTGCCACTTTATAGCTTCAATTTTAGTACGTAAGCAGTCTGCCTGGCTTGCAATGCCGCAACAATAAGACTAGTCAAAACGGTTTGCGTGTAAGTGTATTGGTGTGTGTGTGTGTGTGTGTGTGTGTTGGGACAGCGGGAAATAATTAGCTCTTCTTTGACTCTTGAAGTGATTTACAGCTTTCCAGTGAAATGGTCAGAGTGAAGGGTTGTTCGTTGGGCTGTAAAACCACACACACACACGCTGCATTACTTGAATAAAGAAACAACAGCACAAATCAGAAACAGTAGATTACAACGTCTCCAGGCCTAAATCAACAAAAACACACAAATGTGACTTACTGAAATGTTTAATATTAAAAACTTGACTTGTAATTATAAAGACTTTGGTGTGATAAGTCAATCTGCTTTGGGAAGCATTACTCCCAGATATCTGTGATGTTAGAAACTTTTGCTTAAAATGGTTGGGTTGGCTGCCAAAACACCACTTTGCCCGAAGGAAATGTTTCTGGAATATTAAGGTGATTATTTTAATGAAAGGAAAATAATACATAGTAAATGGAGATAAAATCTGAGTCACACAGCAGAGAAGTGCTGCATTTGCTTTTGTCCACTTGTACTAATGTGTGTGTGTGTGTATGTGTGTGTGTGTGTGTGTGTGTGTGTGTGCGTGTGTGTGCCTCTTTAGGTCTTTACAGATGTTTAGCATTTGTCACACTGATGTTAAGTGGCTCATACATAATCTGGGGTCAGAGGTGGTTTAAACTCTGCATTAGTAATGGTCATCACAAATAGACACACACATGCTAATGTAAAGACACACAGACCACTCCATTTACTAAAACTTTATTTGTGAGGCATTTAGAGATCAGAATATGAAAGATTAGACTCGAACTTGTACTCTGACGTAACTGGCACTGCTCTAACAAATTTGCACATATATTTAAGCCAGTTTAAACTCTATTGATTTCCACAGATTTTTTTTTTTTTTTTCAGCTTCTCTCCCTAGTGAAAAATATAATATACTAAATACATTTATTTCATTCTAAGTATAATACAAATACATTTATATATTTATGTATGTAATAAAAATACACAGCAATTCTACTTTTAGTATACTAAACTTAAAGTCTGCCAAATTGGAACAACTAATTTTGTACTTAATGTACTTTAATAGTGCAGAAGTAGTGCTAAAATCCAACTAACTGAAGAGTATTTAATTGAGCTAGAGTGGAACTATTGCCAGCATACTTCAGGTACACTTTAAATATCTTGCATTTAAAGATAGTATTCAAAGATCATACAGTTCTCATCAATAATGACATTAAAACACATTTTAGGCTTAATATTAAGCATTGTGCACAAGGAGTACTCCAAATAAAGTTTAATTATAATTTTTATATCAGTAAGTCTCGAGCGACATGTCAGTAAATATGTTAATAGATTTGAAAGATTTTGAATATATTTGAAAGTCTCTTTTTATGTTTAAGGAGCATTATTGTATAGCCACAAGACTTAAACATTATATCTTAAAATGAGAATAGTGTGATTAAAATTGCTTACTGACATTGCCTTCACAAAGTTATTTCCAATTTGATTGTAGAATTGCTGAAGTTGTTCACGTAGAGATGCATTTCCCAAACTGGGGTTCATAAATCCCTGAGGGGTTGTGAGGGAACTGCATGGAGTTTGTGAGTTGATGAAAAGCTAATCATAAAAATTAAAAATGAATACAAAAAAAGCAAAATAAAAGCAAATGAATCACTCACTAAAAATGAAGTGTTTTATTTGTTTACCTGCATAGCATGTGACCATTTACCGACAGCGTAGAACTGTGACCATGTGAATGTGTTGTGAAGTTATTAAAATGTTAACTTTAAATCTCCAAAAATTCAAATAAAAATGATCAAAAAGAAATTCTTACTGTTAAAAAAAGGATGAAATGTCTAATTTGACCTGCATGTCACCATTAACCAAAATCAGAGAACTGTGAATGTGTGAATATGTTTACATTATTGAAATATTAACTTAAAATTGCATTTCAAGTAAATATTTTGGGCCAGTATTACTAACACCTTGCGCCAGCACAAAAGTTAAAATTGTACTGCCAGGTTTTACTAAAGACGCGCAGTGAAGAATTAGCGCTGAAAAGGTGTGGACAGTTATTTTTGCGCATGACCTTATTGAATATGCATTTGTAGGAGCTTCCCTTTCAGACACAAAATTTATGGGAGGAGAGTATTTAAATTAATCATGTTTGCGCTCGTCAAATTACTGGCATTTGCTCCATTATTTAAAGCCCAAAAAAATTATGTCTTAAACTATTTTGCGCTTGAAATGGCTGCAATTATTGTTGCTAGGAGGAGGCACCACAGAGAACAGAGAGCGCGTGGTAGAAGGGGGAGAGGATTTTTTCCACAAGTATTAATTTACGCTAATTAATTACTACGCTAATTTGCTCTGCGCTTGGTATATTGCGTTGGTCGATATGTAAATGAGATGCTGCATCTGTGTTCTTTAATTTGCGCATTGTTAGTAAATCACCTGCAGAAATTTCTCCTCCCATTGGCGCTGTTTTGGAATTGTACTTTCGCGCTAATTTGCCCTGTTTAGTAAAACTGGCCATTTAAGTCAAAGGCTGACAAAAAAAAAAAAAAAGAAAATTGAATCCCTGACAAAAAATCCACTGGTGAAAATTGCAGTGCATGAAGTTCATCCATCTACAACTGTGGTTCCACCACTAAAAAGATGATTTAAACAACTTTACGGCTCAAATAAGACATTTTTGAAGACATTTATATAGGTGAATTAACTAAAATACAAGCTTTACATTTCGACTTTCATTGTGCTTTGGTTAAGCCACAATTATTTTTCAAAATCTCACAGGCTCTTTCGAAAAAGCTTGAATCCAGCATTGAATAGCCCTTAAATATATTACTATTCAGGTTAATCACATCAAATATTGCCTTTTCACCCAGCATGCTCCAGGGAAATTCACCAGCTTCACCTCCAGTCACCCGGCACGGCCCTTTGTAGCTCTCCTCGCTACAAGTTCTTCAGTTCTAATGAAGTTCTTTGATGAGCAAGTCATTTCTGAGTGCCAGATCCGCTGATTGATAGCCTTGCGTGTTAGCCGATGACTCTGAATAGAAACACATTGTTCCCTGAAAGGCCAGGGGACCTAGCTTTAGCATATCTAGCGTAGCTGCGGCCGGGTCTGGAACCTGGGAAGCAAAGCTTGGATAAACAAAGGAGAAAAGGTGAATAATGAGAGTGCTAATAAGTAGCAGGACAGAGTATAAAGTGTTAAGTTACTGAAAGATTTTTTCAATGGGCTTAAAATTTGGATCACTGTCAAAGAAATGACAGAACTGGACTTTGGTTGGCCACCAACTAGACAACGGTGGTATTCACGGCTGTGAGGGATGGTAGACATGCTTCAAGCACTGAGAGTTCCTGTTCTTTGGAAGTCATGCTAAAGCAAGTTGCTGATACCCTGGAGAACGCACAGACCTGTAGCTTTAGCTGCAAAGAGCTTGAGTGAGATTTCCATTGACATTTGTTTCTTGAAGAATAAAGCTAGATGTTCAGGCTTGGTTGTTGTTTGATGGAAAATGACTTGGCTTTCAGGAGAGAGACTGAGAGTACTTCCATATCTAAGTGATATCGACGGCACATGATTTTGGGATTGAACCAAAGGGCTGGGGGAAGTTTATAAGTGAGCGATGAGGAGGAAACAAAGTCAGCTTTATACCAGAGCTGCGTGATCTTGATCTAACAAGATTAGCTCATCCTGACTCACTCAGCAACCATTACTCTCTGAGTGCATGTCGTTGTCTCAAAATCGGTCTGTTTCTTTCCCATACGGTACCTCAAAATAGACAAGTGGCGCAAGTGGTGAGAGCATCAAATTGTGGAGAAATCCTTAACTTTATGCAAATGAGTAATGAAAAACATGTTTCAAAATCTGTTTATGTTACTATATTTAATATAGATTTCAAATTCAGTTTCTTGTTGCTGGGTTATCAAAAGTGTATTAAACTGTCACAGTGCATATATCATCATGTTCTATTGTATTACATTTAAAATATAGTACCTTAACGTACTTTAAAGGGGTCATATTTTGCGATTTCATGTTTTCCTTTGTCTTTGGAGTGTTACAAGCTGTTTGTGCATATGTAAGATCTGTAAAGTTGCAAAGATTAAAGTCTCAAACCCAAAGAGATATTCTTTCTAAAAGTTAAGACTGCCACGCCCTCCTAAAACGGCTCATTCAAACACCCCCCACATGTCTACGTTACGGTGTGGGAAGATTTGCATAACACCGCCCAAATGTATACGCAATGATAGAAGGCGTAACTTTTATTCTCGGTGTAGTATTGTTGTTGCCGCCGCCATGTCATGGAGACGCTGTGTGTTTCATTGTGAAAGTAAAAGTACTTTGTTTGGCCTTCCAAATGAGTACACAACTAGAAATCAGTGGTTTAGTTATATTTACAACACTGTTCCAGAACAGTACAACGCAAATATTTGAGTGTGTGCAGCGCATTTTTTGGAGGACTGTTTCCTGATCCTGGGAGAGAGTAGCCTACAATGTGAACACTTATGTGAACACTTATGAATGGCTGTGAACACTATAAAGCAGGGCAATTCCAACGTCACAAGGACAGTCTGGTGCTTCTGACTCACAGCCTGTAAGTACGTTTCGATATTTAAAGAATTTGCTACTGACTATTCAAACGCGAGTTTTCAGCAGTGTAGAGTAGTGCTTGTTTGTTGTTTCTACGATCACAAATGCAGACATGGTGTTATGTTTACGCGGCGCAACGCGTAGAAAGATCGTATGAGTCATTATAATCAGTAATTATGTCCTCACTGGATGCAACAAGTGCCTCGTTTATAATGGGTTTTATTTTTTTTGTCTCGTCGCGCCGGGACACGGCATCACAATACGGTGAGGGGCGTAACATTTCCATCACATGCTTGAGGTATTTGACCAATCACAGTGCACTGGATAGCTGGCCAATCAGAGCACACCTCGCTTCTCAGAACGATGAGCTTTGTGAAAATCGACGCGTTTCAGAAAGGCGGAGCATAGAGGAGCAACGTAATGTACAGTATGTGGAAAATAATGCGTTTTTTGAACCTTAAACCACATAAACACATTGCATTACACCAAATACACAAAATAATGTTCTTTTTAGCAACATCATATGACCCCTTTAAACCTCAACACATTCTCACTCCCAACTCGTCACATATTGATGCTTGGTCAGGACCCCTTGGCTTCATTTTTTGACGCTCAAGGTACCCCTTTAGCGTCATTTTTCGACATGCAGGGTCCTCCATAGTTTTTAGTTGTTTGTCTTAATTTAATGGTTTGCATATATTTGTAAAAACATAGAAATAATTTTATATAAATTTATACTTTCATTGGAGCACCTAACCCCACCCCTACCCTAAACCTACTCACTTACCAACAATATAAAACATGTAACAGGCAAATATAAGTACAGTCACAGGTATTTATTGCAAAAACTGACCATAAAGCAGTATAAAAGAATTACAAACAAGTTGTGTTGCATTCCAAGTTTTCTGAAGCCATACGATATCTTTATGCAAATAAAAGTGTAAAACATAAGGTTTTAATTGCTGAAAATTATCCCACTCCGTTAACGCGCTCACATCTCATTCAGAAAGATACTCCTGTAGCATGACGCAATCGTCACAAGACACACAAGAGCCAATAGCATTTCTGTCAACAAAATGTTTCCATAAAATATATGTATGATAGTCACACACACTATATTAAATAACTTCATTCTCCTAGTGGCAGAGGGAGCGGTTATTTGAGCAAAAAATATGGATAAATTAATTTTGGCCCCTACAGCTAATTTTAATACTGACATATTTCATAAAGCTGACAGCCAAAGACTTGCTCTCATGATTAAATAATCACTGGATTTTAAATCAATTCAGACAACAAATTAACGAGTTTTGAATCTTTATTGGACATGGATCATTATGCAATTCATATAAAAAGAGATATTTAATGTACAGATTCACATTTGCATTCTGTCACTAAAAGAAGAGTTCACCCACAAATTTTTTTTATCATTTACTCACCCTTAGCCATATCGTTCCAAACCTGAATGATTGTTTTTTTCAGTGGAATCCAACAGAATACATATATATATATATATATATATATATATATATATATATATATAATGTTTTTTTTTTGTTTTTTTTTTTGTGAGGAACATTGAAAGCCCCTAGTCACCTCTTGCATTATGTGGAAAATATAATACTGACATATTGAATGATGTGCATTCATCATAATATCTTTTATGTTTACAGTGTATATATTTGCATATACAGTTTAGAATTAGATTACAAGTGCACATACAAACTCATTTTTCACAAGGGTAGAATGTGATCGTGCAAAAAAAATGGCAATTCTGAGTCTTCTGAAGCACAAAACCATGTAACTATTTTACTGATAAAGGCATTTTACTACTAACAAAACCTTTGTGATGTCTTAAGGCAGCTTGTTGTGAGGTTTCGACAGCAGAGCGCATCTAAAATTGACCAAATCTGTCAAATATGTATATTGGCTGATCCGTTACATCTTATTTTCTCTGTACGCAGTAATCCAGTCTGATTGTAGCCAAACTGAAGCATTGTGAAGTGCTGTGAATCCATCTTGGATTGTTTTACCAGTAGAAGACAAAACCCATCTGTTTCCATAAAATATATGTATGATAGTCACACACACTATATTAAATAACTTCATTCTCCTAGTGTGCAGTGGGAGCGGTTGTTTGAGCAAAAAATATGGATCAATTCATTTTGGCCCCTACAGCTAATTTTAATACTGACATATTTCATAAAGCTGACAGCCATAGACTTGCTCTCATGATTAAATAATCACTGGATTTTAAATAAATTCAGACTTGCATTAAAGTTAATATCCCTTGCATTTTGGTACTTTACCCTAATAAAGAATACGCTCATGGAAAGATCCCCTGGACAGATCACATTTCCTGCACTTTAAAGAGCACTGCTATTTTGATTCATGGCTTGATTTGGGCTGCAAGACAGCGTGGATGTAAGTCTCAGAAGTTATTCTGTATGTCTTTTGTTCTTTGGCATGAATTCAAATTATATAAACAAATAAATATTTTAGTTTTTACAAGAGCTGTTAATTTACTGCACTCAAAGGTATTTTGTTTTCTTTTTTATTTTGTTTTGTTGTATCTTTTTTGTTTTGTTTTGTTTTGTTTTGTTTTGTTTTGTTTTGTTTTGTTTTGTTTTGTTTTGTTTTGTTTTGTTTTGTTTTGTTTTGTTTTGTTTTGTTTTGGAACAGCAGTCAGAAAATGTTTGTATTCTGCCAGATATCACTGAATTAGTTGCCTTGATGTATATCACACTTGTTTCTGTTACAATCCTATAAGCTCTATTAACAGCAAACAAAAATGCAAAGTGAAATGTTTAGCATTTGATAGAACTGCTCAGAGCCAATGAGTAAGAGAGAGAAAAGTGACACAGATGCTGAAGACCTACATAGCACAACGCAACATACTTGACAACATGTGAACATGTAAGGGACAATAGTCTCCCTTCATTTTTTTATAGTCATTGGCACTTTTCCTCTTCCTCTCACTCACCAGCTCTAAAGAAGCCTCATTCACAGCAGACACATCTGTGGGACATCTCAAGATATAATTATCTACTAAAAGAGTTATGCAAATTAGGAACATGAAGATCCACTGGAGTGAGTGACAGAGAAGAAAGAGCGTCTCTCTCTTCCTGTCAACAAATTAACGAGTTTTGAATCTTTATTGGACATGGATCATTATGCAATTCATATAAAAAGAGATATTTAATGTACAGATTCACATTTGCATTCTGTCACTAAAAGAAGAGTTCACCCACAATTTTTTTTTATCATTTACTCACCCTTAGCCATATCGTTCCAAACCTGAATGATTGTTTTGTTCAGTGGAGTAAATGATTATACAGAGAATGATGAACTTGACCAATTACCAATTTTCATTTGTCCCTAGTTTACACTCACTGTATCTGAACCGATGCTTGAGGATGAGAATGATTTGGTGGTATATAACTTTACAAAGCACAGCACCATGTACTAATCAATGTGAAATACTGCAGAACATGCTCTTTGCCCTGGTGCCTCCAGAACGCCTGTAAACAATCACCTTCTTCATGGTCTGTCTGTTCTCTGAGTATCTCTTGAACCAGATCCAACAACCACACCTGAAAGGAAATCAGATTGGACAGAAAAAAGAGGGGTCGGTCTATCGACACGGTATTGTTTGACTCGCTGGTAGACAGGTGGAACCTACAGCAAGTGAAAACAGATGAACATACCATGCAAACACCTTAGAAAGAATGTGTGTATGTGGACGCACAAGGTGGAGACAGAGAAAGTGAACATTTTAGAGAGTAAAAACAAAAAATAACGCTATTGAGGGATACCCTCAAACTCAGGTTTTCACCAACTTGCTTGACATTTCTTGAAGGGGTCATGGCTTAGTCTCTATACATTCTGATGACTGTCACAGACCTTCTTCAATGTAGATAGCTCTGAAACAAACGTGATAAATTAGACCTGTTAGGAACATGGTGCACCAGTTTCAACATTCCCTTCAAGGATTCATCCATCAAAATTACTCCTCTTATTCCATTCAATTGGACAGGCCTACTGTGGGTTTTCCAAGCAAGACATGTTCTTGGATTCACATTGTTTTGGGTCCTGAAACAACATTCCTGTCAAACAGTTAAATTTGAATGTTGAGGCTTCAGCTACATTCTTGGGTCAATGACATATATAATACTATCCACGATAAATTACATGAAAAAATGTAATGTAATCTCTTTAGGACACTGTGGTGGCTTAACTTTTTACATGTACAGTGTTTTAATTTTATTGCCATTGCAGGATTATAGTATTTTGAAAAGCTCAAAAGGACACACCAGGGGTATTTTAATTTGCTCCCATTAATGGAAAACCTATTGAATGCAATTGTGGCCACCTTTTTAAATGAGAGTGGCTCAATACTCAGTTCTTCCATCTATGCAGCTGGTGTCAATAGATCTTGTAGTCTTTCTCTTTTAGAAAATCACATCAGAGTTGACTGCTGTGAATGGTCATGATTCTCCTATTGAGACTTTGGAAAGGTCATAAGTCAGCTGTCTGTCTCAACTGGAGTGGCAGTCTCAAGGGTGACCTTCTCGACCTCAAGGAAAATAAGGTAATGAAGAATACTCATCAACTGAGTAGCCTACTCTTGTTCACAGTAACAAATAGATTTAAATTGGAGATGTCAGAACAGATATGGAATGAAACTAATCAAGCGAAACTTGAAATGCAACCAAATGTGCCCCTTCCAAAAAACTTCAAACCTAGGACTGCTTTTGTTAAATTAATAGTTTACTCACATTCCTACCATTCCAAACTGAATGGTTTCTTTTGTCTGAGAACCAAATAATTAATATTTTGAAGAACTTCATGCAGATACAATTCATACAATAAAAATCGGTAGCAGCCATACCTGTAAAGCTCCAAATCATCTCTCCAACAAATTTTGTAGTTCTGACTCTAGAACTGCTATGATCAGTGAATTGAACTTCGAACATCTGATTTAACTTTGATTTCTAATAGATCTTTCAGTCCAGTTTAAGCAAACAAAACCTTTATAGTGAACCAGGTGATTTGTTTCTCATTTCTTGGAAATATAGCTATATAGTACTGCCACAAGAGGGTTTAAACATTATTTTTGAGTGCTTTTTGGGATGTTGGCTCCATGTAAATATTCTCAGATTTTGCCATGGCCACCAAAATCATCTATCCACCTCCAAAATCCCTATTTAACTCCTGCATAAGGCCGAATTCAAACTCTCCCCACCCAAATGAGCATCATTGCCATCAAATACACATTTTAAAGTTCGAAAGTCTGAAATCAACTGTGCATGAATCAGCAGATTGTAAAAGAAAATCAATTAAGACATAGAAACTACCACATGGCCTCCTAAGCTGACTGAAAGTCAAAATCATGTTTCAAAACACAGTTGAGATTGTATTTAACCAAGAATTCAGAACATGTGAAAGGCTTTTGACATTCATAGTAAATTCATAGATGTAGGCTAACTAAGGGTCAAGCCGTCTCTTGGCTCTTGAGTCAGTTTCCATTAGCATCCATTCATCATGGGCGGGAGCGCCGACCCAGTTTGCCCTAGTGACTACCTGCCTTCTAACAGATGTTCCAGAAGCCCATTCCTGCGTGACGAATGTTGGCCAAAGGACAAAGCATATCAGTTACCTCTCCAGCTATTGAATGCAGATGCATGATGTGACATTATTCAATCCTTGGGACCTTGTGTGGCTCTGAGGGAGGGAGAACCGTCCCTCGTGGAATAATTGATATACCTCAGAACCCACATTCTGTATTCATGCAGCCACCCTTTTTGACCTTAATGAAACTTCCTACACCCAAACTATCCCCCAGATAGCTACTAAAACATGTCCCAACATCCCCTTGACACCTACCAAGCTCACTCACCTGTGGTTAAGCATCCAGTCCAGGATGTTGGCTGCTTCTGGTTCTCCTGAGGGATGACCAGGTCAAGACAGCATTGTACGGTGGCCTGAAGTTCACCTAGTCCAGCTGTGTATTCATTTCATTGGGAAATACACAGACAGACGTACACATGAAAAGCAGATATTGTTAGATATCATATGGAATGCTTGATTCTGATCAAGCAATGTGAGCATTGTGATCTGATTCAATATCAGTTGTGACATTCTATGGACAAATGTTTTTAAATAATGAAACTAAACTGTATAACTGACCGTTGCTCCAAACAAAGGATCTCTCACAAAATATATAAATTTTACCATAATTTTAAAAGTATTTCTTTTCCTTTATTTAATTTTTCATTCATTCATTCTGAATAAAATAACCAACATTATGAAAGTTGTGATGATTTTAATGTGCTATAGATCCAGCGCTATCTCACGACCAATTCGTACATATTTTACGAGGTGGTTAATTCGTACGACCTAACATTATGAGTGAAGTCGTAAGAATTAGCCACCTTGTAAAATATGTAGGAATTGCCTTGAGACTGGGTTGATAGATCATGACATTAGATCTATTTTTGTGTCACAACTCAAATGTAAAAGCACTTAGATGGAGATAATTTAATTTTAATCCTCATTAGCCAAGATGTTGATCAAGATGAGAAGTGTGATTAATTGCTTCAATTAGTTCTCTGCAATTAATGAACTGTTTCAGTGATTTGTTTGAATGTCACCTAAAATGCGTCACTGTGTTATTTTTCATATTTTAAATTTTTCTTCCTTCAGCTGTTTTGCTAAGAATGTTTTTATATTAATACTTAAGTATATTAATAAATTTATTTTAATATTTTTAAGAATACTAATTATTTTTTTATTAAATTTAACCAATTTTATTTCTTGGTTTAAACGGTAAACCACAATCATGGTTGCTTTGACAATAAATTAAACTTTTAAACTACCTTAGATCAAATTAAAAAAAATATATATATTTAGTTATATATTTAATACTGTGAAAAGATCAAAAAGACATATGTTAGCTATCCTTAAAGGGATAGTTCACCCAAAAAGTAAAATTTTGTCATCAGTTACTCACCCTCATGTCGTTCCAAACCTGTATGAGTTTCTTAGAACATAGAACATAAAAAAAGGAGATATTTTGAAGAATGCTGGTAGTCAAACAGTTGATGGTCCCCATTGACTTAGTATTTCTTTCCCTACTGTGGAAGTCAATGGGGACCAACAACTATTTGGTTCTTTAAAATTCTTCAAAATATATTATTTTGCGCTCAACATGTTCATGAAGTATTCCTTTAATGCAAAGTAATAGAATGCATACAAATATTCTCAGACCTGGCAAAACCATTTTCTACTGTTAGTACTGTATAATCAGTAGCATGTTATTTCAGATTGTTATGCTTTTTTGTGGAAAGCATGACATTTTATTGTTTCAGATTGTCATACAGGGCTCTGTGATGCTAATTTTACAAGTAGCTGCTGAGCAGAGCAAATTCTGCCTCTGGACAATGTTGCCAGATGCTCTGCTTACAAATATTTTAGACTTATTTTCCACTCTCTGAGTCATTATGGTTTCAGTTTCCTCTATCATTATTCAATAAACACTCCCTGAAGAAAATCTGACTATAAGAAGTCAGTGCTTCAGGAAGTGACTCCCACTGAAAGTGCTCTAACATTTAACTAATCATATGATAGCCTCATCTGAAAATTGAATTGTATTACAGCTATAAATTTCCTCCACCCTAGACCCGCTAAGATTGCACAATCAATAACAATGCACTCAAATCGAGACTATTTTATACAAGTAAGAATAGGGCGACATGCATTATTCCTTTGCATACTGGGTAAATTAACATGGGATAACGCCACATTTCTCTGATTAGTCTGGTTGGCTGGAATGAAAGAGTATTGGCTAAACATTCGGCGAGCTGTTATGAATCCGCCCTGTCCAAACATCCTGCTGTTTTATATGCTTCCTGGGGCCAGAGGTCATTGCAGACAGGCATGACCAATCATCATGTAAATCTGGATCTGAGCGGGGCCTGTCATCCACACAGTGCAATTCAATTACATTTAATTTACTGAAGAAGGATGCATGTTGACTTCAGTTGATGAATTGAATTTTTTATGAACAAGGTTAACAACACACTTTCCAGATTTGAAAAAAATGTGCGTTTAAATTAAATAAGCAGCTACATTCCAGTACCAGTATAAGTTTGTCTTTGTTTAAATAAAGAAGTATATATTACAAATGAATCTTGATTGAATATGTACACAATTGCAAAATTTAGCATACACTGTGTCCTAACAATCAAAGATAAATATGCATTATTAGGAGTACAATTAGTCATTTTAACAAACCCCTAACCCTAAATATTAAACACTGGAGAATAGCTCACACATTAATCATTCTGTAAAGTTTGTGATATAGACATGAATGATGATACCTCAAATTATATATATTTTTGAAGAGATTCATGCTTTAACATTTCTAATCAATCAGACTTGTAAATTTTTCTGAACATCAATAAAATGAGCAAAAACAAAGTCTCCTAGACTTACATTAAAAGAGAAGCCTGATATGTGAAATAATAGTTCATTTATATATATGTTTGTGTTTTTAAATAGATATTAAATATTAATACAAAAAATAAATAATAATAATAATAATAATAACAATACTTTTTTTTAAAAATGTGTTTGTGTTGAGTATCATATTTGATACATTGGGCTTTTATGTCAGTATGATAGGAGAATATGAAGTTCATACTCCATGAGTTAAAAACACTACAATTTTATTGAGACCCAAACTAAACAAAAATAGAATTTGTTGATATTTATATTGCCAGAAAGTAAGATGAAATTCTGATACCTTATGTCATTCAATGAAATCTTAGTATAGCAGACTATTTACATAAAACGTGTATAAATATCAGTTGTCAATGTATCTTAAATTAATGTCTAAGATGATATTTAAATCAGATGACAGAAGACATTTAGTAGACAAAAGGCATGCATTTTGATGTTGATAATTTAGAGACCTTAGAAAATTGTTGATCAAATATGATACAGTAGGCTTCATAAAGGTTTAATATGTCTGCACACTTTCCATACTTAATGCATGCCAAGAGTGAGTTCATATTTATGAAAACCATGGGGGGAGAAAAATTGTACAGCTTGTATTTTGAATTTCACAGTTATTTCATGCACAAGATGCTTAACATGAACCATTCCACTATGTATCACAGCTCAGGATGGTTCAATATAGTTCAAAAACGATTACAACAAAGCCTGAATGGATTCCAGGAGAGGAAATTTATTATTGAATTTTTTATGCATATTTTATGCATCCAAAATAATGTATACAAGAGTAGTAGATACAAGTAGTAGTAATTTCCCATTCCTGCTGATAGTGTTCTGTAATCACATACTCTGGAACGCCGTGAACACAGATAAGTGAACTGATACGAACAATGCTATTACACTAAATATCCACACTCATAGAGCACCACTTCAATCAGTTTTTGGGACGGAAACTGTTGATTTGGATGTTCAGAAACTGGCTAATAAAGACTGATTGCATGTTGAACATTTTATACTTTGAATGCAAGTAAATATAATTTGTAATTCCAGATATATTCATTTAAGTACCACCTTTTAAGAGTTCCAGGTAAGACCTGGTAAGATAAGACTGCAGCCAGCAGATGGACTGAATCATGTATTCATTTCCATGAGGCTTTGGTTCTTTACTGGAAAACCTCATTGTGCCATTACCTCATTTGCTGATGAAAGGTTCAAACAGTGTTTGAGGCCACTTTGAGAATCCCGGGAAATGGGTTCATTACAGCAAAACAGGCTGGCCAATCAACCACACACGATTACAAACATATGTGACCAGTCCAAAACTGAGCTCAAAAAAAAGTGGTATTATCTATGGACGTGGATATGGAATTTCCATAATCCCACACTCAGCCCACGTTTAATCTTGAACGCAGTTAGTTTTTTCCCCAAATATAAAGCAAAACTCACAACCTTGCCTTTTTACATATTCAGATGTACACTGCTGCAATTGATTATGATATACAGGAGAACCAATGATGCTTCCCATTATTGTTATTATGGTGTGTGTGTCTTAATTCACGACATTTGAATGCATATAAAAACAAAACGGGGAAGAAATAATAACAGAATTTTAATTTTTGGTCAACTATCCCGCTTCAAATGTGTTCAATCTCTAAAATAATTTCAAGCTAATTTGTTAAAGGCACATACGTCTCCAAGACATTTACCAGTTTTAATTACTTAAAAGGTTCTGAGCTATATAACTTGCACTGTTATTGAGTTGCTGTGGAAATGATACCATTCATCAGGACAAAAGCAGAAAATCACTTTTTCTCTTAGACTTTTTGCTCTGTTGCAAATTGTTGTTTATTATTCATAAAACTGCCTGCTGGAATGTATAACATGAATATACCATAGTAATATCAGTAATATTCTTATTACCATGTAACTTCAAGTTCACCTGTGCATTCACTGTATTGTCTGTGTAAATGTAGGTTGTAATATTCTGTTTATTTGCTGATTAATTTGAATCAGCAAATTAACTATAATAGTGGTTCAGTTTACTAGTTCATTGTTTGCTGCTCCACCAGATCAATCTTCAACATGTTTTACTTGGATTACTTCCCCCTGTAGTTTTCTTCTACAAACCATTGTTAATACATTATTAATCCTGCAGTATGTATTTAATTAAAATAATTTAATTATCATCATAGTGCATATATTTTGTCTTCATTATTGTTGATGAAATCCCCAAATCCCTCATCAGCAAACATTTTCGTCAGTAATTTTCTTGACAGGATTACCACTAAATGGTTCATTAACCAACAGACCATGTTAACATAATGCTGTTTTAGCGTCTGGTGCATTTGTCAGCTGTTGTCTACAGTATGATCTCTCTCATCTAACCATGACTGAATTCATTAAGACTGTGATTTGCTGCTCTGCTTGACTGAACCACACACACACACACTTGGGCTACCAGCATATATCATACAAAAATGCATCAGCTTGTGTTCTCCATATGCAGATGGACCCATCAACACAAGCACAGCAGATCATATAATTAGTCTTTTACAGCCTCAGCATCTTGCTGACTTACGACCCTTAATGTACATGGCAGCATGCTAATGGATATTGACTCTACAGATGCACTTTCATATGATTTATACAGCTATAAATAGAAAAAAAAAATGCTTGTTATGTAATTCTGGCTGGTTATAGTGCACATGTGAGACAAATTATACATTAAGGTCTGTTTTTAGCAGCTTGGGAACATCCTTTGAATCCACAAGATTTCAAACGGCAGATTTTAAACTCTTTAACATCGTTTGAATTCATTTTGATGTCAGCATCACAGTGGTAGAGAGAAGATTGGCGATGGGATGTCAATTAGAGATGAGATCATTGTATGCGTATACATTGATCATATTGTAAATCAATGGACGCACTTGACGTGGGTCTTCAGTAGCATGCTGGGTAAGCACGGTTGTGCTCTGCGGCCTATAGAGCCAGCAGGGCTCCCTGGGGCCCAATCCAACCTTTCACAGCCAGTTTAGCACTAATACATAATGGCACAGCCTGTGGTGACCTGCCACTCTTAGGCTGTTTGTGTGGTATGTTTGGGTTTTGCCTACCCTTGCATGAATGAACATCACATGGTGTCTTGCTTCAACTGTAGAAAGAAGTCAAAGCAGATCAATGTTTATCTACTCTCCTGTCTGGAATGGGAGATTTGGCATTATGATTGGTCAGATCGCCTGTCAATTAAACTCCCTGCGAATGGTCTATCCATCTATTTTCCAAACAGCTTTCTCAAGGTAGGATAGCAGGGATGCTGAAGCCTATCATTTTGGGTCATAAACAGCAAAACACTCTAGACCCTGGATTTTAAACTTGGTCTCACAATTAGTTTTTTTTTTTTTTTTAATTATTATTCTGAGGTGGAAACATACTTCCATACACAGCTGCTATTTATGTAGAGTTCCAAAATTAGTCACTTATTTTTATTCACTTAGATGTATGAAAAGAAATAGAGCCTATTGACTATTGGCCGGTATACGTGCCACCCTCTGTGCATGAATCACTGATGACTAGCCCACAGTGTTGACTCCAAACCCCTTTGACTCCAGAGAACTGCTCACATTTTAATGGAAGGTCATTATTACCAAGCCTGCACTGGAAGTCCATTGCCAGTGTGGATTCACAAAGTAGATTTTTCTCTTTACAGCCTTAAAGAATGGTTCACCCAAAAATCACCATTTACTCACCCTTGTTCCAAACCGTATGATTTGCTTCCTTCTGTGGAAAACTAGATATATTTAGCAAAATCTTCAACAAGGGACTGTCAAGCTCCAAAAAACGCTGTAAAACTAGTCCATACAACTTTATGCGCTATATTTGAAGTCTTACAAAGCCATATGTGAGTAAAAAGACCAGAATTTAAGTAATTCACAAAATCCTGGCTTGCACTCGGGCTCTCAAATTTTATTTGTGCTTTTTTGCATATTCAAATTTGGTGCGTTGATGCAAGATACATGAAAAATAATAATATTTAACTGATGTCGAACCTTGTGCATTGTGTCTGTATACAAGTCTGAATATGTGCAAGTACAAATTCAATTTTAGAGCTACAGCAGAAAGAACAGTTTTCAGTGAATAATGCCAGAGAACTATTGTATAATTTTAAATATAGTTCAAATGTCATATACTACTTTCATGGTGACTTTATGTTGCTTTTTGTAGCTTGACCACTGGTCACAATCCACTTTCATTGTATGGAAAAGAGCAGTGTGAACATTCTGCTAAATATCTCTTTTTATTTTCCACTAAAAAAAAAGTACTGGTTTAAAACAATATGAGGGTGAATTTTCATTATTTAACCCTTTAACCCTTATATGAGGTTGCAGGTCAGTTTGTCTATTTATTGTATGTGAGTAGTGCTGTATGTAGTATTATATAATTTATATATTGTGTGACAGTGTGATTTTTGGTGAATTGTATTGAATCCAATTAGGGTCAATTTGACCCCCATCATAACAATCCTACCCAGATTTTTGACCAAATGGCACAAATAGGTAATACAGAAGCTGTTTTATTTTTTTTTTCTTCTTCACATGGATTCAAAATATCTGCAGATTCTTTTTTCAGATTCAGTTTTTTTCAGATCTTCAGATTCTTCTTTGTTTTGGTCTGACATTTTCAGTTATTTAACACTACTACGCAACATACTATATTCTGAATATGTGTTGCAGGCAAGGATGTGGCATAGTGGTCACAGTGGTTGTGACGTCTGTTCAACCCTAGACCTTAGTGATTGTGGGTCTGAGGACCTTTTTGTCTGCTGCTTAACTTATTTAATCAACAGGCCAAGGGTTTACAATAACAACTATTTCACTGAGTCAACCAAGACTCTCCCAAGACCTCACTTTACAGGCCTCAGGCACGGCACACTCACAGACACACACACACACGCGGTACTTAGTAGTCATCTGGAATGCATTGCAATTACTTCATTCTTGACATATTTTTTCTTGTGCTTCCCGGCCCCATGCTCCTGTTGTCATTGTATAAGTGATACACCACTCACTGAGCTCAAGATGGAAAAAACAATCACACGGCAACATTAGCACTGATAACAGTAGTGTCAGCAGAGGAGTTATTACTGAGAGAGCAGCATGCTGCATCCCTGCACGTCTGCATGTCTGCCATAGCCACACAACTCCCCCTATCTATCAGAAAAGTTAACGCTCCGGTCTGTAAACTATTAACTATGAACTTTAGTATTCCAGAGCAAGACTTTTGACTGTCGGCAAAGTCTGTTTTCCTTTCAGCTTCGTCTGGCCTTAACCTGCCTTTTTAGATGATCAATGACAAATAAGAGTGTCCACAATGAAGATGAGGGAAATTCTTTCAAAAGCTATATTAAAACACGGTTTTTCTTAGAAATGCAGGCTTTGCATTCGTGTTAGTGTCAGATGGTTTTGAGAGATTTTTTTTTTTTTTTTTTGCCATTTTCAACTAAAGTTTCAAATTTTTACTATATAGATGTCATGCGGTGTAACAATGAAATAAAAAATAACACATTTTCTTTACACATTGAATACAAGTGAATTTACACATCTTAATATTTTCAAAAAAGGTTTTTGATATATTTTTCATGGTAAAAATTATTTTTAATTATTTATTTGTTTATTTATTTATTACAAACATCATGAATTATTCATGAAGTAATATTAACATTTTGGGTAGTTGCTCCACTTGAAATTTTGGAAGAGATTTATTAACCTTGACACATAGTCATTCTTTTTCCTGTTTGTTTCTGCATATTGATTGAATCACATCACTTTGTTGGTTGTACCACATAACTGTTTTTTTTTTTTTTTTCAGAAGAAGTAATGATAAAATGCGCAAAAATACTCATTTTTTATTAATTAGTTACTTCATTAAGATATCAGGAGAGTAGTAGCAACCTGAAACTGTTGATTTTATGCTCCCAGAAAGATTTCAATTGTTGTATTTTAGTTTATTGGCTAATAAAAAATATAGCTTTTGAAAATGGCTACTGGCTAATGAAATAGCTAATGAAAAATATAGCTACATATTTACTACTACTACTACTACTAATAATTTTATGACATTATGCTACAGCCCGAATTCGGGAAATGTTGGGACGTTTTTTAAATTTGAATAAAATGAAAACTAAAAGAATTTCAAATCACATGAGCCAATAATTTATTGACAATAGAACATAGATAACATAACAAATGTTTAAACTGAGAAATTTTACTATTTTTGCACTAAATGAGCTCATTTCAAATTTGATGCCTTCTACAGGTCTCAAAAAAGTTGGCCTGGGGCAAAAAAAGGGCTGAAAAAGCAAGAAATTTTGAAAAAATTCAGCTGGAAGAACATCTAGCAACCAATTAAGTTAATTCACATCAGGTCTGTAACATGATTAGCTATTAAAGGGATGTCTTAAAGAGGCAGAGTCTCTCAGAAGTAAAGATGGGCAGAGGCTTTCCAATCTGAAAGAGTGCATAAAAAGATTGTGGAATACTTTAAAAACAACATTCCTCAACGTCAAATTACAAAGGCTTTACAAATCTCATCATCTACAGTGCATAACACCTTCAAAAGATTCAGAGAAACTGGAGAAATCTGTGTGTATAAGGGACAAGGCTGAAGACCTTTGTTGGATGCCCGTGGTCTTCGGGCCCTCAGAAGACACTGCATCACTCATCGGCATGATTCTGTCATTGACATTACTAAATGGGCCCAGGAATACATCCAGAAACCACAACTAAAGCTCTATCATGCAAAAAAGGAAGCCATATGTGAACATGGTCCAGAAGCGCCGTCATGTCCTGTGGGCCAAGACTCATTTAAAATTGACTGTTTCAAAGTGGAAAAGTGTTCTATGGTCAGACGAGTCCAAATTTGACATTCTTGTTGGAAATCACGGACGCCGTGTCCTCCGGGCTAAAGAGTAAGGAGACCTTCCAGCGTGTTATCAGTGTTCAGTTCAAAAGCCAGCATCTCTGATGGTATGGGGGTCTATAAGTGCATACGGTATGGGCAGCTTGCATGTTTTGGAAGGCATTATGAATGCTGAAAGGTATGTAAAGGTTTTAGAGCAACGTATGCTCCCTTCCACACAATGTCTATTTCAGGGAAGGCCTTGTGTATTTCAGCAGGACAATGCAAAACCACATAATGCAGCTATTACAACAGCATGGCTTCGTAGTAGAAGAGTCCGGGTGCTGAATTGGCCTGCCTGCAGTCCAGATCTTTCTCCTATAGAGAACATTTGGTGCATCATTAAACGAAAAATACGTCAAAGACGACCACAAACTCTTCAGCAGCTGGAAACCTATATCAGGCAAGAATAGGACCAAATTCCAACACCAAAACTCCAGAAACTCATAACCTCGATACCCAGACGAATTCAAACTGGTTTGAAAAGAAGAGGAGATGCTGCACCATGGTAAACATGCCCCCGTCCCAACTATTTTGAGACCTGTAGCAGGCATCAAATTTGAAATGAGCTCATTTTGTGCATAAAATTGTAAAATTTCTTATTTTAAACATTTGTTGTGTTATCCATGTTCTATTGTGAATAAAATATTGTGATTTGAAATTCTTTTAGTTTTCATTTTATTCAAATTTAAAAAGCATGCCAACATTTCCGGAATTCAGGTTGTACTTTTAGAGCAGGACAAAAGCTCTTCTCTTACAATATGCATACAGTAGATTTATATTGGTATCGCATGATTTATCGCATGGTACAAATGTGGCATATGAGAAAACATCATACCTAAAATATAATCAGTGAAGACAGTAATATCGAGGTCAGGGAATCTCTCACAGGAAGACGCCAGACACTTTTGGTGAGATAAATATGTGCACTTGTCCACAGAGACCCATAAGACAGATAGAGAGCCATTAGAGAGGAGAAATACACCACTTATCTACAAGTAATGTGTTGATACACACGACTTACCTGCAGGGATATAGGGCTCAGATTAGGTTTTCCAGTTGTTTAGATACATCAGAAGAGCAAATGAGGTCAAATATGTTTTATTAAGTGGTAAAATGATCACAATCCTATGCATCTTTTATATATATAAGAAGCTAATCTACACATATTTACTAATTATGGATATGTGAGTCTTTAATGAGCGTTAAAGGACTGTATCCAGTCAACAAAAACACTTCAAGGTGGAGCCATGGGATACGGCCTGTCAGCACATCTATAGATAGACCGTTCCTGTGATGTAATGGAAAAGTGTTTAACTTGCCTTCAAAGTGTGGGTGTATTAACTTTATTGGTAAATTATAGTAGCCTATATATCTGTCTTAAATGATTTACTGTAATGTATAATATGCAGTTAGTGGTGTTTGCTACTGTTGCTCACACTTACAAAAAACATCATAGATTTACATTGAGTGAGGGACCTGAGCAATATTTATCTCGACTTGGTGGTGGTGGTGGGATATTTGTTCTTGGGCCACCTAGCAACCACAAAGTAACACAAGCAAGAACATTTATCATTGCAACACCCTAACGTATTAGCGGCATGTTTTTCTACTTAAGAAAATCTAGCAATGTATCTTGTGTTTGTACTTGTGCAGAAAAATTTGAGATGAAAAGATATGAGCATTGCCAGAAGCGTGAGGTACACACATTAAAATATCTAATTGCTTAAAAATGATTTTAAGAGATTTTGTTAGACGTTCTGGCCTAAAACTTGGCAAAATTTCATTCTTGGCTTGTTTAATGTGTTGATACAGTGAGACTTTGAGGACTGGCACTGCCGCGGACCTTTCTGCATGTAAACAATTTTTTTCAACTGTCCATTTTTCGCACCCTCTCATTCTCAACACACATTTAGACAAATCACACAACACTTTCACTTTTCTTGTGTAAATTCACTCACACATTACTACTTCTTCTGTTTGGGGAAAACTAAATGTCCACTATACTAAATATCATGTTTAAGCTATTCTTGAGGCATTAATGGTCAATTTAAGTACAGTAAACTCATGCAAATATGCGGTTTCTGCATAGTCATGGACTGCATGATTAAATACTGTACATACTTTATAAATACCATTCTATTGCAATTTCAAGAAAACCTTGCAGCACTGGTTTCAATGCAGGTTGGAATATTAAAGAGGCCACTAAATGGGTATTGAGATCCAAATCTTTATGTAATGTAGGTAAACATTTTCGAAAAATAAATAAATAAATATATATATATATATATATATATATATATATATATATATATATATCTCATTGGCATGTTTTCCCCACCTTCTGCGCATAAAAATTACTGTAAATATAATAAAAAATGTCATGTAATGTTCTTACTTGCATCATTTTAGCCGTTAACTATTCATTTTTTTCCTGAAATTATAATCTTTCTGTCAGTATCAAGTGTGAAAGTGCACACATTTCTTTAGCAGTGTCTGTGGTACATCAAACTAATGTTTTATGTGTTTCTCAACCTTAGTCTGGTGAATATGTGAATCATCTGTGGGGAAAATGTGTTTGGTTTGAAAATAGAAATGGCAGACAGTTCAGGAAAAAAAAAAAAAAAGCATTTGTTTGCCATGACCATGTCCTTGTACGAATTGAAATGGACTCTATGGAAAGGATATAATGAATTAAATAATCTTACATGGTGAATGTATGATCTATTTTGATGAAAAATGCATAAACATTTGTCATCAACATCTCATGAACACTTGAACACTTAATAATAAACATGAAACACAACACTATCATAAATTTATTTATTTATTTAACACACATATTACATTTCGAATTTGTACCTAACATACCTGTACATACTAAATTGTATATTTTGTATATTGCATTTGTGCTATTTTGCACATTGTCTCTTTTGTATATTTGTATATTACTATCTTTATCATCTGTGTCTTGTCTTGTCACTGTCATTCTGTCCCACTGTGGAGCTTCTGTGACCAAAATAAATTCCTCGTATGTGTAAACATTCCTGGCAATAAAGCTAATTCTGATTCTGGTAAACTAAAACAGAAGGGTAATTTTATGGATAAACAGACAGCAGCGTCAGTAGAACAAATCAACTTTCAAAAGACATCCACCAGTTTACTTTTAAAACCTGATAAATTAATAAATAGCATATCCACAAACTAAATAGACAACAAGACACGGGACAGTGTGGACAATCTGAGCAAGAATGTGAAACTTCCCAATGACAATACACACAAAACAAAAATCAGAACACACTCTTAGCCACATCTAGTGGTCCCTGAGAGAACAACATGCATTTAGAATAGCATGAAAATAAAGCAGTTCATTAGAAATTAATTTTAATGCTGATATTTACTTATATACATCACAAGGACCCACAGTCCCAGGACCATAACTACTGCAGTATAGACTGTATGCAGGTATTCGCTCATGTCCTCTCTGTACTGAATGGTGACTGTGATGTTACCCTCAGCGTCATGATTGTCACCCTGGGGGTCAGTGGAGTCCAGACCAGGTCTTCTGCTTTGAGGCTCAGTGTCATCTCGGCCCTCCTCATCCTCTGAATCTGTTGTGTATTAAAATGTTATATTATATTTTCCCTGAACATGAGCATCACTCAAACCTGCATGGTGTTTGATGGACGTGGGTGTTATTTTGCTTACCGTGGTAAAGAAAATCAAAAGAGCTCCGTCAAGGGCTCTTCAGCGAAATTCTTGTAATCACTCATTTCAAATTAAAAATAATTACCAAAATCATTGCTGGTGAAAATTCAGGTGAGCTGATCCAGCAGCTAATATTCATAACCAAACATTCTTAAATATCAACATTCTGAACAGTTATACACTATTTGTAGTTCTACAGCTACTACAGTTAGGATTTAAATATTAATGATGATAATAATAATAATCGACAATATTACCACAGTAAGCAGATACGATAATAACCATTTAACCATCATTCTTTTTCTTTCTTTCTTTCTTTCTTAATCAATTAATTAATTAATTTTTAAATGATGAACTAGACCAATACCTCATGTGTATATATATCAATGCAATACCTTATGCATTCATAATCGTTTTATTAGTGTTACTCT